>CM035295.1:7302293-7391917 GCA_020226075.1 Hydropotes inermis | reverse complement strand
TCTGTTGGGTCACAATACTGAAATAGTAATAAAATATATACTTTAAAACTCATGATGTGAAAGAAGAAAGATTTTTTAGGGTCAGAAGCATAACTAATTTTTCAGATCAAGTAATCTTGGACAGCCTTTTAGGTCAAGATATTCCCACTGGGAAAAAATGGTATATAGAGAAGATATAATCTGAGTCTTTGAGAAATTAATACTCAACTGAGATAAGCAGATGAATAATAAGATAGTTATAGTGTGGTGCTTATCATAAGCTTCAGTGTTAAAGGAAATATTTCTTTCAAAACTTGTATTTGAGCCAAAAAAATTAAGTGTAGGAACTGGCTATCACCAATATTCCCTGAATATAACCTCTTTAGAGATGGTCTCTAAATATCGGTTTATCATCAGTACTTCCCTGTTAGCTCAGTTGGTAAATAATCTGCCTGCAGGAGACCCTGGTTCAATTCCTGGGTCAGGAAAATCTGGTGGAGAAGGGATATGGTACCCACTTCAGTATTCTTGGGCTTCCCTTGTGGCTCAGCTGGTAAAGGATCTGCCTGCAATGCAGGAGACCTGGGTTCAATCCCTGGGTTGGGAAGATCCCCTGGAGAAGGCAAAGGCTACCCACTCCAGAATTCTGGCCTGGAGAATTCCTTGGACTGTATAGACCATGGGGTCATAAAGAGTTGGACACGACTGAGCAACTTTCACTTTCACTTTCCTCATTTGTAAGACTGGGATTAAAGTACTCTTTGTAGGATATTTGTAAGGATCACTGAGCTATTGTATTTAAAGTTCATAATAACATGATAGGCAGTTGTAGCTGTACCCAAGCTCACACTCATCTCTTACTGACTTATTTTCTTACTCCCTGCTTCTCTATAAGCCTTACATGTAACACTAATCTAGCCAAAAAAGAACCAGCTTCCTCTGTGCTTTTCTCTGAGAATTTAATTTGGCTGATGCTATTGCTTCAGACTGGATACCCTTGGGTTGAAGAACATGTGTTAAGTATTCTTTTAGCAGTCTGCCAAATCGATTCAACTGCATGTTTTGGAACACTAGATTTCTATTTACCTAAAATAAAACAGATCAACAAATCATCTCTAATCAACTTGATATGTGTGTAGCAAATACACTTAGAAACCTAACTAGATGACCAAAAGTGACAGCCAACATTTATGATCAAAAACAACCACTAGGGCAATTGGTAGGCAGCATTCAGCTCATGCAGCGCACTCCCTGTATTCATTGTGTGCACACAAACATTTTGCTGAATTTTTAAGGACCCCACTGAGGTGGGAAAAATGCCATTTTTACAAGTTAGATAAACTATCCTCAAGGCAAGGTTTTTTTTGGGGGAAAAAAACTATCAAGATAGTAACCCACAAGTATTTCAAATACACCTTGCTTGTAATATATATATATATATATATATATATATATATATATATATATCAATAACAGTATCTTACAAGATTCATTAACAAATATGCACCAGCTGTCAGGTGGCAAGGACTATGCCAAGCCACCAGAAACTCAATGGTCCTTAGTGCCAGAGAAGTAACAAGAATGAAAAAGATAGCAATGGAAATGTAAAATTGCCATCGTTATAAGGATAGTTTAGTAGGTTATAAGAGCTAGTCAGAGAAGTCTGGAAAGATTTCTGCAAGATAGGACAATTGAACCAAAATCTTAAGAGTAATTAGAAGTTACATGGAAAAAGAGGAAACTGTGTTCTGGCACTTAAAAAGATATGGCAGAAAGGCCATGGTGTGTGTAAGGAGCCTAAAGAAATTTGGTATAGCTTAAGCAGATTTAGTAAAGGAGAGCTCATTGTAAGATGAGACTTGAGGGAAAGGGACAGACCATCACAGCTTTGTTAGCCTCACTAAATTCTCTATTTTACAAGCAATGTAAAAATGTTGACCAGACTTAAGCAAGCATGTAATTTAATCAGACTTGAATTATCAAAAGATCACTCTGGTATGTGTGTAGATTTGATAAAAAGGAGGGCAAGGACAGATGAACATGTGCTGATTAGGAAGCTGTTGTCCAGAATTTATGTGGCAGCACCCTGGACTAAGGTGGTAGCGGGAAAGTTAGAGAAAATGACCACAATTGAGCGATATTTAGGAAGTAAAATTCACGTTTCTTATAGTTTGGAGAAAGACGGGGAGAGAGAAAGAAGCTCATGGATGATTACAAGATGTCATCAGGCTTTTGTAACTGTATGGCTTCACTGAAGTGGAAATTATATGATTTGGTATTGGCAATGTTATAGATGACTTGATTTGAAGGGTGACACGGATTATGATTTCATTTTGAACATTTTCAACAGTGTTGACTTGGTGGAGACTTATTGAAGGGGTGTTTAGATCTCAGTCGCTCAGAAGCATCTGGTCTGGAGATGTAAATTTGTGAGTCGTCTGTGCATGGGGGTAACCGAAAAGTAAGTGCCAATATAAATGTCTAATGAGAATATAGAGTAAGGAGTGAAGTACAGCTTGGACCAGACCCTGAAGAACTCCAAAATTAGATGGCTAGGTAAAGGAAGCTAAAGAGGAAAATGCCTGAAAAGGAAGAAAATCACTAGGCCAATACTACCTGGAAACCAGTGAATGAGATACCATCGCTTTTCAGGAGAGAATGCCCAGGAGGTTGAGTGCTGCTGACTGAGGTATAGTCACCAGCCCTCAGGTAGATTCTGTGAATCCTGACCTAGGCACCTTATACATATGACTTGGGCTTTATGAGTCCTGGAAGTGTATTGCAACCTGAAAACTATAGAGTGTGCTGTCTAGCGAAGGCAGCCAGGTTGCAAACAAAGAACATTTTTTTAAAAAGAGTTTATTTTGTAGACCTTCTTTACTTTCACAGCAAAATTGAGCAGAAGGTACAGAGATTTCTCAATCCTCCCTGCCCTCAACATTTTTTAAATGAAAAAATTTGGGGAAATTTTCTAAAACATTACTAAAAAGAAAAAAATCAAGCATAAAAGAATCAGAATCACCAAAGATCCAGTAGGTTGTTGAAGTCTCTTTTCTAAATAAGTAATTATATATTTATTTGATTTCATACTTGCTACTTTGTTTTTTTTTTTTTTTTCTTAGAATGGTTCCCCTCATCCCAATTATATGAGTTCGATGCTGAAACCTGACCCCATCCCTACACCAACTGCTTCAAAGTTTGTAATATTTGTTCCATTGTAATTATGAACAAACATTGAGGAGTAACCCCAATCTGAGGAGGGCATGACCATCAAGAGTTCTGTCTGGGAAATTCTGGTTCACAAGTCACCCAGATCTGAATTGGCAGCTGAGAGCTCAAAGACCTAAGAATTGATAGTGGATCATCTTGGGACCATTGGATAAATCCAACTTAATCATGATGTATGATATTTTTAATGTGTTGTTGAATTTGATTCACTAATAGTTTATTCAGAATTTTTATGCACATATTCATTAAAGATAGTGGCCTGTAGTTTTCTTTTCTTTGGTTTTGATATCAGGGTGATGGTGCCATCATAGAATGACTTTGGGAGTGTTCCCCCCTCTTCAGTCTTTTGGAAGAGTTTGAGAAGGGATCAGTATAAGTTTCTTCTTTTGTGTTTTTTAGAAGTCTCTAGTGAAGCCATCTGGTCATGAGCTTTTGTTTTCAGGGAGATTTATACTGTCATTGTTATTATTATTTTTATATATTCTATGTGTGTGTGTGCGTGTGTGTAACTGAATCATTTCAGTTAAGTTCAGTTCAGTAACTCAGTCATGTCCGACTCTTTGCGACCCCATGAATCACAGCATGCCAGGCCTCCCTGTCCATCACAAACTCCCGGAGTTTACTCAAACTCATGTGCATCAAGTCGATGATGCCATCCAGCCATCTAATCCTCTGTCATGCCCTTCTCCTCCTGCCCACAGTCCGGCCAGCATCAGGGTCTTTTCCAGTGAGTCAACTCTTCGTATCAGGTGGCCAAAGTATTGGAGTTTCAGCTTCAGCATCAGTCCTTCCAATGAACACCCAGGACTGATCTTTAGGATGGACTGGTTGGATCTCCTTTCAGTCCAAGGGACTCTCAAGAGTCTTCTCCAACACCACAGTTCAAAAGCATCAATTTTTCGGCTCTCAGCTTTCTTCACAGTCCAACTCTCACATCCATACATGATCACTGAAAAAACCATAGCCTTGACTAGATGGGCCTTTGTTGGCAAAGTAATGGCTTTGCTTTTTAATATGCTCTCTAGGTTGGTCATAACTTTCCTTCCAAGGAGCAAGTATTTTATTTCATGGCTGCAGTCACCATCTGCAGTGATTTTGGAGCCCAAAAAAATAAAGTCTGACACTGTTTCCACTGTTTCCTCATCTATTTGCCATGAAGTAATGGGACCAGATGCCATAATCTTTGTTTTCTGAATGTTGAGCTTTTTCAGTTTCCTCTTTCACTTTTATCAAGAGGCTTTTTAGTTCCTCTTCACATTCTGCCATAAGGGTGGTGTCATCTGCATATCTGAGGTTATTGATATTTCTCCTGGCAATCTTGATTCCAGCTTCTGCTTCTTCCAGCCCAGCATTTCTCATGATGTATGCTGCATATAAGTTAAATAAGCAGGGTGACAATATAGAGCCTTGACGTACTCCTTTTCCTATTTGGAACCAGTCTGTTGTTCCATGTCCAGTTCTAACTGTTGCTTCTGACCTGCATACAGGTTTCTCAAGAGGCAGGTCAGATGGTCTGGTATTCCTGTCTCTTTCAGAATTTTCCAGTTTATTGTGATCCACACAAAGGCTTTGACATAGTCAACAAAGTAGAAATAGATGTTTTTCTGTATACCATAAATCAACACAACATTGGAAATCAACTATACTTCAATTTTTTTTTTTTTAAAAATGAGTGGATTATGGCAAAGGGAGTTGAATGCTACAGTCAATTGCTATGATGGGGGTTATAGTTAATTCTATTAACTTTTTTCAGTGTTTACTCTTAGAAAAAAGTGTTCACAGGGATGATGAAGTTATTGCTCCCAAAAACTGTGTTGGGTATTTACAAAGAGCAGTGGAAGGTTCAGAGAGACCATCAGACTGTGATGTAAATTTGATAAAAACTGAAGGACAAGGGAATTTTTTATGCAAAGATGGGCTCAATAAAGGACAGAAATGGTAGGGATCTAAGAGAAGCAGAAGATATTAAGACGAGGTGGCAAAATTACACAGAAGAACTGTACAAAAATATCTTCATGACCAAGATAATCATGATGGTGTGATCACTCACCTAGAGCCAGACATCCTGGAATGTGAAGTCAAGTGGGCCTTAGGAAGCATCACTATGAACAAAGCTAGTGGAGGTGATGGAATTTCAATTGAGCTATATTAAATCCCAAAAGATGATGTGTGAAAGTGCTGCACTCAATATGCCAGCAAATTTAGAAAACTCAGCAGAGGCCACAGGACTGGAAAAGATCAGTTTTTATTGAATCCCAAAGAAAGACAATGCCGAAGAATGCCCAAACTACCACACAATTGCATTCATCTCACATGCTAGTAAAGTAATGCTCTAAATTCTCCAAGCCAGGCTTCAGCAATACGTGAATCATGAACTTCCAAATGTCCAAGTTGGTTTTAGAAAAGTCAGAGGAACCAGAGATCAAATTGCCAACATCTGCTGGATCATTGAAAAAGCAAGAGAGTTCCAGAAAAACATCTATTTCTGCTTCATTGACTATGCCAAAAGCTTTGACTCTGGATCACAATAAACTGTGGAAAATTCTGAAAAAGATGGGAATACCAGACCATCTGACCTGCCTCTTGAGAAACCTGTATGCAGGTCAGGAAGCAACAGTTAGAACTGGACATGGAACAACAGACTGGTTCCAAACAGGAAAAGGAGTACGTCAAGGCTCTATATTGTCACCCTGCTTATTTAACTTATATGCAGAGTACATCATGAGAAATGCTGGGCTGGAAGAAGCATAAGCTGGAATATAGATTTCTGGGAGAAATATCAGTAACCTCAGTTACGCAGATGATACCACACTTATAGCAGAAAGTGAAGAACTACAGAGCCTCTTAATGAAAGTGAAAAAGGAGAGTGAAAAAGTTAGCTTAAAGCTCAACATTCAGAAAACTAAAATCATGGCATCTGGTCCCATCTCTTCATGGGAAATAGCTGGGGAAACAGTGGAAACAGTGTCAGACTTTTTTGGGGGGGGGCTCCAAAATCACTGCAGATGGTGATTGCAGCCACGAAATTAAAAGACACTTACTCCTTGGAAGTTATGACCAACCTAGAGAGCATATTAAACAGAGGAGACATTACTTTGCCAACAAAGGTCTATCTAGTCAAGGCTATGTTTTTTCCATTAGTCATGTAAGGATGTGAGAGTTGGACTATAAAGAAATCTGAGCGCTGAAGAATGGATGCTTTTGAACAGTGGTGTTGGAGAAAACTCTTGGGAGTCCCTTGGACTGCAAGGAGATCCAACCAGTCCATCTTAAAGGAGATCATTCTTGTGTGTTCATTGGAAGGACTGATGTTTAAGCTGGAACTCCGATACTTTGGCCACCTGATGAGAAGAGCTAACTCATTTGAAAAGACCTGATGTTGTGAAAGATTGACGGAGGGAGGAGAAGGGGATGACAGAGGATGAGATGGTTGGATGGCATCACCGCCTCAGTGGACATGAGTTTGGGTAAACTCTGGGAGTTGGTGATGGATAGGGAGATCTTCCGTGCTGTGGTTCATGGGGTCACAAAGAGTTGGAGTGAGAGACTGAACTTAACTGAAGGACAACATAAGAGAAAGTTGGATGGAATAGTCTTGGAATGTCAGGCAGTCCAAGAAAATCTGCCAAAGTTATAGGGAATCCTTGAGCCCAGGTTTTCTGTCAGAGCAGTCTTGTCCCTCCCATGATTGGGTTTGCTTTAGTATTCCTATAGTACCACATGCTTGGCTGAGTGGAAATGCTACCTCAGAAGCAATAGATTCAAAGTGCGGCAGCTGAGGCCATCATTTAAATTTGTTCCCTGCAATTAAACATCTGCAAGCACATTCTCCTGGCCATCACAGTCACTATTTATATAAATCATAATGGTCACTTGAAGCATGCCATCTACCTGACTTCAGTGTGAGACTCCCTGGGTGAAATATTTGAGACTGCCGTCTCCAGTAGTCTACTCAAAAACCTCGTAGTAATCTTTACGTATCATCCTTTTGATTCTTTCATACATCAACTCTGTCCAGATGCAGCCTACAAAATACTCATCAGTTTTTTCCCTGAGTTCATTAGTTCTTAATTTAACTTCATTTTTAGCCTTCCAACTTATCATGTAAGTTCCTTAAAAGTTGGTTTCATGTGAAATGGGAAAGTAATAGTCTTCATGTATGGCTTTTTTCATGATCAAATGGATTAATGCCTACAGAGACTGGCAAATGGAAAATACTATTACTGGTAGCTAACAATATTGAGTGCTTACTCAATACCAGGTACTGTTCTAAATACCCTCTCAATTCTTAAAATCCTAGAGGTTTTACTATCTTTAATTTTAGAGATGAAGTCTTGAAGCATCAAGAATTAAGTAGTCTGCTCACATCGCATTTATTAAGTGTTGGTGTCAGGATTCCGACCCAAGCAGTCTGACTGAAGAGTACATGCTCATTCTCTATACCCTGAATTGTTGGCTCCTCAATATGTGCTTCCTTTCCTTCACCTCCCAACCCTTCCTTGTTTCCCAGTTATAAACTTTGGTTTGTTTTGCTTTGTTTTAAAGACAAGAAGTGAGTCTTTTTCATATGGCTCATTTCTATATCCCCAGCAGCTAACACAATGGCTAGAACAGAAAAAGTAGTAAATACACAGGTGTTAAATGAATGTGAATGCGGAAATGTATTGTTTAAGGAAAGCCGTTCTTAGTCCAACATCGGTAGACAAAGTTAATGTGGATCTGCTATAGACTGAATTGTGTTCCACTAAAATTCATTTGTTGAAGCCATAAACTTCAATGTTATTGTATTTGGAGATGGGGTTTTAGGAAGGCAGTTAGATGATGTCATGAAGGTGGAACCGTGATGAAAAGATATAAGAAGGGCAAGAGATAGCCAGAGAGGCTGCTCTCTTTCCATCATGTGAAAACACAGCAACAAGGCAACCATCCGTGAGTTAGGAAGAGGACTCCCTCCAGGAACCAAATCAGCCAGTACACCAGCATGCAGAAATGGGAGAAATAAATATCTGTTGTTTAAGTCACACAGTCTATCATAACTTGTTTAAGGAGTCTGAGGTGCCTGATATGGAGCATAAGCCCATGACACAATTTCAAAGGGTCAATTTGTGTCAAGGTGTGCTTTTGGCAAAGCTTTGTAAAATGTGAATAGACAACCAAAACTAAAGGTCAGCAGATCAGCTGATATAAAAGTCTGTCAGCATTAAGGTACATGGCAGCCTGAGATATAGTCAGGAAGATGGGCCAAGGCCACGTCAACAGAAAAGACAGGTTAATGTTTAGTTAATGAATGAAGTCAAGACCAGAGTTGCAAATTAACACAGCTATAGAACCAGGGTCAAGACAGCAACTGAAATAGTTCTTAAGGGCCTTTGTGCTCTGAATGGTACTTTCTGTAAAACAGAACACTTCTTAATTTATGGCTCATCATGTTTTCTCTTATTGTCTCTACTTTAGGAAGGGGAAAAAAGGAAAAAGTAAATTAAGGGTTAGAATTTGGGTCACCCCTGAAGTCTTATGTCAGGCTAAGAAGAACATGATCTCAACTAGAGAGTAGTTACTGTATGATGTGAAAAATTTTGAGGACATATAGCATTACAAAATTATTCCCAGTATAGAGCAAGTTTACCATCTGTTCAGAAAGTCTTGAATGAAAGGCAACCCCTAGCATGAACATGTGGGGTGTGTTACTTCCTCAACCAAGGAGTTCCTGTGCTTGCGCATCTGTGTGTATTCAGTTGTGTCCAACTCTTTGTGACCCCTTAGACGATAGCCTGTCAGGCTCTTCTCTCTGTGAAATTCTCTAGGCAAGAATACTAGAGTGGGTCTCTCTTTCCTTCTCCAGGGGATCTTCCTGACTCAGGGATCGAACTTGTAGCTCCCCCATCTCCCGCACTGAGGTGGATTCTTTCCCACTGATCCCCCTGGGAAGCCAATAAGTGGTCCTTTGAATAGAGCACGGCTCAGAGAAGAAGGACAACTTTGCTCAAAGCAGGCAATAATTTGTATTCTCTGTGTTATTTTCTTTCCCCATCACTGTTTCTCAAGGGATTAAAACGACTAAGACTTGTGTCTATTATACACAGATAGCAAGGAAAGGAGAAAGAAAAACAGCATCCATTCCATAACCAGTCACATGGAAACAGAATTTACAAGAGATCAAATAGATAATGTAAACATGGAAGTAGAGAGTAGGCTGAAACCTGAGACTTGCTGCAAAGAAGGAAAAGATACTGTGGGAAATTTAGCAGTTCTAATACACATGCAGCATGTTAAAAGGTCTCGCTTCATCCCTCCCTTCTATGAGAAGGTCTTGGAGAAGTTTCTTTGGAATTTCGATCCCAGAATGATTCATACCTTAACCACTTCCCATAATCACTTTCTTCTTCCTTTCAGTTAAGAGGTAGTAACTGAACAACTATTTTGAATCATACACTGATGCAAGAAAGGGGTCAAGATCATTTGAATAAAAAATTTTATTCCTTCATGCAATAAATGGTGTAATATTTCATGATCTGGTACTGTATTAGAGGTTAGGGATACAATAGCAAATCAGACAAGTAATGGTCCCCACATATATGAAAAGTACAGATTTTAAGTAGAGACACATAGTAAATAAAAAGCCAAACAAGTAATTAATTAGTCATTCCAGTAGAGTCATGAAAGTCAAATGAAAGGGCTCGAGAACTTATCATGAAGGAAGAAAATTGCCTCAGGCACATTTAATCTATTTCATGATTTTCAGTTCAGTTCAGTTCAGTCGCTCAGTCATGTCCGACTCTGCGACCCCGTGAATCGCAGCACGCCAGGCCTCCCTGCCCATCACCAACTCCCGGAGTTTACTCAAACTCATGTCCATCGAGTCGCTGATGCCATCCAACCATCTCATCCTCTGTCGTCCCCTTCTCCTCCTGCCCCCAACCCCTCCCAGCATCAGGGTCTTTTCTAATGAGTCAACTCTTTGCATGAGGAGGCCAAAGTACTGGAGTTTCAGCTTCAACATCAGTCCCTCCAATAAACACCCAGGACTGATCTCCTTTAGGATGGACTGGCTGGATCTCCTTTCAGTCCAAGGGACCCTCAAGAGTCTTCTCCAACACCACAGTTCAAAAGCATCAATTTTTTGGCACTCAGCTTTCTCACAGTCCAACTCTCACATCCATACATGACCACTGGAAAAACCATAGCCTTGACTAGATGGACCTTTGTTGGCAAAGTAATGTCTCTGCTTTTTAATATGCTGTCTAGGTTGGTCATAACTTTCCTTCCAAGGAGTAAGCCTCTTTTAATTTTGTGACTGAAATCACCATCTGCAGTGATTTTGGAGCTCCCAAAAATAAAGTGTGACACTGTTTCCACTGTTCCCCCATCTATTTCCCATGAAGTGATGGGGTCAGATGCCATGATCTTTGTTTTCTGAATGTTGAGCTTTAAACCAGATTTTTCACTCTTCTCTTTCACTTTCATCAAGAGGCTCTTTAGTTCCTCTTCACTTTCTGCCATAAGGGTGGTGTCATCTGCATATCTGAGGTTATTGATTCACAGTTTTACCAAAGGCTAAACTTTGCTGGAGGTTCAAGGTTTGTGACATTGTTCAGGAGACAAGGATCAAGACCAGACCCAAGAAAAAGAAATGCAAAAAGGCAAAATGGTTGTCTGAGCAGGCCTTACAAACAGCTATGAAAAAAAGAGAAGCAGAAGGCAAAGGAGAAATGGAAAACACATACATATTTGAATGCAGAGTTCCAAAGAATACCAAGAAGAGATAAGAAAGACGTCCTCAGTGATCAACACAAAGAAATGGAGGAAAACAATAGAATGGGAAAGACTAGAGAACTAAAGAAAATTAGAGACACCAAGGGAACATTTCATGCAAAGAGGGATACAATAAAGGACAGAAATGGTATGGACCTAACAGAAATAGAAGATATTAAGAAGAGGTGGCAAGAATACACAGAAGAACTGTACAAAAAAGATCTTTAAGACCCAGATAATCACAATGGTTTGATTACTCACCTAGAGCCAGACATCCTGAAATTTGAAGTCAAGTGGGCCTTAGGAAGCATCACTATGAACAAAGCTAGTGGAGGTGATGGAATTCCAGTTGAACTATTTCAAATCCTAAAAGATGATGCTGTGAAAGTGGTGCACTCAATATGCCAGCAAATTTGGAAAACTCAGCAGTGGCCACAGGACTGGAAGAGATCAGTTTTCATTCCAATCCCAAAGAAAGGCAATACCAGAGTGCTCAAACTACTTCACAATTGCACTCATCTCACACACTAGTAGGGAGAAGGAAATGGCAAGCCACCCCAATATTCTTGCTTGGAGAATCCCAGGGACAGAGGAGCCTGGTGGCCTGCCTTCTGTGGGGTCGCACAGAGTTGGACTTGTCTGAAGCAACTTAGAAGCAGCAGCAACACATGCTAGTAAAGTAATGCTCAAAATTCTCCAAGCCAGGCTTCAGCATTATGTGAACTGTGAGCTTCCAGATGTTCAAGCTGGATTTAGAAAAGGCAGAAGAACCAGAGATCAAATTGCCAACATCTGTGGGATCATCAAAAAACAAGAGAGTTAAAAAAAAAAAAAAAAAAAACTACTTCTTTATTGATTATGCCAAAGCCTTTGACTGTCTTTGTTCACAACAAATTGTGGAAAATTCTTAAAGAGATGGGAATATCAGACCACCTGACCTGCCTCTTGAGAAATCTGTGTGCAGGTCAGGATACAACAGTTAGAACAACAGACTGGCTCCAAACTGGGAAACGAGCACATTAAGGCTGCATATTGTCACCCTGATTATTTAATTTATATGCAGAGTACATCATAAGAAATGCTGGGCTAGATGAAGCACAAGCTGGAGTTAAGATTGCCAAGAGAAATATTAATAGCCTCAGATATGCAGATGACAGCACCCTTATGGCAGAAAGTGAAGAAGAAGTAAAGAACCTCCTGATGAAAGTGAAAGAGGAGAGTGAAAAAGCTGGCTTACAAATCAAAGTTCAGAAAACTAATACATTGGCATCTTGTCCCATCACTTCATGGCAAATAGATGAGGAAATAGTGGAAAGAGTGACAGACTTTAGTTTTTTGGGCTCCAAAATCACTGCAGATGATGACTGCACTCATCAAATTAAAAGATGCTTGCTCCTTGAAAGAAGAGCTCTGACCAACCTAGATAGCATATTAAAAAGCAGAGACATTACTTTGCCAACAAAGGTCCATCTAGTCAAGGCTATGGTTTTTCCAGTGGTCATGTATGGATGTGAGAGTTGGACTATAAAGAAAGCTGATCACAGAAGAATTGATGCTTTGGAACTGTGGTGCTAGAGAAGGCTCTTGAGAGTCCCTTGGACTGCAAGGAGATCTAACCAGTCCATCCTAAAGGAAATCAGTCTTGAATATTCATTGGAAGGACTGATGCTGAAGCTGAAACTCCAATACTTTGGCCACCTGATGGGAAGAGCTGACTCATTTGAAAAGACCCTGATGCTGGGAAAGATTGAGGGCAGGAGGAGAAGGGGATAACAGAGGATGAGATGGTTGGATGGCATCACTGACTCAACGGACGTGAGCTTGAGTAAACTCTGGGAGTTGGTGATGAACAGGAAGGCCTGGAGTGCTGGAGTCCATAGGGTCACAGAGTCAGACAAGACTGAGCGACTGAACTGAACTCTTTAGCATTAGCACCACCTGTGAAGTATCTGTGTATTGCCTGTTGAAAATTCAAGAATTTATTAAACATATTTAAGATCATCCTTGCTGTTTCCTCCTTCCTCAAATGAATTTATGAAGCTTAACATTTATTATAAAAAGTCCACCAAACACGTTAACCTCCTTCCATATCCCAGCTCTGCTTTATAACCTCTTGCATCTTTAAAATTTCTTTTTGTTTTTAAAAAAGCTAAACATTTATTATCTCTTTATTGTCACACGACCCTGTGAGATGGACAGGTCAGAACTTCATATCCCCATTTTACAGGATATTGATGTTATATAACTCTGGAACAGGAACCTGACATTGTATAACTTTTCTAAATTAATAAAAGCACTGAGTTGCTTCATCATAAGTAGGATTCAGATGTGCTCATGTCGGTCCATTTTCTTTGCATTTTACTCTATGTTTCATTTTGCATCATTATCTAGTTTATCTTTTGCTATTAAGTTATATATTTAGCCATGTCAGTATCAGTAAGAGAGAGATCACAGATATTAAATATTTGAGAACAAAAAAATCTTATTAACCATAAAATAGAATTCTTATTACAGTGTTGCACAATGCCAACCAGTAATATCTTAGTTAAATGCCAAGGTACAGAAGGAATATTTGGAAAACATTACAAGTGTCATTCACTGTATTTCTGTAAAATGTCTCTTTTAACCTCTTATATTTTTAAATATCCGTGGACTTATTTCTATACAGAGTGAACTAAAGTACCACTTCTCTGATTTTTATTCACGGATGTGGGCTTTGATCATTGATACAGAATTGAAGGATTCTATTTCACTCATGCCAGGACACAAGTTTCTCTTCATTTTATATTAAGAAATCACAGGATAAAATTGAGGGGGGAAATTAGATTTATTCTGCCCTGTGTTTAATAATATTCACTTAATGGGCATATGCTCACAGGAGGTAGCAGGCAGGTAATATTCCAGCTGTGAGTCTGGCCTCTAGACTTGCTGAAATGTACAGGCATCTCCCAAGGGGCCATGTGTTTACACATCACATCTGAGAGCTTATGATGTACATTCTTGGAAAACACTGTTCTCTGCTTCTGCACTTATAATGTGGATATGATCAGAGTAGGTTAAGGTAAGGCAAAAGTTCATTCTTGCCTTTTATAAGATTTGGGAAATGCAGAATAGAATAATCATGAGAATCTGGAGGTTTAAGAATTATAGGGAAAAAAAATGAAAATAAATTTAAATACAGAAATCTTTCCCTGATTATATTTGCTGGTCTCTTCTCCAAATAACTTCCTTGGTATCCTGCTCCAAACCCTTAACCACAATACTTCTCTTGGTTGGTGTTCTCTTATATTTTCTTATCTTCCTGATAATTTCAAAATCCTTCAAGTACTGTTTCTCTGCCTTTAGCCAAACATGCTGCCTTTCTAGGAAGTTCATAAAGACCACCCAGAGAATTTCAGGAGATCCACCCAACAGTGAGCTGATGCTGATAACTGCCAATCCCAATTTGCTTGGCTTCAGGGAACTTTTGTATTAAAAAGTGCTGTCACATATTTTTTAATTTCCCCAGTGTGGCTGCTCCCCCTCCGTGCTGCCCCATCAAAGAACTGTATAATAATGTGAAATGTGAAAGAAGACATGCTGTTCTGGAACTTACATTGTTCTTTTTGATTCAAGAGCAAATTTGTGAACATGGGGTATTGTGTCACATGAGCAAACAAATTAGATTAACAAAGAATTAAGAACACAATATTATATTCACAGTTAGGCCACTTTCATGTAGACTGCATTGTACATAGCTATTCGAATGTGATTGAATTGGAAATATTCAAGCACTGAGGCTAAATCTGTATAATCCTTTTTGTTCTTGTTGAAGCAGTTACTTTGTGTATTTGAGCATTGTCTTTTCCTCACCTACTTGAACCAAATTTATTCAGAGTCACTGGGATTTTCTACTCCTGGAAAGATACTTTGGCCTTTAAAGTCTTTTTTTTTTTTTTAATGAAAGATTTAAAGTCAATTATCACAGTAAACTAAGTATGACACATTAACAATATATATTTATACTGAAGAAAAAATGAATTAAATTAATTCATGTTTTTATTTATCCTGAGTTATTCAAATGGACTACCATTCTGGTTCTTGTTCTGAGTTCTTGTTTTAGAGATTCACCTAGTTCTCAAATTTCCCTGCATCTCAGGTCCTTCTGTTTTTTTTTTTTTTTTTTTTGGTGCCAGTCATTTTCTTGCTTAACTGGGCTTCCCTTGTGGCTCAGCTGATAAAGAATCCACCTGCAATACAGGAGACCTGGGTTTGATCCCTGGGTTGGGAAGATCCCCTGAAGAAGGGAAAAGCTACGCACGCCAGTATTCTGACCTGGAGATTCCATGGACTACAGCCCATGGGGTCACAAAGAGTCAGACATGACTGAGTGACTTTCACTTCACTTCACTTCTTTCATCACTGAAGTCCTATTTCTGATCTCCAATCTATGTCTAATGGTCTTGATAGGGACAGGCTCTGCCCACTATTGTCTAGACTCTCCCTAACTGGAAATGCAGGAAGGCAGAATGATATATAGCCTGGATTGGATTGTTGGTCTCTAGAGGTCTTAGCCATCTCATCCAAAACACATATTTCTCTAGTAAACTCAGCTTAAATACATTACCAAAGATTTCTTCACATTTTATATTTTAGAAATAGCTTTACAGATTCATAGTACTGAAAATTTTAAGTGGAATGACACTCAGAAACCTAGCATGTCTTCATGTATTCTCTTTTTTATGGAAGTATATTTCATTTATAGTATATTAGTTTCATATGTACAGCAAAGTGATTCAGTACTTTTATAACTTATAATCCATTAAAAGATGTTCTAATAGCCACAATGCCCTATGCCATACGGTATATCCTCGTTGCAGTAGCTTGTGTCTCTTAATCACATGCCTCTCCCTCTCCTTCCTGTCTTCCACAGTATCTGCTGGTTTGTTTCCTGAGTCTGTTTCTGTTTTGAA
The DNA here is from genome assembly GCA_020226075.1 of Hydropotes inermis. Classification (NCBI taxonomy): domain Eukaryota; kingdom Metazoa; phylum Chordata; class Mammalia; order Artiodactyla; family Cervidae; genus Hydropotes; species Hydropotes inermis. The sequence goes on along the minus strand of CM035295.1, from coordinate 7,376,006 downwards.
TACACGTTCATTTGTATTATTTTTTGATTCCACATATAAATGATATCAAGCAGTATTTGTTTTTGCCTTACTTATTTTACTAAGTATATTCTCTAGGTCTATCCATGTTGCTTCAGATGGCAGAATCTCATTCTTTTTATGATTGAGTAGTATTCCATTGCATGTGTGTGTATATATATGCATATGAGTATCTACACTTCCTTATTCATTTATCTGTTGATGGACACTTTGGTTGCTTTCATGTTTTGACTATTATAAATAGTGCTAACTAAATAGAACATTGGGGTGCATGTATCTTTTTGAATCAGCCTCTCCAGTATTTTCTGGATATATCCCCAGGAGTAGAATTGCTGGGTCATATGGTAATTCTAGTTTTAGTTTTGCGAGGACCTTCCCTTGGTACTTCCATTGTGGTTGTACCATTTTGCATTCCCAAATCCTCACCAATGTTTGTTACTTGTAGACTTTTTGATAATAGTGACTCTGACAGATATGAGGTGATATCTCATTGTGGATTTGAGTTGCATCCTTAGTAATTAAAGATGTTGAACATCTTGCCATGTGCCAGTTGGCCAGTTGGAGAGCTATCTGTCTTCTGCCCATTTATGATTGGGCTGTTGGGTTTTTTTTTTTTTTTTAATATATTGAGCCTATGAGCTATTTAATGTGCTTTTTTTCATTTAAAATGAGAGAAATATTATGTGCTATCTACACTATGAGATATAAATAATAAAGATAAGAACATGTGAAAGTTCTAGCAAACACAGGGAATTATCAAGGGCTTCCCCCGTGGCTCAGCTGGTAAAGAATCTGCCTGCAGTGCGGGAGACCTAGGTTCAATCCCTGGGTGGGGAAGATCCCCTGGAGAAGGGAAGGGCTATGCATTCCAGTATTCTGGACTGGAGAAACTTAATGGCCTGTATAGTCCATAGGGTCACAGAGTCAGACACAACTGAGCAATTTTCACTTTTTTAAACATGATGAATGCAAATGAAAATAATATTAACATAAGGAAATAATTCAACTTTTGACAACTCTTCATGTTATTTAAAAGAACATTTTCCTTTGCTCTAAAATTATTTGGCATATTAAGAATATTGTTGTTGTTGTTCAGTTGCTAAATTGTGTCTGACTCTTTACGACCCCATAGACTGCAGCATGCCAGGCTTCCCTGTCCTTCACTATCCCCTGGAGTTTGATCAAATTCATGCCCATTGAGTTGCTGATACTATCTAACCATGTCATCCTCTGCCACCATCTTTTCCTTTTGGCTTCAGTCTTTCCCAGCATCAGGATAGTATAGTAAGAATAAAAGCAGGTAAATGGTGAAAGAAACAAAATTTATTACATAAACCAAAGGTTGGTAGAATTACAAGTTTCAAGAACCTTCAAGTAAATAGTAGTTTTAAGAATTTTAAAGGAAAATTATAAAAATGTATTTACTGAGGTCAAAGTTATTACTTACTAAAAATAATTAGTATCAAATGAGAAAAGTAAGCTGGGAGTTTTATTACCACATACTAAACCTTAGTAAAAAGGTTCTGTTTTCAAAAGAATATTGTATTAATACAGGAAATGTACAAATTGAGAAATTTCAGTAATAGATCTGCATTTATGTGGGATATTAAAAAATTGTAAAGCTATTTCAAGTTAGTGGGAAAACGATGGTCGATTTAATAGATGATTCTAGAAATGAACTAAATGCATTGTGATCCCCCCTCTATGGTTATTAAGGTTGCCTGCTTGCCCTGAAATATTTGACCTTGTGAAAAAGGTATAAACCTGATCAAAGTCATCTTTAACCTTTCCAAAAAAAGGATAGGGGTGGTGTAGTAGACATTGATAGGAAAACTTTATATTCAGACCAAACTGACTCCATCACTAAACTATGTGACTTGAGCAAGTTACATAATCCTTCTTAGAAAATTAACCGTTTCACCTGATTCTCAAAATTAGTGATATAAATTTGATTATAATCCTTTTATAATTTAATGTCCTCTTTATTTTTATTTGTCATCTGGCTTCATCCTTTATAGGTTTTCTTCATGCTTCCTTCATTCTTTTATTATCTTTGGCCTTTAAGACTGTATTGTCCTTGTAGATCTTTGCAAAGAGTGAGCTATTTGTTTCTTTTGCTTAAATCTAAAGTTTTGATGTGTGATGTATAAATTTCTTCTTTAAATATATATTTTTGTTATAACATACTATTTATGTAGTTTTGTTTCTGTAGCATTATGAGATGAAATCTGACAAAATTTTCTTCTATATTAACTTTCTCCGTGGGAGTTTGGTCATCCTTGCGTTGGTTTGTGTGTGTGCGTTTATTTTTTTATTTTTCCTTTTTTAACATCTCTGTATATAGTTGGATTTCTTTAAATACTTAGGATTTGAATATGTGTATACATACATAATTGAGCTTTCCTGGTGGCTTGGCAGTAAAGAATCTGCCGGCCATTGCAAGAGGCATGGGTTCAATCCCTGGGTCAGGAAGATACCCTGGAGAAGGAAACAGCAATCTACTGCAGAAATCTTGCCTGGGAAATTCCATGGGCCCAGGAGCCTGGCAGGTTACAGTCCCTGGGGTTGCAAAGAGTTGGACACAACTTATCAACTAAACAACAACAATAACACTTAACACAGCTGGTATTAGTGGTATTAGTAGCATATGCTCCTGTCATTTCTACATGTACATGTAGCATCTGATTAATGCATGGTAATGGCAGCTGTGATAAATTTATGCATAAGTGTGTGGTTAGAGGTAGAGAGATCAAACATTCACTTCAGGTTGGCAATATGTTTTCCCACATGGGAATATATTTTTCTGTTTCTTTCCATGATTCTTACTGTTACTTGGAATTTGTTCAGAAGTCTCTGGATCTCTGACCATTTCCAATGTCTGAACTTCTTCACAGCTGTTTGTGGCTCTTCATTTGAAAATGGGCCTGATAAACCCTTCCTCAGGCTTTAAATAATAATTGGATCAATTTTCAATTAGCACCTTTGTTATCCCTGCTTCCAACACCAGGTTCTATGGTTCTTTAGAAAAAACCTAGCTTGTTTTGAGGTTTACTATTTTAATTTTGCTTGATAAATAATTCCTCGTATCTATTGGATTTGGGTCTCATTTTTATTTTATCTCTATCTTCTTTCCAATAAATTGTTCACAGATATAGTCAGTTGATAACTTCCCAGAATATTGATATTGCTGAGGATTTATTTATTTGTTCTGTTATTTTTCCTCTTAAATGCATGCATGTAGCTTCGGTTGTGGAGAAGGCAATGGCACCCCACTCCAGTACTATTGCCTGGAAAATCCCATGGATGGAGGAGCCTGGTAGGCTACAGTCCATGGGGTAGCAAAGAGTCAGACACGACTGAGCGACTTCACTTTCACTTTTCAGTTTCATGTGCTGGAGAAGGAAATGGCATCCCACTCCAGCATTCTTGCCTGGAGAATCCTAGGGACAGGAGCCTGGTGGGCTGCCATCTATGGGGTTGCACAGAGTTGGACACGACTGAAGTGACTTAGCTGCAGCAGCAGCAGCTTCAGTTGTGTCCAACTCTTTTGTGACCCTATGAACTGTAACCCATCAGGCTGCTCTGTCCGTGGGATTCACCAGGCAAGAATACTGGAGTGGGTTGTCATTTCCCCCACTAGGGGATTTTCCTGACCCAGAGATTGAATCTAAATCTTTTATGTCTCCTGCATTGGCAGGTGAGTTCTTTACCACCAGTGTCACTTGGGTTATCTATTGTCAATTTGGTGGGATTTTGAAGAGAGAAGTTAACCATTTTGCTTTTGATTCCTCCTGTTTCTAACTACCATAGAAGCATACCATGCCTTAAAGTGATATTGCTTAAGCTTTAGCCTGTGTCAGAATCACCTGAGTGTTTGATTTGACATGTAGTAGGTAGGGCCTGAGAATCTGCATTGCTACCAAGTTCCCAGGTGATGCCAGTTCTGCTGGTCAGGGAGCCATATTTTGAGCATCACACCTTAGAGTGTCTCTTCAAATAGGTGTCAATTCAGTTCAGTAGCTCAGTTGGGTCTGACTCTTTGCAACCGCATGGACTGCAGCACACCAGGCCTCCCTGTCTATCACTGACTCCTAGGGTTTACTCAAATTCATGTCCATTGAGTCAGTGATGCCATCCAGCCATCTCATCCTCTCATGTCCCATTCTCCTCCCTCATTCAATCTTTCCCAGCATCAGGGTCTTTTCAAATGAGTCAGTTCTTCACATCAGGGTGGCCAAAGTATTGGAGTTTCAGCTTCAGCATCAGTCCTTCCAATTAATATTCAAGACTGATTTCCTTCAGAATGGACTGGTTGGATCTCCTTGCAGTCCAAGGGACTCTATAAGAGTCTTCTCCAACACCATAGTTCAAAAGCATCAATTTTTTGGTGCTCAGCTTTCTTTACAGTCCAACTCTCACATCCACACATGACTACTGAACAAACTGAAGCTTTGACTAGAAGGATCTTTATTGTCTAAGCAATGTCTCTGCTTTTTAATATGATGTCTAGGTTGGTCATAACTTTTCTTCCAAGGAGCAAGCAACAAGTACGCCTACATATATGCATATTATCAACTCAAACTGCTGAAATTATGGCTTCATTCTCATGAATTATTTGTAAAACATTTGTTTTCAGATGAAGAAAGAATTGGTGAAAATAAGGGACTTGCACAAAGTTGGTTGACTGGTTGTCTCAAGAAAACCCAAGTAACTTATTTGGAGTAGGGAATAAATTAAGGGACTGGTTTTCTTTTTTGAATGTAGGGTTTATGAATAAATAAGTTTCCAGACTTCCAGTTTAGGAAGGCAATCTTGAATTTGAACAGAAAACACACAGGACTTTGAAATCAATGTCATCTTCTAACACCCAAAAGACTGCTGTTCTGTTTGCTGGTGCACTTTTTCCATGCATCTCAGAGCAACTCCCCAAGTACTCTAGGGTTAGCATAGTTAAACACTGTGCTTAACATGTACCAACAAACATCCCCTTCCTCTTGCTCTTTTGATCCACTGGCTTCTTTCCTTCTCCATTTAGGTGAAACCTTCCTTATAACTTCTGTCTGGGTCACAGGACTTGTCCTTTCTTGCTGCAGTCACTTAATTGACAGTTTACACTAGATTATGTTTAAATATTACACATACTACTTACCATTAAGTTATAATTGCAGTGAAATTTAAGCTAGAATCAATATTAAATGTTCACCCAAACTGCTGCATTCAATTTGATTAATGATTGCAATTGATTGATGTGAATTAAGATTGGCAGAACATTTAAAAGCATTACAATGATCAACTACATTTAATTTTTACAGCAATACCCTCTTAGAATACTGTTTAAAGTGTTCTGTGTATGTTAATAGGCCTAGAGTTCAAAATTCTATACTAGGTTCTAGAAGTAGTAGTCAGAGATTTAGGACAATACCTTTCTCTCACTGGTTAAAATATCCAAATATAAGAAAACTAAATTTCTTAACTTAATATGAATATTTTGGTTTTATTAACTGAATCAGATAATTACTTACTGGTATCTACAAATTTCCCCCTAAAGTTGTCAGATGGTAAAGTTTCACTAGAATATACTTAAGAGAAAGAAAGGAGTAGACATAAGATATGTTAAAACTACCATATTTCATACATTCAGGGGAAAAGTTCATGTTTTACTAAATTTGCCCATAAATTAACTCAAAAGACAGTAATTTACAACCAGGCTTTCAAATGTGGGCTGCACTTAACTCATCTAATAAATAGAGGCTAAGGATGAGTGCAAGCATACTATGTCTCAAGCCTTGAAACTTCAGCATCCCGAAGTGATATACAGTTCTGTGTATATATATGACATTTGGAATTGCATTTGGTCTTCCTTCCTCCGGTACCTCAAATGGAAAGATTGCTTACTTGATTAGTGTAGGTAAATTAAATACACTTTTATATTTATGGTGAATTCAACAACTTTTCAAATAAAAAAATAACCAATGATAATCCAATTTCTTCCTTAAAATGAAATTAGATTGGAGGATCAATACAGGGAACATACAATCAAAATTTTATCCCAGGGATTTTTTTTTTTTTTTTAACTTTCCTAGAGCTGAAATGAATTCTGGTTTCTTAACTACATCTTGTTTTGGCTCCTATCGTATCAAAAATGGAAAATAGCCAGTTGTAGAGAAAATGTTGATGGTTTTGCAAGGTACAGGAATGTAGTTTAAAACTTAGCTATGTATAGTGTCAGCCTTTTTTTCTGCCAAAATGAATAAACCTCTCAGTGAACCTCTGAAGTTCACCCTGAAGTTCATGGTGAAGTCAACAGAACATTTAAGCAAGGGAGAGCAAAATAGAAGTAAGCATATTTCCACCAATTGCAAGATGCAGTGGAACATTATTAATTCTTACTCACTGAATTAGAACCTTGTAATGTCAGTGTAACTGTGTATTCTTGGGGTGGGAGTGCAGAATGAGATGTATTTGCTAGCTTAAAATATTGCCTGGACATTTAAAAGACGTTTATATAGCACATTTTCTGGCCTAAATTTTTTAGGAAATCAAGCTATTTTCAAAGACTTAATATAACATCAAAATGCACTTGAGAAATCAGGTAGTTCTGTTTTATTATTTTTTTAATCAATTTAACACAGTCTGAGATGGTTTTCTATAGGTGGTTTCATCAAAGTCCTATACATTTAAAGCTTTAAAAATTTTAAAATTCTGTAATTAATTATCTATTTTTATGCACATTTCTTAAAAATGTATTGAATTTAATAATATTTAACTCAAGAAGCATTTCTGAAAAATTATGTTTATTTTGAATTAGTATGTTGCTTTTCTTATTGGCTTATGTTATAACAATTTTTAATTTATATCTAACAAGAAGTATTGAAATTTGAAATGCATTTCATATATGGCAAGAAATATAATATCTTACTAATTTTCTTATATTGCTTCTTTTGAATATCTACACTTTTAGGCTGCAAAGTCTTAGGATAGAGTTATCTTACTGTAATTTAGTCCTGGTAAAGGACTTTTGTTTGTGTGTGCTTACTTCTGCCTTATTTGATTTACTTCAACACAAATCTCAGTAAGAGAATGAGATTCTATATTAATAATTTGAAGTAAATTGCAGTATAAATCCACTTCTACAGACAATGGACTGCTCATTAATATGCACTATGAAATATATAATTAGTAAAATGTTAAGAAAACATTAAAAAATAAAATTAGATCTATACTTGCTGCAACACACCAGAAACTGATTGAAACTTCAGTTTGAAATGGAAAATTGCAAAAGGCAAATACATTCATACTTCACAGTTGTTTTTGGTAATCACATTGGTATGCACTAGAAATATATAATATACTATCTTATATTTAAAATGGTATAGTATCTGAATCACTTTCTCTTTCTCAGAGCCTCAAGATATTTAGACATAAATGCAATGTAGAAGATGATGTTGCAGAAGCAAAGAACTATTATGTGTGAAAATAATAAAGCAGAGGATCCAGTGATGGAAGCGAATTCTCAATTTCGTGTTCTCTAGTGTTGGGCTATCCTTGTGCAGAAATGCTGAACCAAAAAAAGCGGCCTTCAGAGCCGCCACATGAGGCTTGGGGTGTTGTGTAAGGCTGTGGTGTGCTGCTGTTCCACAAGGCTGCTAGTGCCCAGAGTTAGCAGATCTCAGCAAAAGCTGACCCTCGGGCACCAGATCCTAGGTGTTTCAAGTGGATTTTCCCTAATGTAAGTGCCAAATTAAGTTCTCAAAAATGGTGTCATTTTCAGTACTCACGGTATGCACGTACATAGTTTATGAAAATTTTTCTTTATTCAGTAATGTTATTAATTTGGTAAAAATATCTGAACAGACTTGGGCCATTAATTATGTCTAAAGCTGTTTTTCCATTTGGTGATAAAACATAAACCTAATTTGGGTAACAGTGTGTATAACAACCCATTCTTCTTTTACTAATTTATTGTAAATAATATAAGAATTTTAGGAGTTATATATTATCACCTATTATACTTGCACTCTCCATGACAAGTCTAGAGATGTGCTTTGCATATAATCGTGATGAAATCTTTTTTGTAAACCAGGATATTAACTATTTGTAAGTACACTAGGATTAAAATTTGTTTCATGATTACTGTCATCAAAATAATTTCCCCTTCTTTACTCATGGGTCACAAATTACTCTTGTTTATAAAAAAGGAAAATTTCTTTCTAGGACAGATTAATATTTCAATGTCATTATGGCAGGACACATAATGTTTTCATATGAATAACAGCATGATGTCCTTCCTTGAGCTTAAATAACATATACTTACAGATTATAAAATGTTTAGTGACTTTTTTGCTTGTTTAGTAACATAAAACTTTTACATTATTGTTTGGTTTCTCTAGTGATATTTTGTTGATTCAATTTACATTTATCAAATAGCATTTGAGCCCTAAGTTAGAGAGGATTAAAATTAGTTTTCTTTGTCATGAGTTTTAGCAGAGTTGAATTTTTTATTACACAGGGCATGAAAAAAAATTTCCACATCCACTAATATAAGACTTAAAAATTTTCAATCAAAAATTGAATTTAGTTTTATGAGCATCTATGTGATAATTCTAAGAAAATTCAAATACTGGAATAGTAGGTTAATGACAAAGTTATCTATTTTACTTAGCACTTGTATGTTTATTTTAAATGCAACAGGACAATCAATAATTGAGGAGTCTTTAATGTTTCTTCTTTAAAGTTGGTTGAATTCTTAAAGCAATTTTTTCCTGTAAGGCAAAAGCATTTTCTACAACAGCTTTTGTTTATATCACTCAAAAGAGGCATGAAAATGGAGTAAATGGAAATAAAGGTAGTGATTGTTAAGAGACTGTAAACCATATTTAGAAAAAGAAGGAAAGCATAGGTCTATTGTTTGATGTAGACTGCACTATTAGTATGTGAAAGAAAGAACAAAGAATCATGTAGCAAATTTTACTTCCCTTTTTTCAGCTACAAAAACTGGAAAGAAGAGACTAAATAAAGCAGAAATAAAAGTTGAGAGGAAAGGATGAGAACACTTGTAATTGTCTAAGTGAAATTAAGACACTAAACTCAGAAAATATATTTTGCAATATCAAATGAATTCATAGGTGTAATTTCAGAACACCTGTCAGTAATCCTAACAAACTCATAATAAAAGGAAAATATGCCATAAGACTAATGATGGGTAAATACTCCCAAAATGAAGGTAAGAATAGAAACCAGAAATAACAAGTAGATTCTGAGTAAACTTTAGAAAAGATTATATGTTTATGAAAGTTTCATTAGCATAACTTTAGAGTTGTGTGATTTCAGGGGAAGAAAATATATGATAGTCAATATTCAATGGGATGTCATTAAAATGAATATAGAATTGTTGTTTAAAGCTAAAGAAAGTCAGACTCCACTGAAAAATCAATGACACTTGCTCAATCCGAATAGATGTGAAGATTTTCATTTAACTGTATCAGATTATTTTATAAAGGATATTTTATTATGGCAAATATTAGTTGAGCAGTATGCAGACTTGGAGACCCTTGTCTGTAAAGAAGTGGTGGTTACAATGTCTGTCTATGGCTAGAGAAAAGAAAATGAGTATCGCCTTTAGGACTCTTGGTCTGTCTCTAATAGTTGATAAACAATGCCAACTCTATGAGATGGTCAGATTTAACATTCACAAATTATCATCCTATTATCCTCAATTTGATGTGTTAACATGTCTCCCAGTATTTTCTTGATCAATTCATCTGTCAATGGACACTTAGGCTGTTTCCATACTTTGACTACTGTGAATAGCTATTATGAATATGAGAGTACAAATACCTCCCTGAGATAATGATTAGTTTCATTTGGATACATACCCAGAAGTAGAATTGCTGGATCAGATGGCAGTACTGTTTTTAATCTCTTGAGCAATCTCCTGCTGTTTTCTATTGCGGCCACAACAATTTACACTTCCCCCAATATTGCACAAGGGCTCTCTTTTCTCCACCTCCTCACCAGCATTTGTTATCTGTAGTTTTTTATAACAGACATCTTGATTATGAAGTGATGTCTCATTGTGGTTTTGATTTGCATTTTCCTGATGATTAGTAGTGTTGAGCACCCTTTCATGTACTTATTAGCTATTTGTGTGTTTTCTTTGGTAAAATATTTAAGGTCTTCTGCCATTATTTAATAGATCAGTTTGGGTTTGGGGATTTTTGTATTGTTATTGTTGGGCTTTTTGCCTATTGAGATGTATTATTATCTTATATGTTTTGGATATTAACACTTATTGAATATGACTTGAAAATATTTTCTCCATTCTATAGATTGTCTTTTTATTTTATTGATCTTTTTTCATATGCCAACACATTAGTTTAAGGTAGTCCCACTTGCTTATTTTTTGCTTTTATTGTCTTTATTTTTGGTGTCAAATCTAAAAAGTAATTGTCAAGACCAATGTCAAGGAGCTTACCTTTATTTATTTATTTTTTTTTTCAAGGAGTTTTATAGTTTTGGGTCTTACATTCAAGTCTTTAATACATTTTGAGTGGATTTCTGTGTATGGTTAAGATTAAGTGTATAATTTTAACTTGAGAATTTAAACAATTAGATTCCAAATGTTTAAATTTAATAAATTCATGTTAATTCATAAGCTGGGTAATTATAAATACTCCTTACACATAAAACCATTCTCAGATCTGCAGAAGTTTACACAGAAAGAACACTTTAAAAATCTGCTTCAGAATTGCTCTCCCATCATAAACAATTTAAGTATCTGGCATTTAAAAACCAGACAAAATATGTGATACAATCATTCTCAGACATTTAAAAACAAGCACCGCTAGGCATAATTCCTGAGAGATGCAGAATAAATGAGCTGAATCCTATGGTACTCCAGCAAATTGCCTGAAGGGAGTTTCCAGAAGAAATTCTGGTGGCCTAACTGTGCTGGGGATACAGATATTAGAGTTCTAGAAGATCAAAGTAGCTAGAATTTAAGGGGGAAGAATACAGGGAAGGCAGGAACTGCACAAAGAAAGAACACTGAGGAACTTAAGAAGCATACCCTTGAGGGTGACTCTGTGGTAAAGAATTCACCTGCCAACGCAGGTGATGCAGGTGACATGGATTTGATCCCTGGGTTGGGAAGACCTCCTAGAAAAAGAAATGGCAACCCACTGCAGTATTCTTGCTTGGAGAATCCCATGGACAGAAGAGGCAGGTGGGCTACAGTCCACAGGATCACAAAGAGTCAGACACGACTGAAAGACTGAACATACACACACCCTTGAGTCATTTATTGAATACTAATGTATGCACGTGTAAAGAAGGCTCCTACCATGAAAAAAAAAAAAAAAAAACACAAAGAACATGAGAAGCAGAACTCACACCAACTGGAAATATTTTTTCTTCCTACTGAGTGTTACTGAAGATGCAGAAAAACGGGAACACTTGTACGCTGTTGGTGGGAATGTAATTTGGTGAAGCCACTCTGGAAGCAGTATGAAGTTTCTTCAAAAGATTTAAATAGAACTACCTTACAATCAAGAAATTCTACTCCTGGATATTTATCTGATGGAAGCAAAACATTAGCTCAAAAAGATATACGCACCCCTGTGTTCAATATGGGCTCCCCTCGTGGCTCAGAGGGTAAAGAATCTGCCTGCAATTCAGGACAGCTGGGTTTGATCCCTGGGTCAGGAAAATATCTTGGAGAAGGGAATGGCTATCCACTCCACTATTCTTGTCTGGAGAATCCCATGGACAGAGGAGCCTGGAAGGCTACAGTCTATGAGGTTGCAAAGGGTCAGAAACGACTGAGCGACTAATGCTTTCACTTTCACCTCACATGTTCACTATATGTGAACTATATATGTTCACTATTGCATTATTTGCAATATCCAAAAATGTGGAAGCAAATTATGTGTACACTGATGTATGAATGGATAAAAAAAACACAAAACATATTTTACCTATCTATATATTATATATATATTTACATTCAGCCTTAAAATAGTACATTTTGCCATTTGTGACAGTATAGATGAATCTTGGTGTCATTATGCTAAGTAAAATAAATTAGACAAACACATGATACTGTATGATCTCACATGGGCTCCCCAGGTGGCATTATCAGTAAACAATCTGCTTGCCAGTGCAGGAGATGCAAGAGATGTGGGTTTGGTCCCTAGGTCAGGAAGATCGCCTGGAGTAGGAAATGGCAACTCGTTCCAATATTCTTGCCTGGAAAATCCCATGGAGAGAGGAGCCTTATGGGCTGTAATCCATTGGACTGCAAAGAGTCAGACACAACTGTGAAATCTTAAAAGACAATCCAAGCTAACTCATAAGTACAGATAACAAAATAGCGGTGAGTGTGTGTGTGTGTGTGTGTGTGTGTGTGTGTGTGTGTGATGGGGCATGGAAAGCCTATAAGTGGTCAAATGGTTAAAAATCAAATAAGTCATAGGAATGTATTATCACCCCCCCAAAAAAAAATCAGAACAGCAAATCTAGTGTCAGAGTCTGTGCAAACTAGAAGACAACGAAAAAATCCATAAAGTACTTGGGGAAAAAAAAACATATATCAACTGAAAATTTTATTCCTTCCAGGATTATCTTATAAAGATGAAAGCAAAATTAAATTTTTACATACCAAGAATACAATAGAGAGGATAGAAAAAGCTTAAAATTTAAAGGGAGTTCTTCAGAAAAAGGAAAATAATATCAGAGAGAAAGTTGAATCTACACAAAAAAATAGTCATAGAGATGGAAAACATATGAGTAATTTTTTTAATTTCTCACTTTTAATCTATTTAGAAATAGTTTACTGTTTAAATACATGATTTGGCTTCCCAGACAGTAAGGCATCCGCCTGCAATGCAGGAGACCTAGGTTTGATCCCTGGGTTAGGAAGATCACCTGGAGAAGGGAATGGCAACCCACTCCAGTATTCTTGCCTGGAAAATTACATGGACAGAGGGGCCTATAGGGCTACAGCCCATGGGGTCACAAAGAGTCAGACTCAACCAAGTGACTAACACTTCCAATTTCTAAATAAATAATAACAATGTATAGAGGAGTTTAAAACACATAAAATTTAATTATATAACTTGAACTTTTAATTATGTAATTTATTTATATTGTTCATGGAACAAATGAAGAGAATGAGGAAATTATAGTACTTTTATGTCCTTATTACCATATATAAAGCAGTAAAATGTTATGTGGAGATAGATAATAAGTTAAAGATATATATTGTAATTTTGAAATCAGTCAAAAAATGTTAATAACACAAGTAAGTATGGTTAATGGGCCATTAGAAGATATAAATTAAATCATAACAATGACTCAATTAATCTGAAAGATGTAGAAAATATGAAAAAAATATTAAGAAATAGGACAAATAGAAAACAGTAACAAGATGTCTATATTTGGAGATATTATCAGCAAAGGCCATATAAATATTCTCAACATGAAACCTGCTTTGGCTCAGTTGTTCTGGCCCAAATCATGAAATGTGGAGGAGTACTGAGGGTATTGATGAATGGGTCAGTGGCTCAATTTGTTCACAAAAGATGTTTTAGAGTTGCTTTTGGTTCCCATCATATTGAAACTTTTTATCGATGGTTTGAATGAAGACATAAGCAATTAAAAAAAATTCATGATCACACAATGTCAAAATGTTTAGCTAATGCCAAGCATATGATAGCATGCACAAAGCATATGATAGAATCAAGATAAAAAATAACATATAGAAATGGTGGATGTAAACCAAAGTAAAATATAAAAATTAAAATGAAACCTTGAAATAGGTGCAGAAGAGCTAAAAATGCTTTTCAGAATATCATTGAAGAGCTTGGGATCTTCACTGAAAAAATTAATACATGCTATATGTATCATGATCAAAATGAAAGTGTTAGTCACTCAGTTGTGTCTGACTCTCTGTGACCCCATGGATGGTCCAGAACTAAATATTGGAGTAGGATAAAATTTTAATGGAAAATGATGACACATGAGTAAAGTCTGTAGCTTTGTTAATAATGTCATATGCATGTTTCTTTCTTAGATTTGATAAATGTACTATGGTTATATAAGATGTCAGCATTAGAAAAAGTGTAGTGTGGGGCGTATGAGAGCTCTGAACAATAACTCTTCTGTAGATATAAAATTATTTCAGGGCATAAACTTAAGAAACTTAATAAGTTTCAATAAAATACAGTGGCATGTAAAAATGTAGGAGAATAGTTATTTCACAGTACAGAAGTAAATTCTCCTTGGTAAAGGAGCAAGTAAATGGAGGAACTGATAAAGATAATTCAGCACTTCCTAGGTATCAGGGCTTTACATGGATTATTGCACTTTATTTTCATAATAACCATTATAGTTGACATATTCCTCTCATCATTTTATAGATGAGATTAAGTCAATTGCTCAGAGCCAGCAAGTTGCAAATCTGGGATATAAGACGAAGTTTGTATGACTATAAAGACCAAGAGTTTTCCACAATGCCATAGTAGCCTCTAGTGTTACAGATTAACTGTCTTATGCATTATCCTTACGTTTTATTTTCATTTTACATTAGGTTTGAGATGGATGTTAAAATGTAGAATGCCTTAGGAGAATAATTAGAATTATAAGGGGGTCAAGAAACAATGAGATTTCAGTTCAGCTCAGTTCAGTTGCTCACTCATGTCCAACTCTTTGTGACCCCATGGACTGTAGCATGTCAGGCTTCCCTGTCCATCACCAACTCCTGCAGCTTACTCAAACTCATGTCCATCAAGTTGGTGATGCCATCCAACCACCTCATCCTCTGTTGTCCCCTTCTGCTCCTGCTTTCAATTTTTCCCAGCATCGGGATCTTTTCCAATGAGTCAGTCTTTGCATCAGGTGGTCAAAGTATTGGAGTTTCAGCTTCAGCATGAGCCCTTCCAATGAATATTCAGGACTGATTTCCTTTAGGATGGACTGATTTGCAGTCCAAGGGACTCTCAAGAGTCTTCTCCAGCACCACTGTTCAAATCATCAATTCTTTGGTACTCAGTTTTCTTCATAGTCCAACTCTCACATCCATACATGACTACTGGTAAAACCATAACTTTGACTAGACAGACCTTTGTTGGCAAAGTGATGTCTCTGCTTTATAATATGCTGTGTAGGTTGGTCATAACTTTTCTTCCAAGGAGCAAGTGTCTTCTAATTTCATGGCTGCAGTCACCATCTGCAGTGATTTTGGAGCCCAGAAAAATAACGTCTGACACTGTTTGCATTGTTTCCCCACTTAACCAAAATAAAAGAAGAAAAGTAGATATATGAGTACATGATAACTCTTATCAATAAACAAGGTATTTGTTTCCTCAGAAGGGAGTCACTGTACATTTACAACAGGGGTACACACTTCATCTAAGAGAAAATATACTTCAACAATAGATTGTCTAACAATAAAATGATTTGTCTTTTGAAATCTTGCTAATGGTATTATTTAAGTTGAGGCAAGATGTCTTCTCCAAGATGTCATTTTAAGGAGAAATAATTCATGCAAAGACAAAGTGGTATGAAATGCCCTGAATATTTAGGAACTAGAAAATACTAATGGATGCATATTCTAGTGCCAACAGAAATTGCTCAGAGATTTTTCTATCACACTGAGAGACTGAGAAATACATTGACATTCTAACTAAATCCTATTATCATGACATGGAATACTATTATAGATGCACTAAGTCGTCACTTGAAGTCATTCTAGGCAGTCACATGAGGTGATATTTTGTAAAATTGAAAGTAAAGTCTAGTATCGCCTAATTTTCTTGTAAAAGAGAAGGGAAGAGAACAATAAAATTAAAATTAACTAAGCTTTTATTATATGCCAAACACTATGCTGGATATATTTGATATAATTTATAAATTCTATTTAAAAGAATAAAATAAATTTGCAAAAAACCACATTGACTTTCTGAAACAATTTTGCCTTACAATGATATTTCAATTCTGTTTCACCTCTGGTACAGAGTCATACTATGCCTCATTGGTTGAGCCAAAATGGGGACAAAATACAAATATTTTCCTAGGAAATCTGGCAAAACCACAGGGACACAACACTACTTAGTTCTTTTAACATTGAAATATTTTCTAAAACTCATTTGTTTAGCTTATGACTGATCATAAGGCTTGCAAGACCTCTAAGTCTTTATTGTAGTTGCCCCATTAATATAAATGAAGGCTCTGAAGGCAACTTTTGATAAAGATGTCTAGAAAGAAAGCTAATGCTGCTGGGGGCAGAACTGGAGGATAAAGTGGTAATCCAACAGGTAGGAAGGATGGACAAGAACAGAAGATGAGACCTAGGGAGACAGCGTAAGTTGCCTTAAACACTTGTCTTGACTCCCCCTGTTCATTGTTTTCAATTGTATGACATCCAATAAAATTACATTCTTGTATTTTGAGTTTACACTATTCTCAAGGAAAATATGAGCATCGTAGTTCCTAATTCTTCCCTAGGATGAATTGGTGGTGGTGGTTTAGTCACTAAGTCATGTCCAACTATTGTGACCCCATGTACTGTAGCCCCCCAGGCTCCTCTGTCCAGTGGGATTTCCCTGGAAGAATACTGGAGTAGGTTACCATTTCCTCCTCTAGGGGATCTTCCTGACCCAGGGATCAAACTCGAATCTCATGCATTGTAGGCAGATTCTTTAACCCTGAGCCACCAGGGAAGCTGGATGTGTGATTATAAGGATACTAATATAACACACAGTGTTTCTAGAAAATTCCTTAAAATCTCTATCGTAATAGGTGACAGTCACATTTAGATAGATAGCTCTGCCTGGAGAGATCTATGTATCTAATGTGTCTGTGGTAAGTCGCTTCAGTTGTGTCCGACTGTTTGTGACCCCGTGGACTGTACCCCACCTGGCTTCTCCGTGCATGGAATTCCCCAGGCAGATACTGGAGTACGTTGCCATTTCCTCCTCCTCCTGGGAGAGACATAGGACAATAACTTTCTCGAAAATGCATCATTGGTTTTCTTGTACCCATGCTTTGGCCAACTGCATTCCTGTTCTTGTAAGCCTCAGTGGTACAGAGAACCAGAAGTAGTGAGTGATTGCAGAACACAGTCTCTGGGCAAATTGATCCTCTTTATTAAGTGACAGCTACAGACTTTGTTCTTGTTCTTATTTTTGTCCTTATGGAAATGCTTATTTCCATTCTGTATGATATAATCCTGTGGGGCCTTTGTTGTTGTTGTTGCTGTTCTGAATCTTAATTTTCACCCCTAGGAAAGATGTCTAGAAAAAAAAAAAAAAAAACACTGTTTTAAGTTTATAGTTAATAATCGTATCCATAAAAATTTAACAATTTGTAATCTTGGACTCTATATATTTTATTCAACAGAAAAAAAAAAAAAAACACCTCCTTCCAGAGTTTCTGATTCTCAAACATAAATTAAAAGCCAAAACAAATGTATCCTATCCTCATGAAGATATAAAACACACACAGTTTTAGGGCCATATATGCACATCTTAGCTTGTCTTATATAAATAAGAACTTTTAAAAGTATGTCTTATTTCAAATGCCACATTTATGTATAAATAAATCAACATATAATAAAAATGTAAATTTATACATAAATTTATACATAAAGGCTTAAAAGCATACATAAAATCACCCTCACCATCAAAACCATTTCCTCAGTGCTATTCCCTGGAGATGTTCCCATTAGAGAATTTTAGTATATCATCCTAAGAAAAAGTATGCATATATACCAGCATATGAAAACAAACTACTATATATGCTACTTTGCCTCGATTTTTAATTTAATAAAAAAGATCATTTTAAATCATAAAAATGCTCACAATGCTACCAAGTGAGTATTCTTACCCAGTTAACTTGAGGAATGAAGAAACTGAAACATTTGGCATTGAGATTTAATTAACTTATCCAAGTTCCCACAGCTAATAAGAACTACCATTCTTAACTCCAGAGTTTATGCTCTTAGCTCTTCATTATGTCTTAGGGATAGTTCTGCATCAAAAAAAAAAAAGTATCTTTGCAAAACTGTTTTGAAAGGTCATGTGGTTTCAGAGTTTTTTTTTTAAATAAATGATCTTTTTCATAAATTATTGAATGAGTGTTTAGCATTGTTGTCAGCATCCCCAAGGTAGAGCTGTGGAAATGAGATGCCAGTCTAGAAGTTTACTGCTAGCCTTCTTACCTTAAACCTAGTTAACTCTTTAAATTTAGTTTTTTAAAAAAAATCTAACTTTGTTAAATTTAACTTTTAGTTACATTGTTGAGGTAGCCTCTCTTCATATATTTTGTTAAAATAACTAAGCTGGACAAAATTTGTAAAATAGTAGCATGATCTGCCTTAAATCTCTCAAGGTATACACTTAGAATTGTAGATCAGAGTGCCCATACTGTTGGCTGGTGTTTTTTTTCCTGGTGTTATTGTGGCTATTGCTGTCACCTTTCCCAGCCAACATGAAAAGACTATTTCATATCAATCTCCTTGACAGACAATTCTCTGCCTCCAGTTGAGATCTTCAGACTAAAATCCTTTCTGGTAGTGAGAAACTGTGGTTAAAGATATCTTGGGCATCAGGATTTTTCTCTACTTGAAGGCTTTAAAAAGACAACATGTATTGTGCATTGTTATTTTAAATATTCTATCAAACACTTTAAAAAACATGTCTCCAATTACCTCTTTCAAATCTAAAGATATTTACCTTACCAATTACCTTTGTTCATATAATAAAATAGAATTCATATTCTTTCTCATTGCAAAAATGAAAGTAGCCACAAGTTACATTACAATTTATTATAGTAAAGAAAATAAGACATTATGCAAAATATGACGGGTATAAGAACACAGATTGCTAAGGTTAACACAGTTCTCACAAAGCCAAACAGATTCCCTAGGCAGTCCTCTTGTAGATGGAGTGGTCTGTAAGTATCTTGTAAAGCTACTGAGGAGATAGAGCATTTTGCCAATTATCTTTTATCATGTTTCATTTAATTACTACAAGACTTAATGAAGGAATGTAAGTTATTCTTCAGTATTAAATTAAAAACAGTAATTATACTTTGTAGTAAAACCCCTGATAAATTGACTATTAAATGTACTACCATTTTTCTGCATTCTCCAATGTATTTTTCTCTTAACATACATAACTTTTCTAATTAGAAACATGCACCCACCTCACAATTTTTTTTAATTGTCGTTTAATATGATATGTCTCATGGTTAACAGATAGTTCTTAGAATGTGTATTTTTACCAAGTAAACTCTCATGGACTCTCTAATAAGTGCAGGCATATTTTGATTTTGGTATTAAATTTAGTATACATACTCCATAAGTATAATTCAAAGCTAGAGAAAAAATAATTTGGGTTTTATTTTTCAAATGTTCAGATAATAGATACTATTACTCTGGGAAAATTCTTCTGTTTCTACTATAGCTGTGTGTAAATCTGCCCCTTTATGGCAGATAAGTAATATATGAGAAAAAAAAAGTGCTGTTTACAAAATTTCTTATAAGAAAACTTTTTATCCAGTTCTTATATGTGTTCTTGAACTTTCTAAATGCTGTACATTTTTGTGTAAAATTTAAGATAACGTACAAAGTCTATATTAAAGGTATATTTTCTTTTTCAAAAGGCTTTATTTCTAAAAGGGGGATATCAGACTTTCAAAGAAATTACATTTTTACCAGAAAGCTTGATCTTTTATGACATGTCATCTAACTTTTATAGTGGGTGTAATTTACCAAATTGGTTTGAAGGCATTTCAATAACTATAGGAACCATGGTCTGCATTACTGATAGATTTATCCAAGTACTTGATAGTCCATTAGGAGAATGATTCATCTGAAAGCAAGCAGACCAAAATCCACACAGTGCTTCATACACACAACCAATTTGAGAAGTAACCAGACAGCAATTACCTGGTTAGAGTCTGCATTGACCGTATAAATAATGCCTCAGGTTGCCACTTCTAACAAGATTATATTTGCCACTTTAAAACTTACTATTTTCTCTTGAATAGATGAATTTCACACATCCTATAATTAGAAGGCAGCTAAAGAAAATCCAGTCGATGAAAAGGTATGGAGGAGGAGAGGAAGAGCTGTAATACAAACAGAAACATTGGAACTAATGAATCAAGGTTGACTGTAAAATCTTAGATACTATCATTAATGTATCTTAAACTACAATGTCCTAAAATCTTTGTACCTTGTTTTATCCCTACTCTATCCTGTAATTCCCCTGATAATTTCACACAGACACTCAAACTTCCATTTTTATTTTATTTATTTTTCCATTTTTAAATATTTTATCATAACAACTCCATGCTCAGGGTGGTCCTACAAATACACTTAGGCATATTCATGATTTAAGTGCTAGAATATTTCTTCAGGCTCAATGGTGACTAAATCCTGAAGAAACAATGCAAATAAATTCAAATTCTATTTTTAGCTTTGGTATTACAATTTTCAAAATAATTTATAATTATCTATTGTTTAATCTTATTGATCTAATTAACCTTCTTGATTTGCATATTAATAATTTGGACTACAATTTTGAAATTAAAAGAGGCTTGATTCTTGGAAGAAAAGCTATGACCAACCTAGACAGTATAATGAAAAGCAGATATCACTTTGCCAACAAAGGTCCATGTAGTCAAAGCTATGGTT
The DNA here is from genome assembly GCA_020226075.1 of Hydropotes inermis. NCBI lineage: Eukaryota > Metazoa > Chordata > Mammalia > Artiodactyla > Cervidae > Hydropotes > Hydropotes inermis. The sequence continues at coordinate 7,355,290 of CM035295.1, read as the reverse complement.
TTTCCAGTAGTCATATATGGATGTGAGAGTTGGTTCATAAACAAGTCTGAGCACCAAAGAACTGATGCTTTTAAACTGTGGTGTTGGAGAAGACTCTTGAGAGTCTCTCAAGTAGCAAGGAGATCAAACCAGTTGATCCTAAATGAGATCAATCCTCAATATTCTTTGGAAGGACAGATGCTGAAGTTGAAGCTCCAGTACTTGGCCACCTGATGTGAAGAGCACACTCATTGGAAAGGACCCTGATGCTGGGAAAAAGTTGAGGGGGGAAGGAGAAGGAGGACGACAGAGGATGAGATGATTGGATGGCATCATCAACTCAACTGATATGAGTTTGAGCAAACTCCAGGAAATAGTGAAAGACATGGAAGCCTGGCATGCTGCAGCAGTGGGGCAGCAAAGAGTTGGACCTGACTCAGTAACCGAACAATAACAATAGCTCTGTATCTTGTAAACTTCAGACTATAGGCATTTACAGACTCACTTCCCATAATCCCTCCTCAAGTAGTCACAAACGGCTAAACTCTTTACTATGCACATAACCCTGGGCTGCTGTGTTACACAATTCTAGCGGGTATATTCATGTAAACTATGTTAACAATATCTCTGGAGCTTTTCAAGACACCGTCATTCATGTGAGCTATGATGAGAACCTGCCTTCCAGAATTATGCACTGCCCTAGTCTGGTTAGACCTGGCACACCCTTTTACTTATATGATCTTTGCTTTTGTACATGTTCTGTGCCAGGAACTCCACCACCAGCCTCCAGACCACCTAAATGAGGTTAAACTCTCTTTATATTTCAAATGCATAATTTAAAGTCTACCATGTCTATGAGTCCACTGAATGAAGTTTTGTTCTCAGAAGAGTTCAGCACTGGCTCTGTTGCCTCATGACTGCAGTGAGTGTGTGAGACTGTGTGTGTTTGCCTTTCCTGCTTGAGAATGAGATGTTTAAGGAAAAGAATTGTGACTTGCTAATCTTTGAATAAGTACATCATAGTACTTGCTTCATGGTTGGGTTAGAAATCATTTGCCAGTCTACGGCCATACCACCCTGAACCCGCCTGATCTCGTCTGATCTCGGAAGCTAAGCAGGGTCGGGCCTGGTTAGTACTTGGATGGGAGAAATCATTTGCCAAATTGATTTCAATAAAATAAGAATTCTTACATAACTCAGGAAAGTACTTCAAAACATCTATTAGCCTTTAAGGAAAAAAATACTCCAAGCCACTTACCTAAAGTTTCATTCTTAAAAATAATTCTGATTTTAGAAACAGTCAAATTCTGTTTCATATATTTTATTGACATCTACTCCTTACACGATACAAAATAGAGAATTATCAGACTCATAAACAGTCTCCCTGGAGCAATGCCTTCCTACTTCCCTGTTTGACTATTCCTTCAGTGGTTATAAGAGTGCTAAACTAAACCCATAAACTTACATAATTCTATTTTTAGTAACCCTTCTAAAGCCTAAGCTTGCTTTTTGTAATACAAATGAAAACGCACACATCAGAAATTCAGAACATTGTCTTGAAAACTAAAATAGGGTTGTCTTCCATAAATGTAGACATCAACCCCTGTTTTAAACAATTCTCTATGATCAACTGTAAGGTATGTGTGTAACAATTTCCTACTGAATGCAGGAATTTCACCAATGAAAGCAAACATACCAGGTAACTGGCCATATTCAAAATGAATCATACACATACGTGCATGTGTAGTCACATCTGACTCTTTGCAACCCGATAACTGTAGCCTACATGTCTCCTCTGCCTATGGGATTTTCAAAGCAAGAATACTAGAGTGGGTTGTTATTTTTTCCTCCAGGGCATCTTCCCAACCCAGGGATCGAACCTGTGTATCATGCATCTCTATCATTGTCTGGTGCATTCTTTACCACTGAGCCACCTGAGAAGCCCCAACCACATGCTATGTAAGGCTTGGGTGCATGTTAAGTTGCTTCAGTCATATCTGACTCTTTGTGACCCCATGGACAATAGCCCACCAGGCTCCTTTGTCCATGGGGTTCTCTAGGCAAGAATATTGGAGTTGGTTGCCATTTCCTACTCTAGGGGATCTTTCCAATGCCAGGATTGAACCTGCAACTCTTATTTGTCCTACATTGGCAGGCAGATTCTTTACCACTAGAGCCAACTGGGAAGCCCATATAAAGCTTAATGTGATTCTAAGAAAAAACACAACAATACAAATAGCTAACTGATCTTTATTAGGCATTTCAGAAGATTTTAGAAAGTTTTATGAGTATCCTTTAGTTATCCAGCTCCATAAAGGTGATACATGGAGGAATACACACAACCAAGAGAAAGTCAGTTCTGAGACTTAGATCATTTTGATCTGACAAGTATTACTGAGAATGAATTACATTCCAGGTTCCATTACATAGCCATAGTTAAACATAAACAGACAAAATCTCTTCCTTCATACTATAATACTTCCTTACAGTATAGAAGGATGAGAGATTAGCCCTGGAAAAGTAGACTGGAGCTTGATTATAAGATAGACTTTATGTTACATGTCATTGTGCTTCTTCTAAGCTAACCAGTCTCATCTTTTTAAGAGACCTTGGCATTTATCTTATTCTAAGGGGCTGTCAACCAGAAAAAAATAAGGGGCCTATGCTTCCTGGCACACCAGCACTACATCTGACTATGCAATTCCAGTTGCAGGCTTAGTTTGTGCCTCATCATGTGACACATTGTGATGGACTTGCCAACAGATCCCGATAGACTGTGTACACTTTGAAAGCCAATTGCAACATTTAGAAGCTGAGTTGGCAGAAGACGCTTCCCTAAAGACCCTTTCTAACATCTGAACCTGTGGTTTCTCCTATGTCTGCACCTTGTCACATTATAAACACAAGCTTTCTGTCAAATACTGGTGTTAAATAATCAGCATCCTTCTCCAGCCAACATTTACTTGTACAACAGAGCATGCCAATGAATCCCCTGATACTGATGACCAGCCAAACCATTTCCAAAGAAAACAGGGATGTTAACCCTTAAAATTCATTAATTGTCTCTTGTATTAAATAAATCCTAAAGAGGATGGAAGAAACAGGTTTCCTTGGAATTCAGATGTAAAGACATCATCATGAAGCTATAAAAGGCACTTGGGTTATAATTTCACTTGAAAAAAATCTAATAACTTTCTTAACAACAACCATAATGAAATTGCTTTAGCGTCTATTTCTGTATATGTAAAACCAAACAGAAGAAATAATTTGTAAGAAAGTGAGTTAAATCAATTTGTTTCTAATGACACTTTAAGATTAATTGATATAAGATACAGTAAACCAAAGTGATGACAAATCACCAAAGACCTGGATACTGTACCAGATGTTTACATGACTACTTAAACTGGCTATGTCTCAACATCTCTTGTTGCCCACTTTTGAAACATAGTTAGGATGAGATATAATTATCTTGATGTCACTAGACATTTTAATCTTTTAGAGAAATATTGTCAACTAGAAATATAATGCAAGCCCCAACTTGCATTTTAAATATTATAGTAGTCACAATAGAAAGTAACAAGTGAAGTAATTTGAAAATGTGTTTTATTTGAACCAATTTACCAAAAATATTATCATTTCAACAACTGTTCATTGTAGAAATATTCATTAATGATGTATATTTTGATACTGCCTTTTCAAATTCTGTCAAATTTATACTAACAATGCATCTAAAATCAGACTAGCTCAATAGCTATATGTGACTACCATATTGAATAGCACAGTCTTATGGGCTGACACTGTATCAGTGTCACTGGTTGTCACTATGTATGGACAAGTTTGTGTATATATTAGGGCTTCAAAATAGTACATTATTGTGATGAGGGATATTTGTAAACTAATGTATAATTTGGAAGTTGTGGTTTTTAGTTGCTAAGTTGTATCTGACAATTTTATGACCCCATGCACTGTAGCCTTGCCTAGGATTTCCCAGGCAAGAATGCAGGAGTGGGTTGCCATTTCCTGATTTGGGGATCTTCCTGACCCAGAGATCAAACCCACATCTCCTCCTTGGCAGGCTCCTTTACTGAACCATCTGGGAAGTCCTAAGTATGTCATGATAATTTATCATATCATCCCACAATGTATGAAAGTATTGATTTGCATTCTGACAGCGAGTAATTGACTCCCTACTTACTGGTTAAGGAAGTCTAATGTTCATTAATGTTGAGTTGTTTAGGGAAAAAAAAGATATTTTAAAGCATCAAAACTTCTCAATTTCCCTTTCTCTCTTATGTAACTTAGAAACAGCTGAGGCAACATATGTCAGAGATTTAGAATGTCAGTTGTCATTAAGAACTAAAACTGAAGTAATATAAGAAAGGACTAGTCAACATTTTCAGAATTATTGCTGCTTAAGGCAGATGGCTCTAGTTTTGTGACCCCTCCCCCTGCTAAAATTTAAGATGTTTCTTTTCTAAAAGCCTTTCCTCTGGAAAAATTCTCTTTGCTGTCTTTCACATGCAACCAACCCATTGCTCAGCCACATCATCCCATGGCTCTAAATGATGAATCATACGTAGCTTTCCTGTCTCTTCTCATGCTTGCTCATGCTAAGAATTTTGGTTTACTACAAATTTCTTCTTGAAAAGGTTTATTTTTTTTTTCTTTCCCAAGTCGCAAGATATGACTTATTGTTGATCAAAAACAGCATGCAGCCTTTGTCATGCTCTTCCACAAGACCAGCTTCCCTCGGGTGCCTTGCTTTTCTCAATAGACTGTGTGAAGGTGACCTGTCCCTTCTGTGAGCCTGTCTATAGGAAACATTTAACCGTTAAATTTAAAAACATATTTAGCAGTATAATTGTTATATCCTCAAGCTCGTATCTAGGCAGAGAAGTCCTCTTCCATGACGTGTCCTGGTAACATATGTTGCCAAAACTACTTTCTGACAGTTTAGAGAAAATGATCCTTTCCCGGGTGTTATCCTTTTAACTGAGCCATAAGGTGACGCTGAATATGCCTAGTGTCTAACACAGTTTCGATAAAAACGGCGACTTTCACATCTGCTCACAGCTCTTCTCTGGTGCTGGCATGGATCAGTACTTCTCTCTAGTATCAGGTCTAAACCAGTTATTGGGCTTCCCTGGTGGATCAGGTGGTAAAGAATCTGCCTGCAATGTGGGAGACCTGGGTTCGATCCCTGGCTTGGGAAGAACTCCTGGAGGAGGGCATGGCAACCTACTCTAGTATTCTTGCCTGGAGAAGCCTTATGGACAGCGGAGCCTGGAGATGCTGCAGTCCATGGGGTCACAAAGAGTTGGACATGACTGAGTGACTAAGCACACAAACCAGTTATCAGAGATTAGACTGTTTGCTGTTTCCCCATAATCCCAGGCTACATCTTTCGATGCACTGCTTACTGTATCAGGGCAACAAGAGAGCAAAACAGAGTAGAAGCAATATGGTGAGTGAAAATTCTTTTTTTTTTTGTAATTATATTTTCATATTCTCCATATTACACAATATTTATTTAAAATTTGAGGATTTAAAGTATTATTTGTATAAGTGTGAAGATTTGTTTTTATAAATAAAAAATCTTTATTATTTATTCTATCAGTTCAGTTCAGTTCAGTCATTAAGTCTTATCTGACTCTTTGCAACCCCATGAATTGGAGCACGCCAGGCCTCCCTGTCCATCACCAACTCCCGGAGTTTACTCAAACTCATGTCCATCGAGTCAGTGATGCCATCCAGCCATCTCATCCTCTGTCATCCCCTTCTCCTCCTCCCTCCAATCCCTCTCAGGATCAGGGTCTTTTCCAATGAGTCAACTCTTAGCATCAGGTGGCCAAAGTACTGGAGCTTCAGCTTCAGCATCAGTCCTTCCAATGAACACCCAGGACTGATCTCCTCTAGGATGGACTGGTTGGTCCTCCTTGCAGTCCAAAGGACTCTCAAGAGTCTCCTCCAACACCACAGCTCAAAAGCATCAATTTTTCAGCGCTCAGCTTTCTTCACAGTCCAACTCTCACATCTGTACATGAACACTGGAAAACCAATAGCCTTGACTAGATAGACCTTTGTTGACAAAGTAATGTCTCTGCTTTTTAATATGCTATCTAGGTTGGTCAATAACTTTCCTTCCAAGTAGTAAGAGTCTTTTAATTTCATGGCTGCAATCACTATCTACAGTGATTTTGGAGCCCAAGAAAATAAAGGCTGACAATGTTTCCCCTGTTTCCCCATCTATTTGCCATGAAGTGAAGGGACCAGATGCCAAGATCTTAGTTTTCTGAATGTTGAGCTTTAAGCCAACTTTTTCACTCTTCTCTTTCACTTTCATCAAGAGGCTTTCTATCTACGAAAGTAGTCAAATTGTAAACATCTGTTAGAACATTGGAAAAGCAAGGGAGTTCAAGAAAAATGTCTACTTCTGGTTTATTGACTATGCCAAAGCCTTTGTTGTGTGGACCACAACATATTCTGGAAAATTCATAAAGAGATGGGAATACCAGACCACCTGACCTGCCTCTTGAGAAACCTGTATGCAGGTCAGGAAGCAACAGCTAAAACTGGACATGGAACAACAGACTGGTTCCAAATAGGAAAAGGAGTACATCAAGGCTCTATATTGTCACCCTGCTTACTTAACTTTTATGCAGAGTACATCATGAGAAATACTGGGCTGGATGAAGCACAAACTGGAAACAAGATTGCCAGGAGAAATATCAATTACCTCAGATATATAGATGACACCACCATTATGGCAGAAAGTGAAGAACTAAAGAACCTCTTGATGAAAGGGAAAGAGGAGAGTGAAACAGTTGGCTTAAAACTAAACATTCAGAAAACTAAGATCATGGCATCTGGTCCCTTCACTTCATGGCAAACAGATGGGGAAACAGTGACAGACTTTATTTTGGGGGACTCCAAAATCACTGCAGATGGTGACTGCAGCCATGAAATTAAAAGACGCTTTCTCCTTGGAAGAAAAGTTATGACCATCCTAGACAGCATATTAAAAAGCAGAGACATTACTTTGCCAACAAAGGTCCGTCTAATCAAAGCTATGGTTTTTCCAGTAGTCATGTACAGATGTGAGTTGGTCTATAAAGAAAGCTGAGTGCCAAATGTTTTAATTGATGGTTTTGAACTGTGGTGTTGGAAAATACTCTTGAGAGTCCCTTGGACTGCAAGGGGATCCAACAAGTCCATCCTAAAGGAAATCAGTTCTGAATAGTCATTGGAAGGACTCACATTCATGCTGAAACTCCAATACTTTGACCACCTGATGTGAAGAACTGACTCATTTGAAAAGACCCTGATGCTGGGAAAGATTAAAGGCAGGAGAAGGGGATGACAGAGGGTGAGATGGTTGGGTGGCATCACCAACTCAGTGGACATGAGTTTGAGTAAACTCTGGGAGTTGACGATGGACAGGGAGGCCTGGTGTGCTTAGATTCATGGGGTTGCAGTTGGACATGACTGAGTGACTGAACTGAACTGGTAAAAGTAGTGTTCATTGTAAAAAGTAAATCAAATTTCTATAAGATTTCTTAGAAACCCTACAGTAAAATTTTCTAGAGTGGTTTGTTTTAAATCCTTGATCCTTTGTGCATCATCTTTCTTATTAAGATCATATGATGCATGTATAACAAATTTTTCATATATATATAGAGAGAGAGATAGATAGATAGATAGATAGATTATACAGTGGAGGTAACAAATAGATTCAAGGGATTAGATCTGGTAGACTGAGTGTCTGAAGAACTATGAATAGAAGTTTGTAACACTGAACAAGAGGCAGTGACCATAACATACCCAAGAAAAACGAATAAAAAAGGGCAAGATAGCTGTCTGAGGAGGTTTCCAAAGAGCTCAGGAAAGAAGAGAAGCAAAAGGTAAGAGAGAAAGGGAAACATATGCCCAACTTAAGGCACAGTTTCAGAGACTAGAAAGGAGAGATTTAAAAAGGTGTTCTTAAGTGAACAATGCAAAGAAATGGAGGAAAACAGCAATATGAAAAAGATTAAAGATCTCTTCAAGAAAATTGGAGATACTAAGGGAATATTGCATGCAAGGATGGACACAATAAAGGACAAACCCATAAGGACATAAAAGAAGCAGAAAAGATGAAGAAGAAATGGCAAGAATACACAGAAGAACTATAGAACAAAGATTTTAATGACCCAGATAACCATGATAGTGTGGTCACTAACCTAGACCAGACATTCTGGAGTATGAAATCAAGTGGGTCTTAGGAAGCATTGCTATGAACAAAGCTAGTGGAGGTGATGGAATTCCAGCTGAACGACTTAAAATTCTAAAAGATGATACTGTTGCAGCACTGCAGTCTATATGCCAGCAAATTTGGAAAACTCAGCAGCGGCCACAGGACTGGAAAAGGAAAGTTTTCATTTCAATCTCAAAGAAGAGCAATGACAAAGAATATTCAAACTACTGTAAAATTGCATCTGTTTCACATGCTAATAAGGTTATGCTCAAAATCCATCAAGCTAAGCTTCAGTAGTTTGTGAACCAAGAACTTCCGGATGTAGAAGCTGGGTCTTAAAAAAGTAGAGGAAACAGAGATCAAATTGTCAAGATTCATTAAATCATGGAGAAAGCAAGAAATTCCATAAATACATTTACTTCTGCTTCATTCATATAGTAAAGCCTTTTACTATATGAATCACAATAAGATGTTGAAAATTCTGAAAGAGGTGGGAATACCAGACCACCTTACCTGCCTCCTGAGAAACCTGCATGCAGGTCAAGAAGCAACAGATAGAAACGGACATAGAACAAAGGACTGGTTCAAAATTGGGAAAGGAGTATGTTAAGACTGTATATTATCACCCTGTTTATTTAACTTCTGTTAGAATACATCATGTTAAATGCTGGCTGGATGAAGCTCAAGCCAGAATCAAGATTTCCAGGAGAAATATCAACAACCTCATATATGCAGATGATACCACTCTAATAGCAGAAATTTAAGAGGAACTAAAGAGCCTCTTAATGAGAGTGAATAATCTGGCGTGAAACTCAACATTCAAAAAGCTAAGATCATGGCATCCAGTCCAATCACTTCTTGGCAAATAGAAGAGTAAAAATTGGAAGCAGTGACAGATTTTATTTTCATGGGCTCCAAATTCATGCAGATGGTGACTGCAGCCATGAAATTAAAAGATGCTTGCACCTTGAAAGGAAAGCTATGACAAATGTAGATAGCATATAAAAAGCAGAGTCAAAGCTATGGTTTTTCCAGTAGGTATGTAAAGATGTGAGAGTTGGACCATAAAGAATGTTGAGAACTGATACTCTCAAATTGTGGTACTGGAGAAGACTCTTGAGAATCTATTGAACTGCAAGGATATTAAGCCAATCAATCCTAAAGGAAATCAACTCTGAATATTCATTGGAAGGACTGTTGCTGAAGCTCCAATTCTTTGGTCACATGATTTGAAGAGCCAACTCACTGGAAAGAGCCTGATGCAGGGAAAGATTAAAGACAAAAGAAAAAGCGGGTGACAGTGGATAAGACGGTTAGATAACATCACCATCTCAGAAGTCATGAATTTGAGCAAGCTTCAGGAGACGGTAGAGGACAGACCAGCCTGGTTGCTGCAATCCCTGGGGTCACAAAGAGTCAGACAACACTTAGCGACTGCACAACAGCAATGTGGATATAATATCTACATTGGAGTTTTTATTAGATGCATAATATTCCATTTCATACCATGAATAATTAGCCAAGTCTTACTGATAAATTATTCATTTCAAATCCTTTTTCATGAAAATCTAAGTGTTAGATACATTTTATATGCAAATTGGAATCTGTTGCCAATTATATTTCTTGAGAATTCCTTCTTGTGGAACCTTTGTGTCTGAAGCTGTTATATTGTATGTGTTTACTCATTCCTTTAAAATATTTTGCTTAGCAAAATGTTAAAATAATAGATTCTTTCTTTCAAAATGACAGGTTTAGAACATGTTTTTTTCCTCATTGGTACCTCAAAAAAGTAAGAAAATCTTTTAAAATAACTCTAAAAAGGACAGTAGGGGTACTCTCAACAAATTAAAAAAAAAATAAGAGTACTTGAATAATGTTACATATATTGTATTTGAAAATTAATAATATAGATTGTTTACCTCTTGATATGAATGCATATACAACTAGCTAATTCTTTCCAGTGACTTCATATGACTTCACAGAATTCTCTTTCCTACATCTAACATAAATTATATCCTAATAATTGATTTTGAAAAATGTTTCCAGTTAATATTCTATTAAACACCGTAATAAATATCAATGTATAAATCTTATTGCTTTGGGTGATTGTAACTATAGATTATAAATTTAGCAATTGCTGTATAAAAGACATCATGCTTTTTACCAAAATGTCTAAAAAACAACATACTTTCACCAAACATTTATTTCTCTAGACCTGGAAATTGAGAGGTTATCCAAATTTTTAATTTTGCCAAATAAGTAGGTAGTAAATCATATTCATTTTCACTGTGTTTAACATTTCTGAATACAGAGCTAGTATATTTTATATTTTTCATTCCCTAGTTTTTAAATATAATTTGCTACCAATTACATATGCTAATATTATACCGTTTAATTTTGTAAATTTTTTAAATTCAAATAACAATGCCATGTTCAATTAATTCTTCTGTAATTTGCTTTATTTGCTCAGTATTTTGTTGGTGAAATGCAAACACATTATACATGTTGTGGTAGTTTATTAATTCCCTGTCTCATTCTTTCCCTTTGTTGCAATATGTTGTTTGCTTTAATCCATCCTCCTGTTATTTTACATTTGGGTTGTTCTTACTTTTTTCTTATTAAAAATGATGCTGAAGAAAAAAAATGATGCTGATAACAATATTATTCTGTCTCCTGGTGTAAGTATATAAATATTTTATCAAGAAAAAAAAAAAATATATATATATATATATATATATACACACACACACACACATACCTATTATGTAGAAGAAAATAGTTGTGACTTAGTATAAGCACATTTTAAAAACGTGTACATAATTCCAAATTGTTTACAATTGGCTTTTTCAGACTTTTCAGGTTTTTTCTGCAGTTAAGTGGTTCAGCTGGCTTCTCACTATGGTTTTAATTTGCTTTCCTTCAATTTCTGAAAAGGCTGAACCTTTATTTTTATTTGTATTAGGTACCCATATTCCTGCTTCTAGGAAATACTTCTTTTTATGTTTTGTCAAATTGTTTTGCATTTTTAATTGCTTTTTAAATGTTGCACATGCTCTATATTAGTTTATTGCTAATTATATGTGGCAAATATCTTCTCCCATTATTTGCTCTCACTCTATTTGTGGAAAAACTAATATAATCGGTTTTATTAATATTTCCCTTTTTGTTCTCTATTTCATTTAAAAGCATTATAGTATTATATCTCATGAAGTAGCATTTCCCTCATGTGTAGTATGTTATGCAATAGAAATCCTATTTCATTGTTCCATATAGGTAGGCACTGCCCCAACATCATTACTGAATAATTGTCTTTCTCCTTTGACCTCCCTGCTGGCATATATTGGGTCTCCTTATGTTTGCATTGATTTGCTAATGCGTTTATGTTACATTCTATTCTTTTGTTTTTTGCTCCCTGTTATTACTTGTTAATATTCATCCTGGATCTATTATATATTTGCAACTTGGTAACCCGGTGTTGGGGCTTCCTTGGTGGCTCAGATGGAAATGAATCTGCCTGCAATGCAGGAGACCTGGGTGCAATCCCTAGGTTTGGAAGATCCCCTGGAGGAGGGATGGCACCCCACTCCAGTATTTTTGCCTGGAGCATCCCATGGACAGAGGAGCCTGGTGGGCTACTGCCATGGGGTTGCAAAGAGTCAGACACGACTGAGCAACCAAGCGCAGTGCAGCACAACACAGCCTGGGTTAGTACTATCGTGTGTTTATTAAGTTAGTTTGATTTTGATGTTTATATCTTTATGGCAACCTCATCTGAATCTTTTGCTTCAAAAATGTTTTGGCTCTTTCATGGCTTTGCTGTCAAAAACTATAAAATTACTTTGAAATTTTGATTAGAATTTTGTAACTATCATATTATAAATCAAGTAAAAAAACTAATGTTTACTGATGCATCTTATTCCTATGAACATGGATATATGCCTTCATCTCTTTTAGCTCCTTTGTAATTCTACACATAAGTGTCTCACATGTTATTTGTAAGTTTAGAATTTTTTAAGCTTTCCATGTCTTCTGTGCTTACTAAATTATAAAGAAAGATTTTTTTTAATTTCTAAAATTATTGAAGGATTTAGTTACATCTTAATTTAACCAAAATTTAAATTTTCAAATTAAATGCAACCATTTTCTATATGTGGTCCTGCATGTCTTCAGTAATTTAACTGATAACGTTTGGGCTATCTTTTCTAAAGCTATGTTCTCTGATACTTTAATAAACATGAATAAAATGAATTAATGATCAATTATTGAGAATTTCCAATGTTTTAAGCAATGACTTCATTACTCAATTTATCTTGGGTAAAATCCTGCAAAATAAAAGTAATTATTTACTTTTTAAATGAAATGAGAGAAGAGAGTAGAAACAAGATAAGTTAAATAAATACAGATCAAACTCATAAATGCAATCTAGCCAGAATATTAAATCCAGATCAAACTGATTCCAAAATCTTTGCCCTCACCACACCCTATAATCAACATGGGAGCAAAATCCTGACACACAATCTCAAAAGTTTATGTTGTGCGAGTAACATTGCCCCAAATAAATGTGGAGCCCCTTTAATATTATAGATTCTACCTCAGATTTGATGAATCCTTGTGAAGTAAGAAATACTTACAACTATAAACACATTCAATTTTTTTGTCTGATTTCAGGAAAAATTTGGTAATGTAGGTAGACTATTTCTATGTGAACCTCTAAGTTGTGATATATCATAAAAGATACTTATCTACAGAAAGGAGGGGGAGGAGCCAAGATGGCAGAGGAATAGGACGGGGAGACCACTTTCTCTCCTACAAATTCATCAAACAAATAATTGAACGCAGAGCAAACTTCACAAAACAACTTCTGATCTCTAGCTGAGGTCATCAAGCGCCCAGAAAAGCAACCCATTGTCTTCGAAAGGAGGTAGGACAAAATATAAAAGACAAAAAGAGACAGAAGAGCTAAGGACGGAGATCCGTCCCGGGAAGGTAGTCTTAATAGAGGAAGTTTCCAAACACCAGGAAACCCTCGCACTGGCGGGTCTGGGGGAAGTTTTTGAATCTCGGAGGGCAACCTGACTGGAAGGGGAACAATAAATAAAACCCACAGGTTACGTGCCTAAAAGCAACTCCCAGCAGAAAAGTACCCCAGACGCCCGCCCCCGCCACCAGCAAGTGGGGGCAGAACGGAGAGGAGCGGGCGGCAGTGCTCAGGGTAAGGACCGGCCCGAAGGCCCTGAGAGCAGTCGGAGGGAGCTTTTGTGAGATAGCAACTTAAACTGTGGGAAAGCAAGAGAGAGAAAATTAACCGGTCCGAACACACTGCCAGCCGTTCGCAGAACAAAGGGACCGAGCAAGTCCAGAGAAGAGCTCGCGGGCTGCGGACCGGCCCAGCCCCGCCGGAGGCAGGAGGCAGGGGGAGGGGGAAGGGGAAGGGGCAGGCTCGGCCCCGAGGACCGCAGCACCCACCGCACTGCAAGCAGGCCTCCAGTCTCTAATCAAAGACCTCCTGAGACTCTGGATGGTCGACGTCCGCCGGGAGGGTCGTGGCGAGACACAAGGCGCAGGCACCCGACCGGCGCGGGCGGGGACTGGGGCAGGGGACACGGAGGGGAGAAGCGCGCCTCACCGGGGAGAGTGCGCCCGTCAAGCTCCGGGCTGCCTGAGCCGCTCGGGCGGGGAAGGCACAAAACGCAGGCACAGCTTTTTGTTCTGCGCTTTTGTGGAGCTCCCGAGGGCTGGAACCGCGCAGCGCAGGGCCCGCTCCATAGAGAGCGGCTGGGAGCCTGAGCAGCGCAGGCGGGAAAGCGGCGCCAGGCCCTCCCCGCAGCGCGACGGAACCAGCAGCCTGAACAAGAGACCACCTCCCCCGCCTGTGTCAGGGGGGAAATTAGGCACTGAAGAGCCGGGCAGATAGAAGCCAAACAAACAAAGGGAACCGCTTCAGAAGGGACCGGAGCGACAGATTAAAATCCCTGTAGGTGACACCTGCTACACCGGAAGGGGCCTGTAGATATCGAGAAGTGTAAGCTGCAACGAGGAGCTATCTGGAACTGAGCCGAACCCGAGTTTCCAGAGAAACTCCTAGATATATTTTTACCTTTTTTTTTTCCTTTTTTATTTTTTCTCTTTTATTTTCTTTTAAAATTCCCTATTACTCCTCCATTACTCCTTAACTTTCATTTTCATAGATTTTGACGATTTTTTTTAATTAGGAAAAATTTTTTTTTCTTTTTTTTCCTTTTTCTCTTCTATTTTCTATTTTTCTTTTTCTCTTATTTCCTTTTAAAGTCCTCTATTACTCCTTTACTACTCCTTAATTTCCATTTTCATTACACTAAACCTTACAAAAAAAAGAGGGAGAGAGAGAGAGAAGCCCTATTTTTAAACCGAACTTCATATATATTTCTAAAATTTTTTTTCTGTGCTTTGTTTTTTGTTTTTAATGGTATTTTTAAGAGTCTAACCTCTACTCTAGATTTTTAATCTTTGTTTTTCAGTATATGATATAAATTGTGGACATTTAAGAATCCAATATTCAGTTCCCATTTTTATTCAGGAGTGTTGTTGATTCTTCTCTCCCAAACTTGATCTCCATTTTCTACCTCAGAACACCTCTATTTCCTCCTTTCCCCTTCTTTTCCCAGTCCAATTCTGTGAATCTTTGTGGGAGTCTGGGCTACAGAGAACACTCTGGGAACAGACAACTGTGTAGACCTGTCTTTCTCCTCTTGAGTCCCCCCCTTTTCTCCTCCTGCTCATCTCTATCTCCCTCCTCCCTCTCCTCTTTTTCAAGTAACTCTGTGAACCTCTCTGGGTATCCCTAACAGGGGAGAATCTTTTTGCCATTAACCTAGAAGTTTTATTATCAGTGCTGTATAGTTGAAGAAGTCTTGAGACTATGGGAAGAATAAAACTGAAATCCAGAGGCAGGAGACTTAAGCCCAAAATGTGAGAACACCAGAAAACTCCTGACTACATGGAACATTGGACCTTTAAGTAATGAGACCGTCCAAAAGCCTCCATACCTACACTGAAACCAACCACCACCCAAGAGCCAATAAGTTTTAGAGAAAGACATACCATGCAAATTCTCCAGCAACGCAGGAACATAGCCCTGAAAGTCAACATACAGGCTGCCCAAGGTCACACCTAACACATAGACCCATCTCAAAACGCATTACTGTTCACTCCATTGCACTCCAGAGAGAAGAAATCAAGTTCCACACACCAGAACACCGATGCAAGCTTCCCTAACCAGGAAACCTTGATAAGCCAATCGTCCAACCCCACCCACTTGGTGAAACCTCCACAATAAAAAGGAACCACAGACCTCAAGAATACAGAAAGCCCACTCCAGACACAGCAATCTAAACAAGATGAAAAGGCAGAGAAATACCCAACAGGTTAAGGAACATGAAAAATGCCCACCAAGTCAAACAAAAGAGGAGATAGGGAATCTACCTGAAAAGGAATTTAGAATAACGATAATAAAAATGATCCAAAATCTTGAAAACAAAATGGAGTTACAGATAAATAGCCTGGAGACAAAGATTGAGAAGATGCAAGAAATGTTTAATAAAGACCTAGAAGAAATAAAAAAGAGTCAATAAAAAATGAATAATGCAATAAATGAGATCAAAAACACTCTGGAGGGCACCAAGAATAGAATAATGGAGACAGAAGATAGGAAAAGTGAGGTAGAAGATAAAATGGTGGAAATAAATGAAGCAGAGAGAAAAAAAGAAAAAAGAATCAAAAGAAATGAGGACAACCTCAGGGACCTCTGGGACAATGTGAAACACCCCAACATTTGAATAATAGGAGTCCCAGAAGAAGAAGACAAAAAGAAAGGTCATGAGAATTTACTCGAAGAAATAATAGCTGAAAGCTTCCCTAAAATGAGGAAGGAAATAGCCACCCAAGTCCAAGAAATCCAGAGAGTCCCAAACAGGATAAACCCAAGGCAAAACACCCCAAGACACATATTAATTAAACAAAGATCAAACACAAAGAACAAATATTAAAAGCAGCAAGAGAGAAACAACAACACACAAAGGGATTCCCATAAGGATAACTGCTGATCTATCAATAGAAACCCTCCAGGCCAGAAGGGAATGGCAGGACATACTTAAAGTAATGAAAGAGAATAACTTACAACCCAGATTACTGTACCCAGCAAGGATCTCATTCAGATATGAAGGAGAATTCAGAAGCTTTACAGACAAGCAAAAGCTGAGAGAATTCAGCACCACCAAACCAGCTCTTCAACAAATGCTAAAGGATCTTCTCTAGACAGGAAATTCAGAAAGGTTGTATAAACATGAACCCAAAACAACAAAGTAAGTGGCAATAAGACCACACCTATCAATAATTACCTTAAATGTAAAAGGGTTGAATGCCCCAACCAAAAGAAAAATATTGGCTGAATGGATACAAAAACAAGACCCCTATATATGCTGTCTACAAGAAACCCACCTCAAAACAAGAGACACATACAGACTAAAAGTGAAGAGCTGGAAAAAAATATTTCACGCAAATGGAGACCAAAAGAAAGCAGGAGTCGCAATACTCATATCAGATAAAATAGACTTTCAAATAAAGGCTGTGAAAAGAGACAAAGAAGGACACTACATAATGATCAAAGGATCAATCCAAGAAGAAGATATAACAATTATATATGCACCCAACATAGGAACACCACAATATGTAAGGCAAATGCTAACGAGTATGAAAGAGGAAATTAATAGTAACACAATAATAGTGGGAGACTTTAATACCCCACTCACAACTATGGATAGATCAACTAAACAGAAAATTAACAAGGAAACACAAACCTTAAATGACACGATGGACCAGCTAGACCTAATTGATATCTATAGGACGTTTCACCCCAAAACAATCAACTTCACCTTTTTCTCAAGTCCACACGGAACCTTCTCCAGAATAGATCACATCCTGGGCCATAAATGTGGTCTTGGAAAATTCAAAAAAATTGAAATCATTCCAGTCTCTTTTCTGACCACAGTGCAGTAAGATTAGATCTCAATTACAGGAAAAAAATTGTTAAAAATTCAAACATATGGAGGCTAAATAACACGCTTCTGAATAACCAACAAATCATAGAACAAATAAAAAAAAATCAAAATATGCATAGAAATGAATGAAAATGAAAACACAACAACCCAAAACCTATGGGACACTGTAAAAGCAGTGCTAAGGGGAAGGTTCATAGCATTACAAGCCTACCTCAAGAAACAAGAAAAAAGCCAAATAAATAACCTAACTCTACACCTAAAGTAATTAGAGAAGGAAGAAATGAAAAACCCCAGGGTTAGTAGAAGGAAAGAAATCTTAAAAATTAGGGCAGAAATAAATGCAAAAGAAACTAAAGAGACCATAGCAAAAATCAACAAAGCTAAAAGCTGGCTTTTGAAAAAATAAACAAAATTGACAAACCATTAGCAAGACTCATTAAGAAGTGAAGAGAGAAGAACCAAATTAACCAAATTAGAAATGAAAATGGAGAGATCACAACAGACAACACTGAAATACAAATGATCATAAGAGACTACTACCAGCAGCTCTATGCCAATAAAATGGACAACTTGGAAGAAATGGACAAATTCTTAGAAAAGTATAACTTTCCAAAACTGAACCAGGAAGAAATAGAAGATCTTAACAGAGCCATCACAAGCAAGGAAATCAAAACTGTAATCAGAAATCTTCCAGCAAACAAAAGCTCAGGACCAGATGGCTTCACAGCAGAATTCTACCAAAAATTTAGAGAAGAGCTAACACCTATCTTACTCAAAGTCTCCCAGAAAATTGCAGAAGGTAAACTTCCAAACTCATTCTATAAGGCCACCATCACCCTAATTCCAAAACCAGACAAAGATGCCACCAAAAAAGCAAACTACAGGCCAATATCACTTATGAACATAGATGCAAAAATCCTTAACAAAATTCTAGCAAACAGAATCCAACAACATATTAAAAAACTCATACACCATGACCAAGTGGGCTTTATCCCAGGAATGCAAGGATTCTTTAATATCCACAAATCAATCAATGTAATACACCGCATTAACAAATTGAAAGATAAAAACCATATGATTTTCTCAATAGATGCAGAGAAAGCCTTTGACAAAATTCAACATCCATTTATGATTAAAACTTTCCAGAAAGCAGGAATAGAAGGAACATACCTCAACATAATAAAAGCTATATATGACAAACCCACAGCAAGCATTACCCTCAATGGTGAAAAATTGAAAGCATTTCCCCTAAAATCAGGAACAGGACAAGGGTGCCCACTCTCACCACTCCTATTCAACACAGTTTTGGAAGTGTTGGCCACAGCAATCAGAGCAGAATATTACTCAGCTGTTAAAAAAGAATTCATTTGAATCAGTTCTAATGAGATGGATGAAACTGGAGCCCATTATACAGAGTGAAGTAAGCCAGAAAGATAAAGAACATTACAGCATGCTAAGACATAAATATGGAATTTAGAAAGATGGTAATGATAACCCTATATGCAAAACAGAAGAAGAGAAACAGATGTACAGAACAGACTTTTGGACTCTGTGGGAGGAGGCGAGGGTGGGATGTTTCGAAAGAACAGCGTGTATATTATCTATAGTGAAACAATTCACCAGCCCAGGTGGGATGCATGAGACAACTGCTCGGGCCTGGTGCACTAGGAAGACCCAGAGGGATCGGGTGGAGAGGGAGGTGGGAGGGGGGATCGGGATGGGGAACACATGTAACTCCATGGCTGATTCATGTCAATGTATGACAACACCCACTGAAATGTTGTGAAGTAATTAGCCTCAAACTAATAAAAATAAATGAAAAAAAAAAAAAAAAGATGCTTATCTACAGAATGTTTTTGTTAAGAATTGAATTAAGGCTTGAGAGTCTAAATATTGCATTTAAGGACTTCTGTGATCTTTCTTTTTTAATACAGTGAAAAATTCAAATAAGATTAAATTATCTTAATGTAATAATGAAAAAAAATCATTTTCAATTAATTATATATGAGAAAAAAGCTAAAACAAAATCTCTATTAAATTTAATTTAATCTCATTGATTAAGTTTAAATACACATAAAAATTCTTTCCTTCTCTTTTAGTATCAACTTGAGAAAGTCACTGTACATGTTAAATGTTCCATACAAGCTATACCACAGAGACAAATCAATGACATTGCCATAAACTTTGCTGGGGAGGCTCTTGGGTTGATATAATGTGATTTGTCATCTGTAACACTAAAGTTACTTTTCTTTGCTAGAGCCTGTGGTCAGACATTAAAAATTACTAAAAAGATAAATGGCTTGTCAAATTTCTTGTTAGGTAAATCCCAAAGGATACAATTTATTCACTGAAGTGTTGGACAGTAATGAAAAAAATGCCACATATTTCTTAGTAAGTTCACAAAAACTAAATGCTAGTCAATAGCATCTCTCACAACAATAATGATCTCTTTCCCATCACTTAATGGACCATAAAGGGGGAGTTTTATTCCATTGACACCAGAAATCTCTTCAGTGAGGTAACACTATATGCCTTAATAATTCCTTGGCACAGGGCAGTGATGCCTAGCCATCTGCACAGCTAACACTATATGAATCAGACATCATAAATTCAAATGCATGTGGTCGTGGCCTACACCATAAACGAAGAAACATCCAGGTGGAGACAAAGGAGGCAATTGAGCCTACCGCACAGGTGAGTGTGCTCTTTAAAGGGGACTGCCACTGCTCCGCCTAAGCAGATATTATGCAGAAAAGTGAGTGCAGTGTTGTTAGGTCTTGCGAATCTTCAAGAAAATTTTCTAAACCTAAGCTCTTTCATAAAATGTCCAATTTTGAAAATGTTCTGCTGAGAGAATATAATACCTCCATAGGTTGCTTTATGCTTAATATGGCCTATGGATGTATTTCAAATATAAACTCTTTACGTGAGAACAAAGGAGTGAAGAGTAAAAGAGAGTATAAAATGCAAAGAGATAAAAGTAATTTTGGCTAGAAGGTAGGAGGAGTTGGTCCCTGTGACGAAATATTTATAGTGAAAATTGACAAGGAAAAGCAGGACTGGAATATTTTTGGATGACCTAAGGATAACATGAAATTCTTGAAATTATTTTTGAATTTCAAGGTCTAACATTCCTGGCTTCTGCCACTTACTTCTTCACTGGACTCTTTTTTTCTTTCTTGGGTATATTTTTTCAATCCAAGTCAATTTTTTTATTCATAAAATGGGAATATTTACAACTATATAGGATTTATGAGATTATTAAAATGAAATGTTATTAATACATAAAAATAACTACAAACATATCTATTGCAGAAAATACACTTCATGGCTGTCGGTTTACATTTCTTTTCCTTATTTGTTTCTTATTGGCTGTACTGGGTCTTCATTGCTGCATGCAGGCTTTCTCTAGTAGCGGCAAGTGAGGCCTACTCTTCTAGTTGCGCAAGTGGCGGCTCCTCTGACTATGCAGTCCCAGCTCCAGGAAGCCTGGCTTCAATAGTTGCAGCACATGGGCTCAGGGGGTGTGGCTCCAGAGGTCTAGGGCTCAGTAACTGTGATGCACAGGCTTAGTTGCCTAACGGCATATGGAATCTTTCTAGACCAGAGATTGAAACTGTGTTCCCAGGGGGAGGAGTCAAGATGGCGGAGGAATAGGACGGGGAGATCACTTTCTCTTCTACAAATTCATCAAAAGAACAACAGAACGGTGAACAAAGTTTACAAAACAACTTCTGATCGCTAGCAGCGGACATCAGGCGCCCATAAAAGCAGCCCATTGTCTTCAAAGGGAGGTAGGACAAAACTATTAAAAATTAAAAATGGACACAAAAGAACGAGGGATGGAGACCCGTCCCGGGAAGGGAGTCTCAATAGAGGAAGTTTCCAATCACCAGGAAACCCTCGCGCTGGCGGGTCCGGGGGAAGTTTTCAGATCTCGGAGGGCAACCTAACTGGGAGGAGAAATTAAATAAGGCCCACAGATTACGTGCTAAAAGCAACTCCCAGCAGAAAAGTACCCCAGACGCCCGCACCCGCCACCAGCAAGAGGGGGCGGAACGGAGAGGAGCCGGCGGCATTCCTTAGGGTGGGGACCGGCCCGAAGGCCCTGAGAGCAGTCGGAGGGAGATTTTTTAAACTGTGGGAGAGCGAGGGAAGAATTGACCGGCCGGAACACACCGCCGGCGGTTCGCAAAACAAAGGGACTGAGAAACTCCAGAGGAGAGACGCCCCATCCCCACTGGAGGTAGGAGGCAGGGGGAGGGGAGAGGGGCAAACTCAGCCCCAGAGAAGCCACCCCCTCCCACCCGGCAAACAGGCCCCGGTTCCTGTCTGAAGACTTCCTGAGACCCGACCGGCGGCGCGCGCTGGGGCCGCGGAGGGAAAACGCGCGGCGCGCCCGGGGAGAGGGCGCCAAGCCTCTGGCTGCCCGGGCAGAACACGGCGAGTGCACCCCACACACAGCGACATCTGCCTGCAGCGCCCCGCCATCCCCGCAGCAGGACTGAACTGAACTAGCGAACCTAAGTAAGAGATCACCTCCGCCCGCCTGTGGCAGGGCAGAAATTAGACACCGAAGAGACGGCAAACAGAGCCAAATAAACAAAGGGAATCGCTTCAGAAAGGTCCGGTGCAACAAGTTAAAATCCCTGAAGGAAACACTGACTACAGCAGAAGGGGCCTATAGATATCAAGAAGTGTAAGCTAGAAAAAGGAGCTATCTAAAACTGAACTGAACCTACACTGGCTGCAACAGCTCCAGAGAAATTCCTAGATATATTTACATATTTTGTTGTTGTTGTTGCTAAATTAAAAAAAAAAATTTTTTTTCTTTTTTTTCCTTTTCTTTCTTTTTTTTCTTTTCTTTCTTTTTTTTTCAATTTTTTCTCTTTTATTGTCTTTTAAACTTCCCTACTACTCCCCCATTACTCCTCAACTTTCATTTTCATATATTTTTATGACTTTTTTCTCAATTAGGGAAAAAAATTGTTTTTCTTTTTTTTTGTTTTTCTTTTTTTTCTTTTTTTCTTCTTTTTTTTCTTTTCTTTCTTTTCTTTTGCTTGTTTTTCTCTCCTATTTCCTTCTAAAGTCCTCATACTCCTCTATTATTCCTTAATTTTCATTTTCATCTCAATATAACCTTGCAAAAAAAAAGGAAAAAAAAAAAAGAAGAGAGAGAGAAGCCCTATTTTTAAACTGAACTCCATATATATTTCTAAATTTTGGGTTTTTGTTTTTGTTTTTAAATATTTTATTTCAAAGAGTCTAACCTCTACACTAAATTTTTTAATCTTTTTTTATCACTATGTGATATAAGTGTTGGACATTTAAGAATCCAATATTAAATTCCCATTTCTATTCAGGAGTGTGTTGATTACTCTCTTCCACGTTTGACTCTCTGTTTTCTACCCCAGAAAAACTCTATTTCCTCCTTTCCCCTTCTCTTCCCAATCCAATTTGGTGAATCTTTGTGGGTGTCTGGGCTACGGAGAACACGTTGAGAACAGATAACTGTGTAGGTCTGTCTCTTTCCTCTTGAATCCCCCTTTCTCCTTGCCTGCTCACCTCTATCTCCTTCCTCCCTCTCCTATTCTTCGTGTAACTCTATGAACCTCTTTGGTGGTCCCTCACGGTGGTAAATCTTCTCACCATTAACCTAGAAGTTTTTATTACCAGTGCTGCATAGTTGGAGAAGTCTTGAGACTATTGGTAGAATAAAACCGAAACCCAGAGGCAGGAGGCTTAAGCCCCAAACCTGAGAAAACCATAAAACTCCTGACTACACAGAACATTAAGGAATAAGAATCCATCCAAAAGCCCCCATACCTACACCAAAACCAACCACCACCCAAGAGCCAAGAAGCTCCAGGACAAGACATACTACATAAATTCTAGAGTAACGCAGGAACATAGACCTAAGTGTCAACATACAGGCTGCCCAAAGTCACACCTAACACATAGACCCATTGCAAAACTCATCTCTGGGCACTCCATTGCACTTGAGAGAGAAGAAATCCATCTCCACCCACCAGAACACTGACACAAGCTTCCCTAACCAGGAAACCTTGACAAGCCAATTGTCCGACACCACCCACTGGGAAAAATCTTCACAGTAAAAAGGAACCACAGACCAGAAGAATACAGAAAGCCCACCCCAGACACAGCAATCTAAACAAGATGAAAAGGCAGAGAAATACCCAACAAGTAAAAGAACATGAAAAATGCCCACCAAATCAAACAAAAGAGGAGGAGATAGGGAATGTATCTGAAAAAGAATTTCGAATAATGATAATGAAAATGATCCAAAATCTTGAAAGCAAAATGGAGTTACAAATAAATAGCCTGGAGACAAAGATGGAGAAGATGCAAGAAACGTTTAACAAGGACCTAGAAGAAATAAAAAAGAGTCAATTAAAAATGAATAATGCAATAAATGAGATCAGAATCACTCTGGAGGGAACCATGAGTAGAATAACAGAGAAAGAAGATAGGATAAGTGAGGTAGAAGATAATATGGTGGAAATAAATGAAGCAGAGAGGAAAAAGGAGAATCAAAAGAAATGAGGACAACCTCAGGGACCTCTGGGACAAGGTGAAACGCCCCAAAATTCGAATCATAGGAGTCCCAGAAGAAGAAGACAAAAAGAAAGGCCATGAGAAGCTACTCGAGATAATAGCTGAAAACTTCTCTAAAATGGGGAAGGAAATAGCCACCCAAGTCCAAGAAACCCAGAGAGTTCCAAACGGGATAAACCCAAGGCGAAATACCCCAAGACACATATTAATCAAATTAACAAAGATCAAACACAAAGAACAAATATTAAAAGCAGCAAGGGAGAAACAACAAATAACACATAAAGGGATTCCCATAAGGATAACAGCTGATCTATCAATAGAAACCCTTCAGGCCAGAAGGGAATGGCAGGACATACTTAAAGTAATGAAAGAGAATAACCTACAACCAAGATTACTATACCCAGCAAGGATCTCATTCAGATATGAAGGAGAATTCAGAAGCTTTACAGACAAGCAAAAGCTGAGAGAATTCAGCACCACCAAACCAGCTCTTCAACAAATGCTAAAGGATCTTCTCTAGACAGGAAACACAGAAAGGTTGTATAAACGTGAACCCCAAAACAGCAAACTAAATGGCAACGGGACCATACCTATCAATAATTACCCTAAATGTAAATGGGTTGAATGCCCCAACCAAAAGACAAAGACTGGCTGAATGGATACAAAAACAAGACCCCTATATATGCTGTCTACAAGAGACCCACTTCAAAACAAGGGACACATATAGACTAAAAGTGAAGGGCTAGAAAAAAATATTTCATGCAAACGGAGACCAAAAGAAAGCAGGAGTTGCAATACTCATATCAGATAAAATAGACTTTCAAATAAAGGCTGTGAAAAGAGACAAAGAAGGACACTACATAATGATCAAAGGATCAATTCAAGAAGAAGATATAACAATTATAAATATATATGCACCCAACATAGGAGCACCGGCGCAATATGTAAGGCAAATACTAACGTGGATGAAAGAGGAAATTAATAGTAACACAATAATAGTGGGAGACTTTAATACCCCACTCACAACTATGGATAGATCAACTAAACAGAAAATTAACAAGGAAACACAAACTTTAAAGGACACAATGGACCAGCTAGACCTTATTGACATCTGATATCTATAGGACGTTTCACCCCAAAACAATCAACTTCACGTTTTTCTCAAGTGCACACGGACCCTTCTCCAGAATAGATCACATCCTGGGCCATAAATCTAGTCTTGGTAAATTCAAAAAAAATTTGAAATCATTCCAGTCATCTTCTCTGACCACAGTGCAGTAAGATTAAATCTCAATAACAGGAAAAAATTATTAAAAATTCAAACATATGGAGGCTAAACAACACGCTTCTGAATAACCAACAAATCATAGAAGAAATCAAAAAAAGAAATCAAAATATGCATAGAAATGAATGAAAATGAAAACACAACAACCCAAAACCTATGGGACACTAAAAGCAGTGCTAAGGGGAAGATTCATAGCATTACAGGTCTACCTCAAGAAACAAGAAAAGAGTCAAATAAATAATCTAACCCTACACCTAAAGCAACTAGAGAAGGAAGAAATGAAGAATCCCAGGGTTAGTCGAAGGAAAGAAATCTTAAAAATTAGGGCAGAAATAAATGCAAAAGAAACTAAAGAGACCTTAGCAAAAATCAACAAAGCTAAAAAGCTGGTTTTTTTGAAAAAATAAACAAAATTGACAAACCATTAGCAAGACTCATTAAGAAACAAAGGGAGAAGAACCAAATTAACAAAATTAGAAACGAAAATGGAGAGATCACAACAGACAACACTGAAATACAAAGGATCATAAGAGACTACTACCAGCAGCTCTATGCCAATAAAATGGACAACTTGGAAGAAATGGACAAATTCTTAGAGAAGTATAACTTTACAAAACTGAACCAGGAAGAAATAGAAGATCTTAACAAACCCATCACAAGCAAGGAAATCGAAACTGTAATCAGAAATCTTCCAGCAAACAAAAGCTCAGGACCAGATGGCTTCACAGCTGAATTCTACCAAAAATTTAGAGAAGAGCTAACACCTATCTTACTCAAACTTTTCCAGAAAATAGCAGAAGAAGGTAAACTTCCAAACTCATTCTATGAGGCCACCATCACCTTAATTCCAAAACCAGACAAAGATGCCACCAAAAAAGAAAACTACAGGCCAATATCACTGATGAACATAGATGCAAAAATCCTTAACAAAATTCTAGCAAACAGAATCCAACAACATATTAAAAAACTCATACACCATGACCAAGTGGGCTTTATCCCGGGAATGCAAGGATTCTTTAATATCCACAAATCAATCAATATGATACACCACATTAACAAATTGAAAGATAAAAACCATATGATTATCTCAATAGATGCAGAAAAAGCCTTTGACAAAATTCAACATCCATTTATGATTAAAATTCTCCAGAAAGCAGGAATAGAAAGAACATACCTCAACATAATAAAAGCTATATATGACAAACCCACAGCAAGCATCACCCTCAATGGCGAAAAATTGAAAGCATTTCCCCTAAAATCAGGAACAAGACAAGGGTGCCCACTCTCACCACTTCTATTCAACATAGTTTTGGAAGTGTTGGCCACAGCAATCAGGGCAGAAAAAGAAGTAAAAGGAATCCAGACAGGAATAGAAGAAGTGAAACTCTCACTGTTTGCAGATGACATGATCCTCCACATAGAAAACCCTAAAGACTCTACCAGAAAATTACTAGAGCTAATCAATGAATATAGTAAAGTTGCAGGATATAAAATTAACACACAGAAATCTCTTGCACTCTTATACACTAACAATGAGAAAACAGAAAGAGAAATTAAGGAAACAATACTATTCACCATTGCAACAGAAAGAATAAAATACTTAGGAATATATCTACCTAAAGAAACAAAAGACTTATACATAGAAAACTATAAATCACTGAGGAATGAAATCAAAGAGGACACAAACAGATGGAGAAATATACCGTGTTCATGGATTGGAAGAATCAACATTGTCAAAATGGCCATACTACCCAAAGCAATCTACAGATTCAATGCAATCTCTATCAAGCTACCAACGGTATTTTTCACAGAACTAGAACAAATAATTTCACAATTTGTATGGAAATACAAAAAACCTCGAATAGCCAAAGTAATCTTGAGAAAGAAGAATGGAACTGGAGGAATCAACCTGCCTGACTTCAGACTATACTACAAAGCCACAGTCATCAAGACAGTATGGTATTGGCACAAAGATAGATATATAGATCAATGGATCAAAATAGAAACCCCAGAGATAAATCCAGGAGCATATGGTCATCTTATCTTTGACAAAGGAGGCAAGGATATAAAATGGAAAAAAGATAGCCTCTTTAACAAGTGGTGCTGGGAAAATTGGTCAACCACTTGTAAAAGAATGAAACTAGAACACTTTCTAACACCATACACAAAAATAAATTCAAAATGGATTAAAGATCTAAATGTAAGACCAGAAATTATAAAACTCCTAGAGGAGAACATAGGCAAAACACTCTCCGACATAAATCACAGCAGGATCCTCTATGACCCACATCCCAGGATATTAGAAATAAAAGAAAAAATAAACAAATAGGACCTAATGAAACTTAAAAGCTTTTGCACAGCAAAGGAAACTATAAGCAACGTGAAAAGACAGCCCTCAGATTGGGAGAAAATAATAGCAAATGAAGCAACAGACAAAGGATTAATCTCAAAAATATACAAGCCACTCCTCCCACTCAACTCCAGAAAAATAAATGACCCAATCAAAAATGGGCCAAAGAACTAAACAGACACTTCTCCAAGGAAGACATACAGATGGCTAAGAAACACATGAGAAGATGCTCAACATCACTCATTATCAGAGAAATGCAAATCAAAACCACAATGAGGTACCACTACACACCAATCAGGATGGCTGCTATCCAAAAGTCCAAGCAATAAATGCTGCAGAGGGTGTGGAGAAAAGTGAACCCTCTTACACTGTTTGTGGGAATGCAAACTAGTACAGCCACTGTGGAAAACAGTGTGGAGATTTCTTAAAAAACTGGAAATAGAACTTCCATATGACCCAGCAATCCCACTTCTGGGCATACACACCGAGGAAACCAGATCTGAAAGAGACACGTGCACCCCAATATTCATCGGAGCACTGTTTATCATAGCCAGGACATGGAAGCAACCTAGATGCCCATCAGCAGATGAATGGATAAGGAAGTTGTGGTACATATACACCATGGAATATTATGCAGCCATTAAAAAGAATTCATTTGAATCATTTCTAATGAGATGGATGAAACTGGAGCCCATTATACAGAGTGAAGTAAGCCAGAAAGATAAAGACCATTACAATATACTAACACATATATATGGAATTTAGAAAGATGTTAATGATAACCCTATATGCAAAACAGAAAAAGAGACACAGATGTATAGAACAGTCTTTTGGACTCTGCGGGAGAAGGCGAGGGTGGGATGTTTAAAGAGAACAGCATCGAAACATGTATATTATCTAGGGTGAAACAGATCACCAGCCCAGGTTGGATGCATGAGACAAGCACTCGGACCTGGTGCACTGGGAAATCCTAGGGGGAGCGGGTGGAGAGGGAGGTGGGAGGGGGGATTGGGATGGGGAACACATGTAAACCTATAGCTGTTTCATTTCAATGTATGACAAAATTCACTACAAATAAAAAAAATATATTAAAAAAGAAAAAAAAAAGAAACTGTGTCCCCTTCATTGGCAGGTAATTCTTAACTACTGGACCACCAAGGAAGTCCCTCTCTTCCTTTCCTTGTTTGCTATTATTTGGAGTGTGGTTGGGATTATGGAAGGTGGTTTGCAAAAGGAAATACAAGTCAACATGTTAGGGTACTAAAAAAGGAAGTAAGAGTTTATAAGGTTTAACAAGATAATATCCATATCCAATCATGCTATTATTTTTTCCTGAACATCCATTCAAACAAAGAAAAAAGAAATAGACATCCAAATGATAAGTTCAGTGGTAACTCTCTGCACCACAATGAGGAAAGAAGATAGGAAACCTGAGTGTGGACTTTTGCCTATTTCAGAAACTCATCTCAAATTTATAGTGCCATTTTCACTAACATAAAACACATTTTAATGTAGAGTATTTATTTTATCTAGGTCCTATTTTTTTTTCCATTTATTTTTATTAGTTGGAGCCTAATTACTTTACAATATTGTAGGTCCTATTTTTTAATGATACATGAAGAGAAAACAGGTCCAAGGAACACCTGAACACACAGAATTGTGTTGTAGGTTGGCACATCTGCATTTAAAGAACTCACATCTTTTATACTGGGAAATAACCTTCCTGACCTTGTCCCAAAGAAAGACATTATTTATATTATACTGGACAGTATAATTGACCAGAAGGAGAGACTATCTCTATCTTCCCAAGCTATTTGCTTTACAAACATGTTTGAAAATATGGTTAAAACAAAGGCAGTCTATACATCACAAGATGTTCAGACACACAACAGAAACTACATGAGACATACAGAAACCAAAGAGAATGTCCTTCTATACTGTCTAATGAGTCCATTAACCAAGATAAATGTACTCAATTTTCAATATTTGTAGTCCTCTGAATTTCTCAATAATCATTTTTTTTTCTTTCTTCACTATGAAAATGATGTAGGTTTTATGGATATAAACCTAGTCCCTACCTGGGGACTCCATACATAGCAGTGAGGATTAAACTTTAAACCAGACAAGGTCCTTGACCTACAGATTCTCTCAGCCAAGAAAAGGAGCTACATGTAAATGTCAGTCATCAATTTTATTATAACAATAGTATATACAAAGGTCAAGTGATAGATAGGAAGAAGTACTTGGTTTGATCCAAAAGATATCTGTCAAAGTGGACTTTTATCCAGGAACAAGACTCTAAGTTTCTCAGAGGAGCTTAATTTTAAACTATATTTTGATATTAAGACTATATAAATTTTTAGTAAGTAGAAGTAGAAGGAGGAGTGCGGGAAGGTGCAGGCAATGAAAATATGCAAGGTACGCAAGAGAAAAACCATGGTATGCCATGGGATTTGTAAGTATTTGTTATTTCTAAAACATGGAGTACATGTGAATAGATAGAAAATGATTCTGAGTAAATAGCAGGGTAAATTATGAATG
Source organism: Hydropotes inermis (assembly GCA_020226075.1). Taxonomy (NCBI): domain Eukaryota; kingdom Metazoa; phylum Chordata; class Mammalia; order Artiodactyla; family Cervidae; genus Hydropotes; species Hydropotes inermis. The sequence goes on along the minus strand of CM035295.1, from coordinate 7,325,291 downwards.
ACCCATCTAATGATAAGGAGTTGAGCTTTGCCATAAGACAGTTGGAACCAATAAGGAAGAATATTTTAAGGAAGTATATTAATTTATATTACATTAATGTTTTCTTATTTCAGAGAGCAATACTGATTTCTTATTAGCTAAAAGCTACAAGCAAGTTCTCTTATTCTTCTTGAGATCTAGTCCAGGAAATTTACAGTGAATTCTGATGACAAAGGAGATAGAGAATTTTGCTTTCAATTGTCTTCAAAAGCTGATCTATTCACACATGGGCAGAAAATGTACAATACTTCAGATTCCTGACACTGCAACAACAGTGACATTGGCTTGGGAGGGGAGTAGGACTGGTAGACCAAATGTGGTTAAAGAGTCTATAGTCCATTCCTCCTTCCTATATGGTTCACTGCCTATGTTTCTGATCCCTGCACTGGATTGACCAGGGGGGATTTGGGAAAGGACAATTTAATGGCTTGAAGAATGGTTTAGAGACAGTTTTACCCACACACATCAAGTGTAGTCAGTCATTCAGGATCTGAGATTCCTCCAGATAAAAGCAACCAAACAATAAAACAAAACACAGCTCATTCATTCTTTTAAGCATGCCCTTAGAAAAATACATGTGAATACTTTTTGAGTACATACAATGTTCCAGATATGGGTATAAGAGATACACATGTATTAAATGTAGCTATCAAAATGACTCAAAGAAGTATATGGTTTTTTACTCCTTCTTTACAAGTGAAGAAGCTGAGACACACACAAAAAGTAAATTCTGCAAAGTCATCAGTGGACAAAGTCAAGAGTCACAAGCCAATCTTCCTCCAGAGGCCATACTCTTAAAAGCAGTTAAAAACTTATATAGAAGAAAAAGAACACATTAAAGTTTTAAACACAGACTTGATAGCTATATTATAGTCAAATTGATCAGCCATTTTATGTCTTAAGGCCTGCAGTAACTAATTTCTCTAAGATGAAGTATAAGAAAAAATTATATATATATATATATATATATACATATACATATATATATTTATTTATTTATAAAAGGGAAAGATTATAATTGGCATTTGTTGGGGGGAGGGTAAAACCAAAAGACTTATAATCCATTAAGTAGTGAAGTTATACAGAGAATATGTAAATCCTACAGTAAATAGGGAAATTAAGTTTCTACATTCAATGAGTTTACTCAAAAATAGGAATGGTCTTTAAGGAGGAAGTTTTAGGTATACTGATTCCTGTTGCCCATTAGAGAGCCAGGTAGAGATATCCAATATGTAATTTTAAAACATGTGTAGAGTTCAGGAGTCAAAATCTAGGGTAGATATGTAATGGTTAGCCACCAGCTTATCTTAAGGGTTAGGAGCCATATGAATGGAAAGAATATATAGTGAGAAGGGTGAAATAGACTTTGAAACAGCATAGTTCTAAGGAGACCTAGAAAATATCAAGGAGTCAGGGAAAGATGGAGAAGGAATATTTAGAAAGAAGAGAGATGAAGAGAGAAATAGTTTCATTGAGACAGGGAGAGTTTTAAAAAATGAGATTTTTTTTAACAGAGTTTGATCTGATAAGAAGCAATATTTCTCTACAAATATTTGTCAAATGGAAGATTTGCTGGTGGCCTCACCAAGAGTCATTTTAAAGGAGCAGGATGAAATTCCCTCAATTTGTATAAATACAATAAGAAAATACAAATAAATTAAATTACAGTTTCAAGAAATAAAGCTATGAAGTGAAAGAGTGATAGAGAGATAGACAATCTCTAGTGGGACAGAGTCAGAAAAGAGGAGTTTTTGTTAGTTATATTGACAAAAATGTCTTAAAACATTTTAGAGAGAGAGGAACTAATATAAGGTGGTAGTTTGAAGTTAGGTAATAGGTGATAATTTATGAAGCACAAAGAAGTCTGAGGCTAAAGCTGGGATGCTAATAATTCATTTTTAAAGACTATTATAAAGTATGTCTTTTTTACAAAGTATTATTCATAAAGATCGTAAACAGAAATATAGAACAAAAACTCTAACTAAAGAATATACAAAAATGTCAGAGAGAAAAATAGAAACCAAATATGAATTAAACCACCAAGCTTTTCTTTTTCACTGTACAATATAGGTTCAATAAAAAGATAGGATTGTATTACCAAGATTCCTGTGCTGCTGTATTCACATGTGCAGAAACCCCACTGCCAACATAAAAGCTCCTTTAGTGATGACTATTTTGTCCAAGCCATACTTAGGAAACAATCCATTGTTTCTCTCCTTTTTCTTTTTCAATGAAAGTATGTTCCTTCAAATTCATTCCTTTGATATTCAAATAATTTATGTGAGTTTGCATCTCTGGACTCAAAAAATGTAGGTTTTAAGGTGATCACTATTAATTTTAGTTTATTTCAAAGTACAAAAATTTGTATTATAGTCATGCATCCAACAATTAAAAAAAAAAACAAAACAGCTGTATGTAGTACTACACCGGTGGATGTAGGGGCCATGAAACTGTAATACAACACCTTCTCCTCAAATGGTTTGCAAACTATTTTGAAAATAATTCCACTCAGCATTTGTAGGGCATTCTTTTCATCCCATTTTACTTGCAAACAAATTTATCTGGGTGACTTATTCAATGCCAGGTGTAAGCATGGCTGATGGATTTGCATTGATTTATTTAAAGTATCTTTCCTTGTGATCAAAAGCAGATATTTGCAAGAAGCCTGGAAGAGATGAAAAATATATTTGCAGCCATGAAACAAAATGAAAGAAACTCACATCAATGAGTTAACCTTAACAGCATGGTGTTTCAAACAGCTCCACTAACCAGCCATGGAGGAGATAATGATAAATATGTACATCTATAAAGACAGAGTACTTAACACAAACATGTTTTACTCATACACTCAGATTTTCCTGTGAATCAATTTAAATTTCCTAAAATACATGAATCTATTCATTTTTTTAGAATTGGTAAGAAGAGATTTTGAAAGCACCTTTCATAATTAATCACAAACCAATGCAATAAAAGCAGTAGAGATTTGGAACACAAGAATCTATGTTCTTTGTTTAGATAAAATTTTATCTCTATTATGAAACACAAACACTAGATTTCTAGTGATTTATTTAGATCAACTGATCAATAATTTGGTCAGCATTTCAGATTCTGCCGAGTCAGAACCCCAGAGGAATAGGGTGCTATTGAGTAGCAGAATGAGTTGTTTTCCCCTTCGGTTCACGCATCGCTCGGTTCACAAGTATGCTGAGAAAATTTCCATGTTGTGTTACAATTTATCTGCTTACTCTCTATTTCATCAAGCAAGAGTCCCTAAATAGAAATATCATATTCTATTATCAAGTAATGCTACTACATGTAGTGTGCTTTCAATCAATGTTTATTGTGTACTGTTTTTATTGATATATTTCTCTTTTCTAATTAGTCTCATCTTCAATGAGTGCATATAGATATTATAATACACTTTTTATTTACAGAGTCTGATAAAAGCATATATACTCATATTAAGAAGAGATTTACGATTCAGGTTTGTTACACTAATTTTGTTCAGTCTAGAAACTAATAATTCTTTTTAGAGGTTGCTCGAGTCTATTGCTTTTTTATGTTAAGAGATCTAAGAACAGATGTTTTGTTCAATTCTTGTGCCAGTTCTGGTATAGTTGTTTATTGTTAATTGCTATTGCACACCATAGCAAATTGATAACTGAGTGCTAATCCAGTTTTCTATTTTTCCTCCTGCTGAAGGATTAAGATGTCTTACTAAACTTTCCATGTTAAAATTTCTCCAGTTGTCATTGTTTGTTTCCTTTTGTGTGTATGTACGTGTGTGTGTGTGTTTTGTCCTGAAAATGATGCAGTAATATTGATCAAAGAGATACATAAATATTGACATTCACTTAACTGATTAGGGCAGTGAAAATTACATTTTTGTCTTACTCCAACAATTAGAGACACTAAAAAGAGAACAAAGTTTAATCTAATGTTGGTTAGGATACTGGAACTACTTTCTCCTAAAGACCATAAAATCAACTATCACGATAAGATCCATAAATTGCCTTAAAACAAGTCAGACTAATTCTATATGCCACAAATGATAAAAGCTGCCTTAGATTTATTTTAATTATCTTATACACATAAGATCCCTATACTTAAAGCACACAAAAGACTGAAAAATGGGTCATGAAGCTGAAGACAGATTTATAAAAATAAATCAGAGCAATTATTTGCATCTCCATGAACTCCCAGCATTGCTTGGTGTTACAGGGTCCCTGTAATGAACAGAGGAATTACAGTAATCCTCTAAATAAGCATGCTTGTCAAAGAAGTCAATTTACTCCACCCCCAGCCCAATTATCTAGTTTTGACTTTGGAAAGCTGGCGATCAGCTAATTAAATTGACTTTGAAAGATCAACAGGAAAACAGCTTCCACCATATTTACTCAGCTCTTTTTCAGCAACAGGAATGCTTTATTACTTAATTGTCAACATCATTGACCTAATGAAGAATCAGAGAATATGCCTAAAAAAGCTCTCCAATGCAAGACTTATTACTTCAGACCTTTATCCTCCACCTGCGAAGTAAGGATAAAGATCATTTGTTCAGGCCTATAAAATAAGCTTGGGGCCAAAAACAGAGTCTCCTGTCATCAGACCTTCCTTCCAGAAAGAGGGAAGCATCCTATGTAGAGTTCAATTTTGATCTGTGAGACGGGAAATAATAGAACAGTGCTCACATATCCTCATTTTAGAAATCAGTGAGAAGGGGTAACTAGAACGGTTGTTTTTCCCCTTCTACCTAGACAATGATAGTGCAGTAATCATGATTTGGATCTTCTGCCTGTATTGAAGACAGGTGACTAGGAAATCTGATTCAAAACACTATAGTCCTTTACTTTTAGTTGTTTTATTTCTGTTTGTTTTCACGGAGTCATATCATCACAATTGTTATCATAGTCAATCAGTCCAAAATGTAGTATTTATTAAGTACTTATTATATGCCAAACTATACTAAATAATGCAAATGTAAAATATGACTCAGTGATTCATTTATCATTGTTTTATCTATTTCAAGCCTGAAAAATTGAGACATTTGGAGAACAAGTAATGCACCTGGAAAATAGTAGAATACTGTCTTGGACTCAGACCCAGCCTAGATCCTTCTCTTAACCTCTTCACTAAAAAATAGTGTACATGGCTAGGCTGTATAATGTGAGGAGAAAGGAAATTGCAATTACATAGGTAGAAGTACAATGTCTGCATATATAAGAATTCATCAGTGAGGCATGTTTTATCCTGTTTAATGCCACTATGCATCTGTCACTTTTGGCCAATTCTAATGAGAAGTTAAAATGATCTGCAATAATAAGAAGTCACTTAACACAGATTTCTTTTAACTACAGAAAATAGAACTCTCTAATACTTTACACTATTATAATGTGCATCCATATGTTATTCTAAAAAGCTTTAAAGGATAAAAACTGATCTTCTATCACAAAGTATGTAAAGATTGCCAAACAGGACACATGTGCCTTGACTCTAGATGAGAGCATTTCCCAAGATATGCTTCTGCTTTATAGCTACATGCTATATATTCTTTGTATATTACTTCAAAAGAGGGAGATTTAAGGCAATAATTATTCCGTCTCTTAGATCACATGGTATGGTCTATAGCTTCAAGGTGATGGCTAGAAAGTGCAAAATTTATTTCTGCAGACCAAGAATGAACACAGAGAAAATACAGTGATGACTGTAAATTTGTTTATGGGGTAAAATGTAGCAAGTTGTTCAGACTACAGTAGGGATGGGCAGTGAAGGAACATCTGTGATGGTCCTCTCAGGGGAAGAGTTATGTTCTTTCTAGAGTGGAGCCAAGGTGACTGTCAATAATAACCAAGAAACCACTGGAAATTATTAAATCAACAGAGAAAGTACTATACAAACCCCTCTACATGTATCAGTAGAATTTTTTTCATTTGCATTTATGATTATAGTTTAATTCTAATTTTTTTCATGCTCTCTTCATAAAATAGTAATGTAAGTCCAGCAGAGTAATATGTGAATTGAATGAATTATGAAAAATAGGAGTAACTTAATGATTATATCTGAAATTGAGTCAACATCTGCTAGTAAACAAACAAAACTCTTCACATTTACTTCACATGCATTATCCTGCAATATTTCCCACATGTGCACAAGCATACACTAAAACACACTCATATGCATATGTATACCTGTCATATCTTGAGCTAAAAGTGTCCACATAATTTACATTTTTCATATTAAGACATTAAGAGATAGAAATGAAAATAAATAGGCTGCCTTCAAGTAAGAAAGTTACTACTATGATCTTGTGTATACCCTGTTCTTTGCTCTACTTGATTAAACTACATGTCTTCCTTTTCTTGGCTTCAACTATTGCATCTTCCTAAAAGGCAGGAACAAGTTTATCAATAAATCTTTAGCTCAGAGTGGTGCTATTTTGTTTAGAAGAGTGAAAGCAGAGAGGTTTTAGAATGAAGATAAAAAGACAGGGAACTTAAGAGATGGAGAAATGTTTTAGATAAATTCACAGTAAAAGGATGTATAAAAATGATACAGAATCTTTTTCTTGATATGTTAGATATTTTCATTTTTGTTATTTCAATCTTAAACAATACTTAGTGTTTCCAAGTTCTCAAATGGAGCAAGATATTTTTCATATTTACATAATCTAGATCTCAAGGAAAAGAATATCACTTAAAATTAGAAAAGACAGTTCAAGTATAATCATAAATAAAATACAGCAAACTAGATATTTCCTAATCTAAAAAAATCCTTCCTCTATAATAATTCTCTCTGATTTTCCTTTTTTCAATGATGCATATAGTATTAATCCAGTTATATTTTGGCATTTTCTTTGTTTGATTTTCTCCCAAGAAGTACTTAGAATCTATCAACTGAAACATTGTATTTTTGCCTGCTAGACTCAGCAAATTCTCATTATTCCTATTGTTGTTCAGTTGCTAAATTGTCTGCCTCTTTGTGATACCATGGACTGTAGCATGCTAGGCTTCCCTATCCTTCACTATCTCCCAGAGTTTGCTCAAATTCATGTCCATTGAGTCGATGATGCTATCTAACCATTTCATCCTCTTTCCCTCTTCTCATTTTGCCTCCAGTGAGCTGGCTTTTCACATCTGGTAGCCAAAGTATTGGACCCAGGTCATCCAGTGAATATTCATGGTTGATTTCCTCTAGGATTGACTGGTTTGATCTCCTTGCAATCCAAGGGACTCAAGAGTCTTCTCCAGCACCACAATTCCAAAGCCTCAGTTCTTCAGCATTCAGCCTTCTTTATGGTCCAATTCTCACATCTGCACATGACTACTGAAAAAAACCACAGCTTTGACCATATGGACCTCTTGTCAACAAAGTGCTGTCTCTGCTATTTAATATGATGTCCAGGTGGGTCATAACTTTCCTTCCAAGGAATAAGTGTCTTTTAATCTCATTTCCATGTATGCTAAGTTGCTTCAGAAGTGTCAGACTTTTTGCAACTCTATGGAGTGTAGCCCACCAGACTCCTCCATCCATGGGATTCTCCAGGCAAGAATACAGGAGTGGGTTGCCATGCCCTTCTCCAGGGGATCTTCTTAACTCAGGGATTGAACCCATGTCTCTTACATCTCCTGCATTGGTAGGCAGGTTCTTTACCACTAGTGCCAGCTGGGAAGCCTCTAGAAAAAATAAACTTAAGGGAGTGGAAGGCTGGTTATTGGTCTAAATATCCATCACACTCTGACCTTCAAGAAATGGCCAAATTTCCTATAAGAGAGTAGAATGTTTAGTCTGAAGAAGCTGAAGGAAACCAAGCTGACTATGCAATCAAGCAGAGGCAGGAGTGTGGTCTGGCAGGATGCACACCCACAAGCACTTGTGAACATACAAGGCAAATCTTGACTCTGAGTATTTTTCTTTGCAACTGAGCCTCTAGCAACACTTTAGAAAACAATTGAGTTTCCCACACTAGCAAAGGTTTAGACCAACTTTAGATACCAAATTAGAATTCACAGGCATACACTTCACTCCCACATACACATGGTAAACCTTCACAAGTTATGTCATTTATTGCTTAGAATTTATTACACCTTATTCATAAGTAAGACTTACAGAATATCCAAGCCCAAAAGATCATCAAAGAAATCATCTCTTTCTGTACTTACAGTAATTTTCTTCTTACCTTTAAAAAACACACTTCCCAGCCATCCCTTTTTATCCCAATGTTCACAGATTAATTCCAAATTTTCAATCATTCAAAAGTTATTTTTATTAAATTTATTCTTAAAAAATCATTGTGAGAACATTTCTCCTCTCTCAGTGAGAAGGTAACCTTGAAGAATATCTTAAATGAATGAGAGGAGCTGAATTTGAGCAGGTAAGAGTGAAAACCCACGACTTCACTTGTTATTAAAAAGTACCCATCAGTCCACGGTCCTGCCACTTTCCCACTTGTCATTTCTTCAAAATGTTTCTTCCAGAAAAATTACAGCAAAAGCTGCTATACTTCTTCTTCATCTATGGTTATTGCTGGATTAATAAAAAAATAGTGGCACACTATTGATTATAACTGAATTCTGAAATTTTTATGCGCCCAAAGCTTACATTTACTTAAAAAAACTCAATGTCAAATAAAATGAACTAGAAAAAATTATACACTTGACATTATTTGCAGGTTGTAGCAAATATAGAATTTGTTATACCTGGCAAATTGATTAAGCATATTTACACAGAGATGATTTTCAAAAATTTCAATGTAATGTGTACTTTAATTGATATTTCATAAGGAATATTGTCTGGTATTTTATCTTTTATAAACATAAGCAACTATTATATAACTATCCAAGAATGTTCTCATTATCTGATAGCATAGATATATATATAGATGGATAAGTATATATAAGTATCATGATTTGTTTTGTGCATTCTCTAATATAGTTTATAAATCATTTTTGAAACTGCAACAACAGAATGGAAATGAATTAGTTTTATCTTTTCCAACCAACTGCCAATTTGAAGAGAATTTATGTTTTCCATTATAAACACAATGACATTCATTTATGGTTTTTAAAGTAAGTCTAATAAACTTGTAAAATCAGTTAATTTTTCTTGAGTTTTACCAAGTTTATCATGTTGAGTACTGAACTATTTCATTAACAATGTAATAATTATACTAATGTTGAATTATTTTACTTGCATTCACATATTTCAAAGCGCTTAGTGAACACAAAGATATTTTTCCTTTTGATAAAATATGTAGAAATAGGTAAATGTGTTGACTTATTGAGAATAAGACACTGCCTCTGAAAGAGACAAAGATCACTAAAATGGATTATACCATTACTTGATATTCAAGACTACCCATTCATTTATCCTTTGACCTACTTATCTTCACAGTAACAAAAGTGATAGCATATTAATTGTGCACAAGTACCCATTAAGAAAAATGCTTCATATCCCAAAAGTACATCTGACTGTATATCCTGATAGAAGAGAATTCAAATGCTTCTATAAAACTGCCTTGTTTCCAATAAGTGAAACCGTCCTTAAAGTATATTTACCAAATGCTGTGAGGCAAATTGTACCCAGATATGGAAAGTCTCCCCCATTTGAAAAGTGTGTCTGAGGCCTTGTAAAGTACAGAACCATAAGAAAAGGTAGCTTTAATTTCTTTGGAAAACTAAGATTGAACTTTAATGAAGGTTGCAAATAAAAAAAGTGAAAGCCTTCATTAACAGTTTCTGACACCCTGAACAACATATAATCCTTCAGGAGATGGAGCAAATGACTACAATCAAAATGAATACTTAGAATCAGCTCAACTAGAATCATTAAAAATGAACATTCTCAGATTTTCAATTGAGAAAAAAATGAAAACTATAGCAAATATTACATGTCTAAAAATAAAGCACAGATTAACCAGTTGCCACAGAGAAAGTTACAGATAATCATAAACATTCTCACTATGCTATAAGTTTAAGAGCTTACTATATGGTAATTATATTCAAGGAGTATCACATATTATGCATTTTTCAAACATTTAGGAACAGAGCAAAAGTAATGCTGTATAAATGAGCAAGAATGTGTATTATTAGTATCATTAATATGAATGTCAACTATCTGATAATGAGACTCAAGTATCTTCATGTACTCTTACTCATGTATCTTCAAACTCTAAACAAATTTTATTTTAGCCAATAAGTTTACATGAAAAGCAGATATGTAATTTCAGAATGTTCCAGTGATTTTATTTTTTATTTAAAATATTTTCAGTAACTTTGTTTTTAAAATGCTGCACTCATAAGACTGAAATATGATAATTATTAAAGAAAATATATAAATATTTTCAAGTACATTCTTAAAATTTTTATAGATGCTTACCTAAATAAAAGGCATCAAACTTGATTTAAATCTAGGTCAAAGGACAAACATCATATGTATATACATGTTAAGTCACTTCAGTTATGTCCCACTCTTTGTGACCCCCATGGACTGTAGCCAATCAGGCACCTTTCTCCATGGGATTCTCCAGGCATGAATACTAGAGTGGGTACCCTGTGTCTTCCTGACACAGGGATCAAACCGTGTCTCTTAAACATCTTCTGCATTAGCAGGCAGGTTCTTTACCACTGGCACCACTTGGGAAGCCCCCTGATATTTATTTATTTATAATCTACACATATCTGTGTGATATCTAGGTGTAGCCATTTAAGAGTATCTAAGAGAGATATTCACAAAACATAGTTAAGTCATAAAAACATGTTACAGAATGCAGCTGTGCAGATGATTGTCCACAAATTAAAATAGTCACAATACATAAAGACTAAATACAAAGCAATATTTTGTAAAATTTTCTGAAGTATTGTTCTTGATTATCTTGATTATCACCCACATACCTTGATTATCTTGATTATCTTGATTATCACCCACATACCTTTCCCCTACCAACAACTAAACTAGAAGATGATGCTGAGATATTACAGAGAAAGGATGATGAGTATGCTGTTGCTGCTGCTAAGTCACTTCAGTCATGTCCGACTCTGTGCGATCTGATGGACAGCAGCCCGCGAAGCTCCTCTGTCCGCGGGATTCTCCAGGCAAGATATTGGAGTGGGTTTTACCATCTCCTCCAAGATATACTAGTGTGAAAGAAGCTAATTCATGACATTTAAATTCTAGGTAGTCTTTGAATTTATTAGTTATTGCCAAGAGAAAAAAAAAATTGTGTTGCAAAACCTAATGTTTTAAAATTTAAAATTTTAAACCACAATGGAAAAGAATATGAAAAGAATGTGTATCTGTATATATATGTGTGTGTGTGTGTGTGTGTGTATAACTGAATCACTGCTAGAACAGTAGAAATTAGCACAAGATGGTAAATCAACTATACTTCAATAAAATGAAAGTTTTTAAAAAGCTTCAATAAAACTTTTTAAAAGCTGAAAAAAACTTTTTTAAACCTCAAAATGTTGCAAAGCAAACTGCAGAGTCCATAAGAAGTGTTAGTATATGCTACTAGGTCAGTGTTTTTTGATAATCTGGGTTTGGGAAAGGGAAAAGAGTAAACCAAGAGGCCCTGCAATCTCCCCCCCTGCCCACACCCCACCTCTCTGCAGACCTCAGTTAACAGGGAGAGATTATAGAGTAAGTTTACATGTGTGAATTTCTATGCACAAAAAGAATGTGCATCTTGCTTCCTTGGGGAAGTCCACGGAGTAATAGTGTCCAAAGCAATCTTCTCCAAAAAAAGAGAACCCAACAACTTCACTGGTGTTCTAGGAGTGTAGCAGACTTTGTGGCATGGAGTGCCTAGATAATTAGATCAAAAATATCCGCTTGTGTTTTTGAGGGTCCCAGAGTGACATGAGCCAGAATCTAATTATTTCCAAGAATAAATGAAAAACTCAAGACAACAATGAACCCCTGACATGGGAGAATAATGAAAGCTAAAGTTGTTGCCTTTTTCAGCTTGTGACATAAGAAATGTTTGTTTTTTCTGTGTAGTCTGTGCTTCTGTGTGTGTTATTAGAAAGCCAAAATGGCTACTGGAAGACAAACAGTGAGATAGGAACAGTAGTATTCTCTGGGTAAGTGATCATGTATGCTTTTTATCTTATATATATATATATATATATATATATATATATATACATATATAGAAAATGATTTATATATGTCTCACATGATTGTAAATTGATAGGAAGCTTAAGGGAGATCTGTGAAGATTGCCTGCTTTGCACCCCTTGTTATTACATATTTCTTTCTTAATAAATAAGAATTTACAATTAAAATTAAGAGAAAAAGCTGCAGTTGACATCAAGAATTATAGGAGAACAAATGGAATAGTTTTCTTTTCCTCATAGTAACTTGCCAGAGCTTAGATAAGACCATTGTTTCTTATGTTGGGGGAAAAAAAAAACAGAGTATCTACAGTATGTCTTTAGTTAGAGTTAAGAAGGAAAAGGGCTTCTTTTGTGGGAAAGTTGCAAAGAATCTGCCTGCAATGTGGGAGACCTAGGTTCCATCTCTGGGTTGGGAAGATCCCCTGGGGAAGGAAAAGGCTACCCACTCCAGTATTCTGGCCTGGAGAATTCCATGGAGTGTATAGTCCATGGGGTTGCAAAGAGCCAGACAGGACTGAGTGACTTTCACTTTCAATTTCAAGAAGGAAAAAATGTAGGGAGTTTACCCAATAGACTAACCTGTTCTTTGGAGTGGTCTTTAGAAAGTTGCCAATGAATAGATAGTATCGGTTATTCTCTTGTTTTTAATTATCTTTTTTAGTTGGGCTTCCCTGGTAGCTCAGCTGGTAAAGAATCCGTCTGCAATGCAGAGAAATGGGTTCAGTCCCTCGGTTGGGAAGATCCCCTGGAGAAGGGAAAGGCTACCCACTCCAGGGTTCTGACCTGAAGAATTCCATGAACTCTATAGTCCATGGGGTCACAAAGAATTGCACACCTGAGGAACTTTCACTTCCATCTTTTTTAGTAATTCCTGAAAAGTTTATGTTTTCACTGAATAAAGAGGTTAATATTCCTCTACATGAAAGTAGGTAATATCAGAAAATCATATGGAACACATTTGTTTTTATAAGGCCATTATTGATCAAGAGTAAAAGCATTAAAAATTCAGAACTCTGTTATTTCACCCTATTATATAGTATCTCTCTTGCAGTTCAGCTGGTAAAGAATCTGCCTGCAATGCAGAAGAGCTGGGTTCTATCCCTGGGTTGGGAAGATCCCCTAGAGAAGGGAAAGGCTTCACTTCAGTATTCTGGCTTGGAGAATTCCAGGGACTGTATGGTTCATGAGGTCACAAGGAGTCGAAAGGATCTGAGTAAGTTTCATTCACTTGCTCTCTATTGCAGTTAGGATATAAAATTGAATATTCATACACCTTTGGTGAAAATAATTTTACTTTGTAAAGATAATCTTGGACATAATAAATGAAGCAAATAGTATGGAACTTAAGGCTTCACTCTTTGTTTTTGTGAAGACAATTTTTCTCTTTCTTAAGCAGATGTAACACAAATCACAAAAAATGTCAGTGTCCTTAAAGATCCCCTTAGATTTAATACAAAGCAATAAATGTGGACAACATAAATAGAAACACACAGACTATTTCTACTAAATGTCCTGTGTTCTAAAGTGTATAAACGAAGTATGTTGAAACACTGAATGAAACCCATTGAGAGCCAAAAACAGTAATCATCATTAGTTCTCTTTTTAATCAAGCCACTATGTATGTGTTCTTTGAAGAGAAGACACAGAAAGCTGTTCTTAGATTATTCTAAAGTCATAAGGAAATAAGAACCAGAAATCTCACCAGAATGTCTGCTTTATGAGAAGCTCTGGGGCTCAGTTTTTCTCACTTGGCAGCTTTGTTGTAGATCAGCTTTAACTGAGATATTCAACATTTTATTTGGCTGAACTGAACTTAACCCAGCCTATAAAATGCTATGTCCTGCTTGAAGTTTATCTAGTAGACAAACTTTAAACAGAATATAGAAAGAAGAATATCAATTAAGAAGCTGTCCAGAATTATTTGTCTGAAGGTAGAATGTGTCCTATATGGCTGTTTTGTTCTGACTAATGTATTAGGATGGAATCAAATCTTTGTCCAATAAAGTAGAAAGTCAAGATAAGCTTGTGAAGAATTATTGTTTAGTGGAATATGGGAAAGAATAGTGACAGTCTAAATCTCACTTGTTTACTTTTAAGAATAATAATAGAAGACCAACCTGAGATTCTAAGACAAATTAATGTAATGATTTTAATATAATTTTTGATAGCACCTACTCATATTTGAAAATTCTTTCCACCCCATGAAAATCACCATTTGCATCCCAACAGGATGAATGAATGAATATAGGAACATATAAAATAGAAAGTCAGGGATAAAACATAGGATAAAATCTCTTACAAGATTAATTTTATTCATCAAATATCATATAGAAAATTATAATATGACTATGTGCCTTTATTGACAGTAATTAAATAGTTATCTTTATTAGAGACACCATTAGAGATAATGGTGGCTGAAATGAATTCTATTTCACAGACTATGGCTGTCAAACTTTACGAAATTTAGAGATCAAGTCTCTAAATCTCTTAGGGAATACCTATACACTTTTCTAAAATGAAAACCTAAATAGAATGATCAGGCAACTGACTACTTTCATGGAAGAGCCCCTGTACTTAAAATGAATATAAGTGAAATACATTCTATTTTATGTTAAACCTGGTAGACTAATATGATACTTGGCCAATAACTAACCCACTGGGACTTTTCTCTTCTGCCAATTTCATGAGCATACCAATATCCACCTGGTAATCTAGACACATTCCTTAAAGTGGACACATAAAAACTGGACTCCTCATATTTTATGCAAACCTGTACATGAGAATTAATCTTATGTGCCAGCGTGATAGGCCATGGGATACTCAGATTAAACATTATGTCCATATGAGTCTGTGATGATGTTTCTGGATGAAATAAGCACTTAAACTAATGGACTCTGTAAAGCAGATCATCTTTTCCACGTGGTAGGGCATCATCCAATCCACTGAAGACCTGAAGAAATAAGCATTTAAATTGATGGACTCTGTAAAGGAGATCATCTTTTCCATGTGGTAGGGCATCATCCCACCCACTGAAGACCTGAATTGAACAAAAGGCAGAGAACGAAGGAATTTGCCTCTTTTTTCTGCCTCAGAGTTGATCTGAGACATCTCATCACATTTTTTTCCAATTCACTGGAACTTACACGCACCCTCAGTTCCTCTGGTTCCCAAGTCTTCACACTGTATAGTTTTCAGGCATTAGTAATATATTCAACATTTTATATCTATCTATATCTATCTATCTATCTTTATTGGTTCTATTTCTCAGGAAAACCCTCATATACTTTTCCCAATACCCTTCTACCTTTCTGGTGATGATCATTGTGTCCTTTAAGATGCCCAGATAAAAAAACCTGGGAGTCATTCTTGACGCAACATTTTGTCTCAGTGAAAGTGAAAGTTTCTCATCTGTGTCTGACTCTTTACGACCCCATGGACAGTAGCCCATGCAGGGATTCTCCAGACAAGAGTACTGGAGTGGTTAACCATTCCCTACTCTACGGAATCTTCCCGGCCCAGGAATCAAACTCTGGTCTCCTACATTGCAGGTGAATTCTTTACCATCTGAGCCATCAGGGAAGCCCGTTTTGTCTCAGGCTCTGAATCTAATTTCTCAGGCAGTCCTCTTGTCTCTACTCCCAAAATATATGTAAAATCAGGTGACTTGTATATACTCCTGTAGTTAACTATACTTTCACCTGACTCTGCAGTAGCATCCTACAGGTCTTCATGTTTCTACCGTACTCCTCCCAGCATGTTCTCCCCACAGCAAGAGCATTTAAAAATACAAAACCTATAAATCCTCTATTCGAGATTTTCAGTCTTTACCCATTTCCTTTGGAGTGAAAGTAAAGTTTTAACAAGGCCTCACATGAACCTTATTTCTTATTACATGTTCATATTGTTACAACAATATTGAAATCTTTGGTTCCAGTCCCTTGGGTTTACACGCATTTTTTTTCTTTAGAATATTTATTATACATTTATTTATTCAGCTGTGCTGTGTCTTAGTTGCAGCCTGTGGGAGCTAGTTCACCAATCAGTTATTGAACGTGGGGCTCTGCATTGGAGTCTTGACCCCTTGGACCACCTGGGAAGTCTCTCCTCATACTCCTGGGGACAGTAACGGGTCACAGGCCTCCTCTGAGACCCCTTAGAGCTGAGGCATGGGGTGGCTGCAGTAATCCTCCTGTGGCTAAGGTGTGGTTTGTTGGTCAGGACTCACTCATACTCCCTGCAAACATAGGGCTTCTCCTCTGTGTGTGTCCTCTGGTGTGAGATGAGATGGGACTTCTGACTGAAGCTTCGCCCACACTCCCTGCAAACGTATAGCTTCTCCCCTGTGTGTGTCCTCTTGTGTCTGATGAGATTGGATTTATCACTGAAGCTTCGCCCACACTCCCCACAAACATAGGGCTTCTCCCCTATGTGTGTCCTCTGGTGTGTGATGAGATGGTACTTCCGATGGAAGCTTCGGTCACACTCCCTGCAAACGTAGGGCTTCTCCCCTGTGTGCGTCCTCTGGTGTCTGATGAGATGGGACTTCTGACTGAAGCTTCGCCCGCACTCCCCGCAAACATAGGGCTTCTCCCCTGAGTGTATCCTCTCATGTGTGATGAGGACTGACTTATCGCTGAAGGTTCGCCCACATTCCCTGCAAACATAGGGCTTCTCCCCTGTGTGTGTCCTCTGGTGTCTGATGAGATGGGTCTTCTGACTGAAGCTTTGCCCACACTCCCCACAAACATAGGGCTTCTCCCCTGTGTGTGTCCTTAGGTGTGTGATGAGGTCTGACTTCTGACTGAAGCTTCGCCCGCACTCCCAGCAAACATAGGGCTTCTCCCCTGTGTGTGTCCTCTGGTGTCTGATAAGGACGGACTTATCGCTGAAGCTTCGCCCACACTCCCCACAAACATAGGGCTTCTCCCCTGTGTGTGTCCTCTGGTGTCTGATAAGGACTGACTTACTGCTGAAGAAGTAAGTTTTCTTATATCTTATATCTTATATCTTATATTTTATATTTTATATCTTATATCATTCTTATATCTATGATGCCCATTTTCACATTTTAAATTATGGCTTCATCCCTGAGCTCCAGGCTCCATATTTGGTATTTTTTCTTACAACTATAGTAGATATCATCAAACCTCAAATATCAAAAACAGTTTTGATTTACTAACTCCAATTCATCTCTTCTCCTAGGTTTCACCATCTCAGAAAATGGCATCATCATCTCCCAGATTTCTCAAGACATAATACTAGGAATCATCTTTGATCACTCTTTGAATCTCATTCCTATTGATTGATTCCTCATGGCATGTCTGTCATCCATGCTCCTGCCTCCATCCCACTGTGGTCACACGTTTCTGAACTGTCTTTCACCTCAAATGGATGACAAGTCTTTGCTTTAACACTTACCTCACACAACCAGTGTGATAGAGTCAAAATATGAATCAGGCTGTATTATTATCTCCTACTTAAAACCCATGGCTGATTCATGTCAATGTATGACAAAAACCACTACGATATTGTAAAGTAATTAGCCTCCAACTAATAAAAATAAATGAAAAAAAAAAAATCCTCAAAGGGCTTCCTGTTCTCTGAAAATAAAATCTGAGCTCCTCTGTTGTGTTTAGGCCCTATATGTCCTGGTCCTGCTGATGACTCTAACCTCATCTCTGGTCATGCTAGCTATTTTTAGTTTATTTCAAATTAGCCACACTCACTCTCACTTCAGGGACGGTACAGCCCATGTTATTTGTATGAAACTTATGTCCCCAAATAATCACATGCCTAGTTTCTTTGCACTTGTATATTGCTCAGATCATCCCTGCCATCTCGGTAGAGATTCCTCATCACATATTATGTAGCATTCCTTCCTTCCTTCCTTTTTTTTTTTAATTTCACTTTTCTTTCTTCAGAGCATTTATTGTATTTGTACTTATTTCCTTATTCTTTTTTTAACCCCTGTTTTTACTATTAGTTCTAAGAGAATAGAGTCTGTGTCTCTCTTGCTCACTAATGTGTATCAACACCATATTTGTGCCTGACACAGAGCAGATGCTTGGTGAATGTTGTTGACATCAAAAAGAAAACCTCAAAATATTGTTTAAATGCCATCATAGCTTGATTTTAAATGTGTTTTATTTTAAAGCTCTAAACCTTAAACCAGCAGCAACTAGTTGCAAATTTGTTTTGCAAGAAGTATTTTAATCTTTTAGCGGGAAAGACATTTGTAGTAGAGCTGATTTATAATGACAGGGTTAATATTTTGTCTTTCTTTTTAGGTTAAGAGTAACTGAACTTCATGAATACTGGATGAGACAACATAAGTATACTCCCTACAGTGCATGTTTTATTTCTGAGAGCCTGGGGAAGAGTTCTTTGTAGTTAATGATTATTTTGTCCTTCCAATTATACCATCTGTTGTAATTGATGATACAGTACATAAGAATATGATATTGTGCAGAGCATTGTTGGTCTGGGCGGTGCTTTCTATTTGGGTGAAAAATATTGCCTCTTTCAGGTTTTCCCAACAGACTTGTTCCTAACATCACTCTTATATGACTTCAATAACAGCAGGGAAAGCAGCTTGTAATATTAACTGCTTTCAATTTATCTACTTATTTTAATAAAATTAATTGTTAAAACACAAGATGCTCTTCAACTACATTTACATTGTGTGTAGTAGGTCTTACTTAGGCAAGGTCTGGCAAAGCTTAGAGGTCTGTCTTGCTTAGGTAAGACAACTGGCAAAGGTCAACTTTTATGACAACTGAATGCATGGTTACCTACTCCCGTATTCTTGTCTGGAGAATCTCGTGGACAGAGGCGTCTGGTGGTCTACAGTCCATAGGGACACAAAGAATCAGACACAACTGAAGTGATTTAGCATGCACAAACATAGCATCAGGAAGTCTTTGTTTTACAAATAAAAATACACATGCAGAAATTTAAATATTATCTATCATAGGTAGGTGGATTAATATCTATAAATTTGGTAAGAATTAGTAGAAAAATACTTAGCATTAATTTTTATTCTTGTAATACATCAATTCAACAATTCCTTGGTTTTGCAACCATTCCCATGACCCTATGCTCCTGATGTGCTGCAAAAGTAGCTCTATAAGATATACTTATTTTCACAAATGTTCATGTCCATAAATAGCCAATAATTTTAAAGTATAATATTTTGATTTTATTATTTATGAACCTCAAATAAGGCTCTCAGAAGGGGGCATCGAGTTTATATATTTGAATGAAACCCACAGAATATCATTTCAATACTAACACCTACTAAATTCAGAGTCTATTAATCCAGATTTAATGTTTTATAGAATAGTATCAGTATATCATGGAGATCCAACCCGTCAATCCTAAAGGAAATCAATCCTGAATATTCATTAGAAGGACTGATGCTGAAACTGAAACTCCAATACTTTGGCCACCAGATATGAAGAACTGACTTACTGGAAAAGACCCTGATGCTGGGAAAGATTGAAGATGGGAGGAGAAGGGAATGACAGAGGATGAGATGGTTGGATGGCATCAATGATGTGATGGACATGAGTTTGAGTAGGCTCCGGCAGTTGGTGATGGGCAGGGAAGCCTGGCATGCTGCAGTCCATGGGGTTGCAAAGAGTTGGACACGACTGAGCAACTGAACTGACTGATCAGTATATCATAATAATGATCATCATCATTATCATCTTTTTACTTAAAGAGCCCAATTCTTCAAATTGGCATGCATTTGTAGGCTGTTGAAAATATAGCAGTACAATGTTGTGTTATTCATTCAGAATTGGGGACTTCTTAGTGTTTAGAATTTGTTTGTCCAGGTAAAAAGGACTTGAAATAATGTTTTTAAAAGAAGAATATGATAGAAGTTTGACTTTCAGACTGTTACCGAACCAAACAAGCTTGCTTGCCCATGCACGGTAAAGCCAATCCCCTGGCACCAGGTCGTGATGAGGAAAACAACAGCTTTTACTGTAACGCGGAGCCAAGTAAGGAGAATGGGTAACTTCCCTTCAAAAGACTCAGACTCTCCCATGGCTTTTAGGAAAGGGTTTTTAAACACAAAGTGAGGAAGAGGGTCACCAGTACGTGATCAGCTCATGCACAGTTCTCTGATTGGCTGGTGGTGAGGTAACCATGTGAGGTCCCTGGGGTCAGCTTTATCAACCCCCAGGCTCCAGGGGGCTAATCTTCATGGTCATCATGCAGTTAGCTTCTTCCGTCTGGTGGGAGTTTTGGTATCTGAAAAACAACAAAAAAATATGGCTCAGGATATTATCTATAATCCTTGAGGAGGAAAAAAATGTCCTTGTCTTGCCCTTGTTTTAGGGTATGTGTGTCCAGCTATTTTGTGACCTCATGGACTGTAGCCCGCCAGGCTCCTCTGTAAATGGAATCTTCCAGGAAAAATACTGGAGTGGGTTGCTATTTCCTCCTCCAGGAGATCTTCCCAACCTAGGGCTTGAACATGTGTCTCTTGCATCCCTTATTTTCCAGACAGATTCTTTACCTCCACTCCACCTGGGAAGCCTTTATTTTATGGTTAAACTATTATTATGTTGTCTTACTTGACTGTTTTCCTTTGTTTCTGCTTTTGCTTACTCCTCTGATTAAATTTGTTCTTTGGGACCGAAAAGGCCTAGGAAGCTAAAGTTTTCTTTCCTTTTCTCTTTTCTTTTTTTTAAACAAACAAGAGGCAGAGGACATGGAGCGGGGAATAGATGTGGGGTTTCTGTCCCCAGGAAGGCTCCACGGTGTCCTGCTCTGTTTCAAGATCATCTCTTCAAAGTCAGAGAAAAGAAGTTCTAGTTTGGAATATCAGGTTTTGTTTTCATTAAGACATAGACTCATTTTGAGGGATCTGCAATTCCATATTTTACAAGAATGTTCAGAATCCCCTAGACCTTAAAATACAATAGAAATAAGTTAAACTGATAGTAATTAAACCGTCAGAAATTGATTAAGATGCATTTCCTTAGAAAGACATTTGTCTGGTATTGTTAGGCCAAAAATAACAACAACAACAACAAAAAATCACAAAACTGGAAAATAGGGGTTTTTATGTCTTAGACCTATATGTGTGTGTATATGAATTATTTTAATAATGATTATTTCTGAGTGAAGAGATTGTAGCTTTTAGAAATAGATACAGATATAGACATGGATATGCTTTACACATCCCAGTTTTTCTAAAATGAATATATGTGTGTGTGTATAATTTCAAAACAAAATTTCAAATAGGAAACAGTACTGGAGAGCTACTTCCCAATTTCTGTCTTCTCTATTGTGCCACAGGTGTCATTATGTTTAAGATTTGCTCAGCTTCTTCCATCAGTCACAAGAATCATGCAGAAGGGACCAGAGCCTAACAGTATGGCTGAAAGTTGACATGGTGCTGCTCACTCTTCCTGCTTCTATAAAGGTTCTGCTGTGTTAGATAAGAGTAACAGAGGGAGGATTGAAGACGGAGGGGACATGATTTGCTGTTCTGATATCATATTCTGCACAACCCTTACCCCTATAAAATCGCTTTACTCTTTGAAATGTAACCACACTGTAAACAGAAAATATAGTGAAATCATTGCATATATGACAGTAGCTTGAATATTTTTTCTGTTCTTATGGAAACAAATGCTCTCTTTCAAGCATAGAGAAAGAACATTTGTGTGATTTGGGTTTCTCATTTTGCATGTGTTTGTTTTCATTATTTCCACTGTAATGCTCATGTTCTCAGTAAAAATATTTTTAACTTTAAGTAAAAAGTATTTCTATATCCTCTATATTAAATCATTTTTTTTATAATTGGTGGGTAAAGTTTGAATCTGGAGCATCTGGTTTATAAATGTCTCTTGAAATGACCCTTAGCAGAATATGTATCAGTTCTGAAATTCTTAGACTCTCTGGAACCATAGTTTCAGTTCCTGGCAAGACTGATATAGCTCCCTAATTTTGTGAGAGATAAGGTACATTCCTTGTAGATCAGTTTATTTGGGTTTTGGGGAAAAAGTTTTTTCTATTCCCAAAAATCTGTGTTAACCACCCAATTAATGAAGAATTCCCCATAGTATTTTCTCTTAAGGAACTGTCTTTTGTAAATACTAAATCTCATAAGGGCTCAGTGATTAAATTTTTTAAAAATACTTTAAATGCACAGGAAAGAGTATAATAAATCCTTTGTGCACCAACAACTACCAACAAACGGATATTAGTATTTTGCTCTGTTGGCTTCAGTTCCTTTTTTAAATTATTTTTTCAAGGGCATAAAATATTTGAGGTATAACTTAAATCTCATACCCCCTTCACCTATACTAAATCCAGTGTATATTATTTCCAAATATGGATTTAAACTTTGCCTCACATTTATATCTCTAAACTGTATGAATAAAAATGAAAAGAGGAGTTTTTCCCTTTACTTTTTGTTTATATTCATAAACAGTTGTTTCAGTTCAGTTCAGTTCAGTTTAATCACTCAGTCGTGTCCGACTCTTTGCAACCCCATGAATCACAGCATGCCAGGACTCCCTGTCCATCACCAACTCCAGGAGTTGACTTAAACACATGTCCATTGAGTCGGTTATGCCATCCAGCCATCTCATCCTCTGTCATCCCCTTCGCCTCCTGCCCTCAATCCCTCCCAGCATCAGGGACTTTTCCAATGAGTCAACTCTTCTCATCAGGTGGCCAAAGTATTGAGTTTCAGCTTCAGCATCAGTCCTTCCAGTGAACACCCAGGACTGATCTCCTTCATGATGGACTGGTTGGATCTCCTTGCAGTTCCAGGGACTCTCAAGAGTCTCCTCTAACACCACAGTTCCAAAGCATCAAT
>CM035295.1:7279263-7301893 GCA_020226075.1 Hydropotes inermis | reverse complement strand
TACAGTTATAAGAATAATGATAGTGATAATATTAATGAGTGGTATCAGTTTATTTTTATTGGTCACCGGGTTTATGCCAGGTATTCTTAGTAGTTTATATGCATATTCAACCTTTATAACTCCATGTGGTGGCTCCAAAATCCAATTTCACAGTTAAGGAACTGGAGTTAAGGAGACCACAAACTGATAAACAGATGTGAAATATATCTTTAAATTTCAAAGTCCTTACTCTTCATTAGTATGCTATAGTCTCTCTTAATAAATGCATATATGCAGATTGTATTAGATAATTTAAAGCCCTATCTTGGCTTTTAAGGATTGAACCATTGATTTAAAAAAAAAATTCATTCAAACCAGATAAACGTACTGTGTGTGTATGTATAAATTGTATTATATAAATATAAAATTATATCTCTATATACACATATACAGAAATTATTGTGTGGCATATCATGAAACTATTTTGCTCCATGCCTTAGACTTTAAGTTGACTAGGGCTAGAAGAAACTTTATGTACACCAAAGACCAAGGTATAATTATGTGATATTTCTATCCAATTTGTATTCACTTTGTAAAATTGTATGTAGACATCAGATATACACAGATTTAGAAACATAATTTGCATTACGCTTCTGCTGAAAATGACTATGTATCTGTGAATATCTCTTAAACAAAATGTTTCTACTTATGTAGTATTAGCAGATATTCAGTTCAGTTCAGTAGCTCAGTCATGTCCGACTCTTTGCGACCCCATGAATCACAGCATGCCTGGCCTCCCTGTCCATCACAAACTCCCGGAGTTTACTCAAACTCATGTCCATCGAGTTGATGATGCCATCCAGCCATCTCATCCTCTGTCATCCCCTCTCTTCCTGTCCCCAACCCCTCCCAGCATCAGGAACTTTTCCAATGAGTCAACTCTTCGTATGAGGTGCCAAAGTTGGAGTTTCAGCTTGAACACCTAGGACTGATTTCCTTTAGGATGGACTGGTTGGATCTCCTTGCAGTCCAAGGGACTCTCAAGAGTCTTCTCTAACACCACAGTTCAAAAGCATCAATTTTTCGGCACTCAGCTTTCTTCACAGTCCAACTCTCACATCCATACATGACCACTGGAAAAACCATAGCCTTGACTAGATGGACCTTTGTTGGCAAAGAAATGTCTCTGCTTTTTAATATGCTATCTAGGTTGGTCATCACTTTCCTTCCAAGGAGTAAGCAACTTTTAATTTCATGGCTGCAGTCACCATCTGCAGTGATTTGGGAGCCCCCCAAAATAAAGTCTGACACTGTTTCCACTATGTCCCCATCTATTTCCCATGAAGTGATGGGACCAGATGCCATTATCTTATCTTAGCAGATACTAACTATATATAAATCACTATATTTGTTGCAATGTACTTTCTGCTGATAATGATGGCAGAAACTTGATTGTAATACACATCATTCAGGAAAATTAACCCACAAAACTGTTTCAAAGAGAAAACCTTCACTGCCTTAAATTCACATGTTAAAGTTATTCTCTTTCACCCCTAAAAGAATACAATGTAAATAAAAAAATAAATAAAATATGTCTTGACCCATGAAGAAACCAGAATAGTACCTTGACTGTCTGAAATTCATTCTTGAAGAAAATCATGGTTAAAAATTTTAAAGAAAGAATTAGAAGCTGTAAATATTTAGACCATTTATTTTTTGAGAAATATATGTATGTATACATATGAATATGACTCATTTGCCTATTTTACTAAAAGAGAATTCTCTGAGGCAAGTTCACAGCTTGAAGCTTAGATGACCCCTAAGAAGCTTTATTTTATAGGCAGTGTGGAAGGAATATGGCCTAATTTTCTCAGAGAGCACTTTGTGAAATGAATGCAAGTTTGACCCAACATGTGCAAGAGTACAGAGACTTGTATGATTGGATTTGTACATCATTCATAGAGACTCAGCTGAAGGCAGGTACCAAAATCACATGAGTATTTTGAGGACAAGATGAAAAAATTGGATAGCTCCTTCATGCTCACACCATTCGCCCAAAAGGAAAGTTGGGAAGTTGAAGCCATGTGCTAGACATATAGCATATGTTATCACGTTTTCACTTTACACAAACAGATTAAGGATGACACCATGACCATTTGACAGATAAGTTTACCATAGCTAGTTATGCAGCTAGGAAATTTGATAGCACTGATCCAAATACTGGTCTGTGTTTCTGGCCTATTGGTAGACAATGGTGGATGTCTAACCCACACCCATCCCTAACTTGCTCTTACTGACAGAGTGCCAATTGTATACAGATGATTCTTCCCCAGACCCTAAGTCAGTTTCAGTAATTCTATACTTCTACCTGTGTTTTATTTAGTTATGTTCATGTAACTAGATAATGGCCAGTGTAACCAAAATTTAGTCTCCTGGAAGCTTTTGGGAAATATTTTTCCCTAACAGAAAGACCCTTGCCCATTCACATCAACTATAAATTAATTTTCTTTGTACCTGGATAAATTCTGTATAAGTTGCCTTAACTAGTTAAAGTCATTTTGCAACCATGTAAAGAAATATTATAGACCACTTTATCCTGGATTACATCATTGTGACAGAAAAATATTCATTTAAGGACCCACCTATACCTGGATATATGTATGAATCAATCCATTAGAGTTAAAGCAGTTTTCAACTGGATATAGTGTTATAACAGTCTAAGACAGGAGATAGAAAAGTTTTTCTGTTAACTAACATATAGAAAGTATTTTAAGATTTGCAGGCTATATAGTCTCTGTCGCAACTGTTACACTCTGCTATTGTGATGTAGAAGCATGTATAGACAGTGTAAAATTGAATGGGCATGGCAGTGTTTCACTAAAATTTTATGCACAAAAATTAGGTCAGTATATTTAATATGGGGCCTTCAGTTTGTTGAAACCTGAACATGCTAAACATTACATACAATTTGAAAATATCACCAAATGTCTTCATTTTTCAAATAAAAAATCGGAGTTAATATAAATGAATGCTTACAGTTTAAAGCATACCTATAAATGGTGTTGAAGTTATTTCTTAGAATGAAGGTAATTAAGGTTACCTGGCCTTATGCACAGTAAATGAGTCATACCTAACATATTTATGAATGATCAAAAAGGCTATGGATTTTATCACTAAATATGAACTGTTGTCACTCCCTTATTAAAATGATTGATGGATGCATAGGTATATTAAGGCTTTATATATGTCTCTTTTCTGAAGCTGATTAAGTATCTTCATTGCACTTAGGAAAAAAAAAATACTGTACTTTTTGGCTACCAAAGGAAAGGGACAATTTTCACTAATACTATTGACTTTGGTTCTAAAGAAGTCAGTAAGTGGAGTTCTGAACTTTTGTTTTGCCACAAGCATTTTACTGGTATTTTTCCCATTATAAAAATGGCAAAGTGTTCTGAAAATGAAAAATTTTCCTCAGGGACAAATTCATACAGATTTATTATCTTGCCTCCAAGGGACAGGATTGAGCCATTTTTACAGCCAAAAGTTACAGTTATTTTCAGCATTGGAAGTATTTCTCTGCAGTCTTGCAATGTGTAAAAAGATAATTTTGCTAGGCACCTCTGCCACGGAAACAGCCACTAACAAGCCATCAGTGATATTAGCCAGGTGTTTTGATAGCATTCCTGTGATTCCCAGTCAGAAATCTGCATTTAAAATTTATGTGAAACATTTAAAACTACAGAGCCCTGGGCCTTACTCCAGTAATACCCAACTATGCTTTGCAGAGATGGTTTCTGGATTGCTGTATATTTTACACAGCCTTCCAGTGACTCTCATGCCTGGTCAGCATGGAGAGTCACTGCTAAAATAGAGGAAAGCAATTTTCTCGACAACATTCAATTTTAAAAAGTCAGTGTCTAAACAATGGTTATTCAACAGCTTATAACTTATGCTGTGTGCCTAGAAAATATGCAAAAATATACACCTTTATAACAAGCATTAAAGCCTCAAAGGCAGCATCTGAAACTGATGTGCTGGTCCTGTCAGATCTTCCATGAGATCTGCCCTTGAATAATTCCCTGAGGCTATCGAACCCAGCGCTAATGTAATCTTTTTCTGGGAAGGCTCCTGTCAAAACATCTTCAGTTTCCCATGCTGGGTCAGTTAGGGCTGCTCTTAGGAAGGAGAAATTTGAGAAGTTCCAGAAAGTATCTCTACCATACAGGTACACACTCAGTTCAGTTTAGTCACTCAGTCGTGTCTAATTGTTTGCAACCCCGTGGACTGTAGCACCCCAGGCTTCCCTGTCCATCACTAACTCCCAGAGCTTGCTCAAACTCGTGTCCATCAAGTCAGTGATGCCACACCAACCAACAATAAATAAAATGCCTTTCCAACTGTCTACCATGACTATAGTATCATCAGAATATTTTTTGAATGCTGAAGATTATTTGGGCTGTAGGGATTTCTTCATAGAAAGGTGTATATGAGTGGGTGAAAGTCGCTCAGTCATGCGCTACTCATTGTGAGCGCATGGACTGTAGCCTTCCAGGTCACTCTGTCCATGTGGATTCTCCAGGCAAGAATACTGGAGTGAGTTACCATGCTCTCCTCCAGGGTATCTTCCCAGCCCAGGAATCGAACCCAAGTCTCTCTCATTGCAAGGAATTCAATCTCCCATATTGATTTCTTTACCATCTGAGCCACCAGGGAACTATGTATATAATATGACTCTTTTAAAACCCAAGAAATCCCACGTAGAAGGTGCCTAACCCTAGGGTGGGACTCATATGGAATTTGCTAAATTGCATATTATGTATTTAATAGATGCACATAATAGTTTTTGTTCCGCTATATCATCTACCTTGTCTCACATAAACAATAAGGAAATTGCATGAACTGGTAGTTGTCAAGTATTTAACCAATTGCTAGTTGCCATGGCTATATGCCTGAGAGCTATGGATTATCATCCTAACAAATTTATATAAAATAGTAATCAAAATTGAAGCTGAAAGTAATCATATTAATTCCAATAAAACTATATTATGCACTTAGGAAATGATGAGAGATTATCACTGAAAGAAGCAAATTACTCCATTGGATACCAGTCAGTCCTTATATTATTTGGCCATTCATTGCATCATTAGACATTGAAAGCTACTTTATTTTACTACTTTCTGATACCTTGAGCTTCATAGAACCACATAACTCCTGTCTTTCTTGCCTACCTCTTTTCACTTCTCTGTCTCCTTTAAAGGAAACACCTCTCCAAGGAACATTTGAATATTAAACTTCCTCTATGCACTCAGAATCCTGGAAGAGGGTATGGCAACCCAGTCCAGTATTCTTGCCTGGAGAATCCAATGGAGCTGGACATGACTGAAGCGACTTAGCACCCATGCACACATGCACTCAGCAAGGTAGTCTTTTCACTATAAACTCACCAGAGAAACTTACTATTTTTGTAATTTTTCAGTTTTCTTTAATATGCTGATAATCACTAAATCTGCAATGAAACTACACATTTACTGAACTCCAGACTATTGTCACCAGGTTCTTACTTCCACCTTCACTTATATGTCATGTAAACATCTCAAGCACATGTTATATAGTGAATTTATTGCCTCTTATTCAAAACTACTCCTCTCTCAGCATCCCTACACTAATTGCCACCATGGTCCACTTAACTACTCCAGCCTGAATTCTAAGAGTGGTCCTCAACTGTTTCCTCATTTCATCTTCGGTCATCTATTGATAAGTCTTCTATCTTCCACTGTTTCTTCAGTATTGTATTAGCATAGTTCAAACCACCACCTCTCCTTCTTGGATTTTTGTAATAACCTCCTAACTCTTCCCCTTGTTCCACTCTTGCTCTTCTCTAATCTCAAGAGATCAACTGAAGTGTAAATCAGTTGTGCCCACCGCTTTCAAAAGCTTTCAGTGGAATCCCATTCTTAGGATATTCGCCATAGTTAAAAAGGATTGGCATCACTTGGGTCCTCCCTTCCTCTAAAGCAGGATTCCCCTGTAGCTGCCTAAGCTGCAGATACCCTTTATTCTTTCAGTACCTCCTCTATTGACAGCACAAACTGTTTGCATACTGTTTTGTTTTGTTTCTTCCCTGCGTGGTTCACCCGTTCTTCAATGTTTTCTTTTCCAAACTCTTTCTTATTATTAATTTTTCCATTTCAGTCTCATAATCTTCAAGGAAATGTTCCCTGTCTTCCCAGAGAAGCTTATATGTTTCTGTGTTTTCTCTCCCAGAGCATCATTAACTTCCCTTTTTGCTATTCTACATGTGTAATTGTCAGTGCATAGTCCAATTTTATAAAAGTAGTGGGCTCTGTGAGTGTAGGGAGCATGCTTGTCTCATTCTTTGCATTATTTCTATTGTCTGCTATTATCCCTGGCTCAAATTAATATTTTTGAGTGGATGAATGAGTGAAGAATTGTTCACAATGTGTGAGTGAATAATGTTTAATATTGTTCATGTGCACTACACAAGTATTTATGGCTTTTTGCTCAAAGCTGTTAGAAAGAAAGAAAGCAACATGCATTCCTCATAGCTGTAAATCACATTGACCCTTATTGGACAGTGCTATCAATAACCTGTTCAGTAAGCTTTATACCTCAAGGAGGAATTACTTGTATATTTGGAGGGTATGGTGAAGAAGGAAGAGCTGAGAGGTACTGAAAAGGGAAATAGTAGAGGCTAATAGATGAATAACCTACTACACAATTATTTAAGAATAGTTATTCTATTCTTCTCAATTCTTATTTCAGAATATACACACTGCGTGTGTGTCTGTGTGTATGTGTGTGTGAAATCTACATCAGCTGTAACACTGGTCTCATCAGTTACATTCTTTCTAAGCCTGTGTGCTCTTTTAAAAAATATGGTCTAACAGCATAACCTAGTCTGTAGGGTTGTTTATTTGCTCAAGTGAAATGATTCACATAAACTGCAAGACATGAAGTATGGAAATTGTAAACATTCGAAAGATTTTGTCATGAAAATTAGAATAATGTTAAAAACAAGAAAAGAGGCTCCAAATAATTCAAAATTTTAATTAATGGTAGTATATTCAATAATAAGCTGTTCTGGAAAATATTCAGAGGACCTCTTTATAGTGCTTCTGCTAGGTACTGTAACCAGGAGTCAGAATTTCCCACATCAATCAGTGGATAGGAAATGATGTTTCATTTACCATGTTTTTGTGGTCTCCACCCATATTTATCAATGATACCCCTTGAATTTATTCCCATTCCTTCTAGCTACTCCATGAAGAATGAATATAAAAATATCCCTTTAACTTTAATAAAGAGAGAACAAAAAAAAAGAGAGAGAGAGAACATGTTTTACCAAAGAAAACCTTTAAAAAAAAAGATACAAAATGTATTGCATATGGGTTCTATGTGTATTAACAAATTTCATAGATACTTACTCTGTCTTCACAAACTTAATTTTAAGTCTCTGGTTATATAAAATTCTGGATTTTTTAGAATGGTAGAATACAAACTTCCAAATTAAAGCAAAATGAGGGTTGTTATTCCACAAACACAGTTATTTAGACCTAAAATGTGATTCTTAGTAACACAAATCTATTTGGGGTAATATTCTGTAATAACTCATAAGGAAGTCCTTCAACCCTATTTCACCCCTAAAATTTTGGCTAAAAGGCTCACAGCTTTTCTTAGATCTGTTTTTAAAAGGGGTGAATTGTGGATTTTTCTACTACCAAATTGAAAAATATCCAGACGTAAGAATTTTAAATATACCTCTTTATACTACAATTTCTTATCATCAAAGGACATGGGCTGTCAACATTCCTCTGACTATCAGAACCTGGCCCTGGTATGGTGCTTCTTCAGTGAGCTAAATAAAAAGATGCATTGCGTGTTTTCTGAGCTCCAAGTGTTAATCACATCCTAATAAAACCATGTAGTTAAACTCTCTGTTCTGTGGTGAAGTATCACAGAGAAAAAATTTCTAAAAGAAGCCTGTTAAGTTGATTGTGGTCCTAGATAATTAATTGAAATGAAAATGAAAAGCAAAAAGGAAAATTCTGTAATACTGTCTTTTCAGCTAATTTTCTTGAGAGTTTATAAGATGATTTACAGCAGACAGAGCATTCATCTTCAGTCAAGTGTGCTCTACTGTACTCAACGTAGCAACTATTACCATTGTATTTGACCAACTCTTTCCAACCTTCAAGGAGTGGGAGATAAGGTTAAAAGTTACTAAGACACCTTCAAAATATAACTGCCTGATTTTCACTAATTAATGTCATGACTATAAAAAGTTGACTTTTATCAATTTGTTTGTGATTTATTGTGCCTGTTTCTGTGATTGTTGCATTTTATTTTATTTAGGAGTCCCATTTACATCTGTGAAACTGAAAGTGTTAGTTGCTCAGTCATGTCTGACTCTTTGTGACCTCATGGACTGTAGCCTACCACATTCCTCTGTCCATGGAATTCTCCAGGCAAGAATACAGGACTAGGTAGCAGAAGGAGGTAGATGACCCTCTTTCTCCAGGAGATCTTCCTGACCCAGGGATGGAACCTGGATCTCTTGCCTTGCAGGCAGATTCTTTACCATCTGACACATTTATATCTATCTTACAGACATTGCTTTAGCTTCATATTTATTTTTTGGGAACAGATGACTAATGCACTATTTTTAAAAATGTTACCGCATCATCATTGTCTTATACCTTATAAAATTGGAAATGTTCCAATACTGATTTTATTTTTTTCTTCTGATATTGTTATGTACAGTCACTAAGTCATGTCTGACTCTTTGTAGCCCCATGAATTGCAGCATGTCAGGCTTCCCTATCCTTCACCATCTCCTGGAGTTTGCTCAAACTCATATCCATTGAGTCTATGATGCCACCCAACAGTCTAATCCTCTGTCACTGCCTTCTCAATCTTTCTCACCATCAGGGTCTGTTCTAATAAGCCATCTCTTTGCATCAGGTGGCCAAAGTATTGAAGCTTCAACTTCAGCATCAGTCCTTCCAGTGAATATTGAGGACTGATTTACTTTAGGATTGACTGGATTGATCTCCTTGCTGTCTAAGCGACTACGAAGCATCTTCTCCAGCACAATTTAAAAGTGTCAATTCCTCAACACTCAGCCTTCTTTATGGCCCAACTCTCACATCCATACATGACTACTGAAGAAACCATACTTTGGACTATATGGACCTTTATTGGCAGAGTAATGTTTTTGTTTCTTAATACACTGTCTAGGTTGGTCATAGCTTTTCTTCCAAGGAACAAGCATCTTTTAATGTCATGGTTGAAGTCACTGTGGATGTTTTCAAATTGTGGTGCTGGAGAAGACTCTTGAGAGTCCCTTGGACTGCAAAGATATCAAACGAGTCATTCTTAAAGGAAATAAATCCTAAATACTCACTGGAAGGACTGATGCTGAAGCTGAAGTTCCAATACCTTGGCCACCTGATGTGAAGAGCTGACTCATTGGAAAAGACCCTGATTCTTGGAAAGACTGAAGGCAAAAGGAGAAGAGGATGGCAGAAGATGAGATGGTTGGATGGTATCATCAACTCAGTGGACATGAACTTGGGCAAATTCTGGGGAGATAGAAAGGGATGGGGAGTCCTGATGTGTTGCAGTCCATGTGAGTGCAGAGAGTTGGACAAATCTTAGCAACTGAACAAGTCACCACTGTCCATAGTCATTTTGGAGCCCCCAAAAAGAAACTTTGTCACTGCCTCCACTTTTTCCCCAACTATTTGCTGTGAGATGATGGGACCAGATGCCATGATTTAAGGTTTTTGAATGTAAAGTAAGCCAGATTTTTCACATTTCTCTTTCAAGCTCATCAAGGGGCTCTTTAGTTACTTCTCACTTTCTGCCTAAAGTGGGTATTATCTACACATCTGTGGTAGTTGATACTTCTCCCAGCAATCCTGATTCCAGCTTAGGATTCATTGAGTCCAGCACTTTGTATGTTGTACTCTACCTATAAGTTAAATAGCAAGGTAACAATATATATACTTGACATACTCCTTTCCCAATGTGGAATCATTCCATTGTTCCATGTCCAGTTCTAACTGTTGCTTCCTGACCTGCATACAGATTTCTCAGGAGGTAGGTATGGTGGTCTGGTATTCTCATCTCTTGAAGAATTTTCAACAGTTTGTTGTGACTCACACAATCAAAGTCTTTAGCATAGTCAATGAAGCAAAAGTAGATATTTTTCTGGAATTCTCTTTCTTAAATCCAGCTTGTACATCTGTAACATTCTCAGTTCATGTACTGTTTTCATCTAGCTTGCAGAATTGTAACCATAACTTTGCTAGTGTTTGAGATGAGTGCAATTGTGCAGTAGTTTGAGCATTCTTTGCCATTTCCTTTCTTTGGGATTGGAATGAAAACAGACCTTTTCCAGCCCTGTGGCCACTGCTGAGTTTTCCAAATTTCTGGCATTTTGAGTGCAGCACTTTCACAGCATTATCTTTTAGTATTTTAAATAGCTTAGCTGGAATTCCACCACCTCCACCAATTTTGTTCACAGTGATGTTTCCTGAGGCCCACTTGACTTTGCATTCCAGGATGTCTGGCTCTAGTGGAGTGATCACACCATCATGGTTATCTGGGTCATGAAGATCTTTTTTGTACAGTTCTGTGTAGTCTTGTCACCTCTTCTTAATATCTTCTGCTTCTATTAGATCCATACCATTTTTGTCCTTTATTGTGCCCATCTTTGCATGAAATATTCCCTTGGTATCTCTAATTTTCTTGAAGAGATCTCTAGTCTTTCCCATCTTATTGTTTTCCTCTATTTCTTTGCACTGATCACTGAGGAAGGCTTTCTTATCTCTCCTCGCTATTATTTGGAACTCTGCATTCAAATGGGTATATCTTTCATTTTCTCCTTTGTCTTTCATTTTTCCTCTTTCCTCAGCTATTTGTAAGGCCTCCTCCGACAACCAGTTTGTGTTTTTAAATTTGTTCTTCTTTGGGATGGTTTTGATCACCAACTCCTGTACAATGTCATGATTCTTGGTCCATAGTTTTTCAGACATTCTATCTATCAGGTCTAATCTCTTGAATCTATTTGTCACTTACACTGTATAATCATAAGGGATTTGATTTATGTCATACCTGAATGGTATGGTGGTTTTTCCTACTTTCTTTAAGTCTGAATTTTGTAATAAGGAGTTCATGACTTAGGCCACAGTCAGCTCCTGGTCTTATTTTTGCTGATGATATAGAGCTTCTGCACCTTCAGCTACAAAGAGTGTAATCAATCTGATTTCAGTATTAACCATCTGGTGATGTCCACATGAAGAGTCATCTCTTGTGTTGTTAGAAAAGGGTGTTTTCTATTGAAGATCATAGCCTTAATTAGCAACATTAACCCTTCCTAAAAACACTCACCTATATGAACACAAATATAAGCTTTAATTCATGCTACATACCACTACACATTTTTAAAACTCATAATCTAGACTAGATAGAAAGGTCCTACAAATTTGGAATTCCTCCAAAATTCATCCATTGAAGTCATAACTTTCGACTTCATGGTATTTGCAGATGGGTCTTTGGAAGATAATTAGGTTTAGATGAGGTCAGGAAATTGACCCTCATTACTGGATTAGTGCCCTTGTAGGAAGAGATTAGTGTCCTTGGAAGAATGAAAATCACAATTACAGATAACTAACAAATCTGATCACATGGACCACAGTCTTTCTAACTCAATGAAACTATGAGCCATGCTGTGTAGGGCCACCCAAGATGAACGGGTCATGGTGGAGAGTCCTGTCAAAATGTGGTCCACTGGAGAAGGGAATGGCAAACCACTTCAGTATTCTTGCCTTGAGAACCCCATGAACATCATGAAAAGGCAAAAAAAAAAAAAAAAGGACACTGAAAGATGAACTCCCCAGGTCAGTAGGTGCTCAATACGCTACTGGAGATCAGTGGAGAACTAACTCCAGAAAAAATGAAGAGATGGAGCCAAAGCAAAAACAACACCGAATTGTGGATGTGACAGGTGATGGAAGTAAAGTCCGATGCTGTAAGGGCAATACTGCATAGAAACCGGGAATGGTACGTTCATGAATCAAGGCAAACTGGAAGTAGTCAAACAGGAGATGGTAAAAGTGAACATTATTTTAGGAATCAGCAAACTAACATGGACTAGAATGGGTGAATTTAACTCAGATAACCATTATATCTACTACTGTGGTGAGGAAAACCTTAGAAGAAACAGAGTAGCCATCATGGTCAACAAAAGAATCTGAAATGCGGTACTCAGATGCAATCTCAAAAATGACAGAATGATCTCTGTTTGTTCCCAACGCAAACCATTCAATATCACAGTAATCCAAGTCTATGCCCTGAAAATACTTAAGAAGCTGAAGTTGAACAGCTCTATGAAGACCTACAAGACCTCCTAGAACTAACACCCAGAAAGGTCCTTGTCATTATAGGGGACTGGAATGCAAAAGTAGGAAGTCAGGAAACCCTGGAGTAACAGGCAAATTTGGCCTTGGATTACAGAATGAAGCAGGGCAAAGGCTAATAGAGTTTTGCCGAGAATGCACTGGCCATAGCAAACACCCTCTTTCAACAATTCACGAGAAGCCTCCACATATGGAAATCACCAGATGGTCAACACTGAAATCAGATTGATTATATTCTTTACAACCAAAGATGGAGAAGCTCTATACAGTCAGCAAAAACAAGACTGGGAGCTGACTGTGGCTCAGATCATGAACTCCTTATTGCCAAATTCAGACTTAAATTGAAGAAAGTAGGAAAAACCTCTAGAACATTCAGGTATGACCTAAATCAAATCCCTTATGTATACAGTGGAAGTGAGAAATCGATTCAAGGGATTAGATCAGATAGACAGAGTGCCTGAAGAACTATGGATGGAGGTTTGTGACATTGTACAAGAGGCAGTGATCAAGATCAT
This sequence comes from Hydropotes inermis, assembly GCA_020226075.1. Lineage (NCBI taxonomy): Eukaryota > Metazoa > Chordata > Mammalia > Artiodactyla > Cervidae > Hydropotes > Hydropotes inermis. The sequence goes on along the minus strand of CM035295.1, from coordinate 7,288,956 downwards.
CCTCAAGGGGGGGAAAAATGCAAAAAGGTAAAATGGTTGTCTGAGAAAGCCTTACAAATAGCTGAGAAAAGAAAAGAAGTGAAAGGCGAAGGAGAAAATGAAAGATATACCCATTTAAATGTAGAGTTCCAAAGAATAGCAAGGAGAGACAGAAACCTTCCTCAGTGATCAATGCAAGGAAATAGAGAAAAACAATAGAGTGGGAAAGACTAAATATCTCTTCAAGAAAATTAGAGATACCAAGGGAACAGTTCATGCAAAGATGGGTACAATAAAGGAAAAAAATGGAATGGACCCAACAGAAGCAGAAGATATTAAGAAGAGGTTGCAAGACTACACAGAAGAACTATACAAAAAAGATCTTCATGACTGAGATAACCACAATGTTTATCTCACCACAACCACGATCACTCACGTAGAGCCAGACATCCTGGACTGTGAAGTCAAATGGGCCTTAAGAAGGATCACTATGAACAAAGCTGGTGGAAGTAATGGAATTCCAGTTGAGCTATTTCAAATCCTCAAAATGATGCTGTGAAAGTACTGCACTCAGTATGCCAGAAAATTTGGAAAACTCAGCAGTAGCCACAGGACTGGAAAAGGTGAGCTTTCATTCTAATCCCAAAAAGAGGCAATGCCAAAGAATGATGAAACTACCACACAACTGCACTCATCTCAGATGCTTACAAAATAATGCTCAAAATTCTCCAAGTCAGGCTTCAGCAATACATCAGCTATGAACTTCCAGATGTTCACGCTGGATTTAGAAAAGGCAGAAGAACCAGAGATCAAATTGCCAACATCCATTGGATGATCAAAAAAGCAAGAGAGTTCCAGAAAAAAAAAAAAAAAAAAAAAACATCTACTTCTGCTTTATTGGGTATGCCAAAGGCTTTGACTGTGTGGATCATAGCAAACAGTGGAAAATCCTTAAAGAAATGTGAATACCAGACCACCTGACCTGCCTCCTGAGAAATCTGTATGCAGGTCAAGAAGCAACAGTTAGAACTGGACATGGAACAACAGACTTGTTCCAAATCAGGAAAGGAGCCTGTCAAGGCTGAATATTGTCACCCTGCTTATTTAACTTCCATGCAGAAGTACATGATGAGAAACGCTGGACTGGATGAAGCACAGGCTGGAATCAAGATTTCCAGGAGAAATATCACTAACCTCAGATATGCAGATGACACCACCCTCATGGCAGAAAGTGAAGAACAAAAGAGTCTCTTGATGAAACAGAAAGAGGAGAGTGAAAAAGTTGGCTTAAAACTCAACATTCAGAAAACTAAGATCATGGCATCTGGTCCCATCATTTCATGGCAAATAGATGGAGTAACAGTGGAAACAGTGACAGACTTTATTTTTGGGGGTTCCAAAAATCACCACAGATGGTGATGGCAGCCATGAAATTAAAAGACGCTTACTCCTTGGAAGGAAAGTTATGACCAACCTAGACAGCATATTAAAAAGCAGAAACATTACTTTCCCAACAAAGGTCTGTCTAGTCAAGGCTATGGTTTTTCCAGTAGTCATGTATGGATGTGGGAGTTTGACTATAAAGAAAGCTGAGAGCTGAAGAATTGATGCTTTTGAACTGTGGTGTTGAAAAAGACTCTTGAGAGTCCCGTGGATAGCTAGGAGATCTAACTAGTCCATCCAAAATTAGTTCTGAATATTCTCTGGAAGGTCTGATACTGAAGCTGAAACTGCAGTGCTTTGGCCACCTGATGCAAAGAACTGCCTTATTCAAAACAACCCTGATTCTGGGAAAGATTGAAGGTGGGAGGAGAAGGGGATGACAGAAGGTGAGATTGGTGGATGGCATCACCAACTCAATGGACATGATTGGCTTACTCAACCCTGGCAGTTGGTGATAGACAAGGAAGCCTGGCGTGCTGCGGTCCAAAATGGCAAAGAGTTGGACACAACTGAGTGACTGAACTGAACTGAAGAAGAGACACAGAGAGCTTGCCGCTCACTCCATCTCTTTGTTTCTGCCATGTGAGGACATGGGGAGAAGGCAGTGCTTTGCAAACCTGGAAGAGAGCTCTTGTCAGAACCCAATTGTCCTGATATTCTGATCTTGAGCTTCTAGCCTCCAAAATAGTGGAAAAGTTAACATCGTTTAAATCACTCAGTCCATGGTATTGTTATGGCAGGCTAATCTAGAAGAGCATTACCCTCAATAGGATTATTTAAACAGAGAGAAAGAAAACTTATAAATAAATGATACATGCATTTCTCTCTTACTTTGATTCTTACTACATCCATCATCCCAGTTAGATGAAAAATATATATATACATGATACAAACATACATGCACATATATATGGATAGAGGATTGATAGATTAAAGCATGATTTAAAATGCTTTCAGATCTAAGTATGAATTTAATATATATAGGCTTAATCTGCTATCAGTTTGGTGGGTTGCTTACCATTTTTTGAAAAACTGCTGTTTACTTTTAATGAAATTTTCTGCATAATCTTCTACATGGTGCTATTTTAGTAAGTTTCAGTATACTCTCCAATTGTAATCTTGACTTATTACCTTAGTCCACACTAAGCAAGCCTTGGTTAATTGTTCTTAATAATGTCATTCAGAAGTGGCTGTTGATATAAAACATAGCCCCAGAGCTGTTACATATATATTAAGTAACTTTCTCAGAAGCCTAAATTAACAAATTTCCAAGTTGAAAAGTCTAGACTTTCCTTAAAAATGTGAACAGTGGAAAGCTTTTACCTTTATGCAGGCTGTTTCCATGTCTGCAAAATGCAGATAGATTTACTTTCTTCTCTACCCAAAACCCTTCTAGAAGATCACATTTGACTCTGCACACAAATCAATCTTGAGAAATGTGTTGGACAGTTCACCAGACTATAATCGCATTAGGAGAGAAAAGTATGTGTTTTCTTTTTTGTATCCCCAGTCTGACCCATAATTGGTACTCAATTAATATGTTAGGAAATGCAGCCAGTTCACAGTTATCTAAAATAGTCTAAAATGTAGTCTAGGAGAAAGCCAAATAAGAGCAATTAGATTATGCCTGTCTTCTCTGGGTCCTACTTCCTTTGCCTAATTTTTTTTTGGAAACACAGTCATTCATTTTGATGGCTTTCTGAAGAGCTTACTACTTTGCAGCTATTATCTACTTTAGGTCTGGAAAATAACACAATGACACTCCAGTTTCTAATTTGAAGATGAGAAACTTGGACATACAATAGATCAAAGATGCTTGCACAGTTATACAGTCAGTGAGCAGGGATGAGATGGGTTATGCTTTGCTTTAACACGAAATGGCATTGCTTTCCCATTAGTGATAATATCATTCTTAAATTTGATACTTCCACTCCAGTTGTGTAAGATGTTAATAAGGGAAGTTTGGTAAGAGGTGTATGAGGAAACTCTGAACTATTTTTCCAAGTTTTCCATGAGTCTAAACTTATTTCAAAATAGAAAGTTAAAAAAGAAAATTAAATGATAATAGCAAACATTTAGATAACATTCAACAGGTCTTAAGATCACTTTTCAAGTGTTAAACCTATATTAACTAATCATACAGAGATAAGTCTTATATTCAAAGATTCAAAGTCTAAGGTGATTTAAGATTTCACCATTATTGAAATATAAAATAGTGTGTTTTAAACATCCTCATACACAAGATAATATCTGTGGTCAATTTGTACCAAAGTAAAGCTATTCACATATATACAGTAATTTATATATATATATACATACATATATATATATATATATATATATATGTGTGTGTGTGTGTGTGTGTGTATATATATATATAAAGCTGTTTATATATGTCAAAAGTTATTTTTATGTATAAAAGTTTAAATATATAGTATATAAATTTCTGAGTTTCAAAATTTGAGAAACAATGCCTCTGAAGTATATTTTTTAAGTCTCTCAGTCGTGTCCAACTCTTTGTGACCCCAAAGACTATACAGTCTACAGAATTCTCCAGGTCAGAATGCTGGAGTGGGTAGTTTGAAAAAAATGCCTCTGAAGTATAATGAGAGAATTATGAGATTGACAGTTGTATAAGGGAAAGATTAGCTATCAAAACCACCAGATTACACATGACAATGAAGTCCAATTTTTCCCTCCTCAAGGATACAAAACTATCCATATCTTCAGGAAATGGAGTAGGGAAAAACCATGGACATGACTACAGTGACTTAGCACCAGTACTAGCACTATATTAAATTTAAGAGATGCTTCACCTTTTTAGCATCATCCTCCTTGACTGACATTTCTATGAATTTGGAACTTCTCCAACCCTCCAATCTTTTTACCTTCACAAACTCATGAACATGTAGGGAAAGTCTGTTCAGAATTTAAAGTGTTATATATAGCTATCTCCTAGACTGGTCAAACAATTAATAGATTGATCTGATCTATCTTTCAATGAACCATGTGCAGTTATGTATAAATGCACATAGATAACAAGGCACTCTGAAGCATGACTCAGTTTGAAAGTACTTATTTTTAAAAAATATTTTTGCTTTGAGGGGACTAACTTATTGAAAGGGAAGTTGGCATGATACTGAAGCCCAAGTTAGCATCTGAAAGTAATGATCACTTAGTTAGTTGCAGAACAGTAAGCAGCTATTTCACTGGAACAACAAAACACTTTGATCAGAAATCAATTCTTATAACAACTCATTGGCATATCATGTACCCAATTATGCACAGAGTTTTTGATTTGCATTTGACAAGGTTAGGTATGTGAGAAATAGGTATTTCTTTTCAGTAAGCTTTCCTGGTGGGTCAGAGGGTAAAGCGTCTGCCTGCAAGGTGGAAGATCTGGATTCGATTCCTGGGTCAGAAAGATCCCCTGGAGAAGGAAATGGCAACCCACACCAGTACTCTGACCTGGAAAATCCCATGGATGGAGAAGCCTGGTGCAGGCTACAGTCCAAGGGGTTGCAAAGAGTTGGACACAACTGAGCAACTTCACTTTCACTTTCAGTAATATAGTTCAAGATCTGATCACTCAATCCATAGGGCTGCAATCTTAACCATTCTTGATTTTATTTATGTTTTGTTCCCTTTTCCTGGGCTATATCAGTGATTTGGAATCCTAAGTAATACCAAGGCAGAGGAAAGGATAGACCTAAGTGGATCTGGGGCTCTCTGAATGTTGAGATCATCTAGCTGTTAACATATTTTACTACAAGATATCCACTGTCCCTGCATCAGGAGTATTCGGGGCCTCTGTGATTGTATTTTTAAGAGTGCAAAAGCACCTATGATCCAGTTTCCTTAGGCCATGACTATGTATCCATCCCTTTCAACTTCTTCCTGGGGAACAGCACTGGAGCTGTCTTAAACTGTCACAGGTGTTACACACCTCTCTTTATTCTGCAAAAGCCACAGTAAATCTCATTTTAGCTTTATAGAGAATCCTTCTTTCCACAAGCCTTTTATTGATACTAACTTCTTCCACACATCCTATCTCACTTCTATCTTGTAAATCATATAAATTTTACTAAGGGCTTAGATTTTGGGAACAGCATGTGTTGTCTGTTCAGGAGAGTAGTAAGAATTTCAGGGTTTTGAACAGTGCTTTTGGCCTTGCTTCATGTATTCTTGAGACCCCAACATATATCTTTCCTGAGGCAAAAAATATCTCAAAATATGGAGAAACTAAAAGCATGCAAGTTCATATTTTAAAATATTATGCAGCTACATATGGCAGTTCAAACACTGAAAAATATCATCCACTTGTATTTACCAAATACAATACTTCTATTTGAAACAAACTGTACCTAAACAAGGGGCTTCCCAGATCCCACTAGTGGTAAAGAACTCGCCTGCCAATGCTGAAGACGCAAAATACGTGGGTTCGATCCTTGGGTTAGAAAGATGCTCTGGAAGAGGTCATGGCAACCCACTCCAGTATTCTTGCCTGGAGAATCCCATGGACAGAGGAACCTAGCAGGCTACAGTCCATAGGTTTACAAACAGTTGGACATGACTGGAGTGATTTAGCATGCATGCACACATAACCAAGAGGGCAGGCATCCTTTGTGGCTTAGATGGTAAAGAATCTTTCAAATTGTGTTGTTGGAAAAGACCCTTGAGAGTCCTTTGGACTGCAAGGATATCAAAGCAGTCAAACCTAGAGGAAATTAACACTGAATATTCATTAGAAGGACTGATGCTGAAGCTGAATCTCCAATACTTTGGCCACCTGATGCAAGGAGCTGACTCTTCACAAGACCTGGATGATGGGAAAGATTGAGAGCAAGAGGAGAAGGAGGCATAAGAGGATAAGATGGTTCGATGGCATCACAGGCTCAATGAACATGAGTTTGAGCAAGCTCCCGGAGGTAGTGAAGGACAGGGAAGCCTAGCATGCTGCAATCCATGGTGTCACAAAGAGTCCAACACAACTTAGCAACTAAACAACAACGAAACAAGAGCAAGTTAGTACTGGTATAGAAAGTGTTAACCAAGTATATTAAGGCTAAATCTTTCTTTATTGTTAAAATATATTGCATATGCAGACACCTGAGGAAACTGCTACAGTAATTATAATAATCCCTTCTTCCTTGGGGGTAGAACTAAGTCAGCATAGACATCATTATTTTTTGTTGCTATGAGCTACTTCAAGAGACTTTTCAGGCAGCCTTTGCTTTCTCTTTATCCCTTAGTTCTGTATTTTCAATATGTAATAGCCAGCCCTCTTCTCTCTTTCTAATGTTATGAAAAGAGTGGTATCAACTATCCCTATGTTGAAATTGCCTATACCTTTTCTCTCCCTTTATATTATATAATTTTATGATCCCTTTGGAACAAAAACCTCAAGGTTTACAAGCTTGGAGATTTGAAATGTTCAGTTAGAATGTAAAGTGTGCAGATATTGTTGTTCATATTTGTGAGGGCTTCAGAGCTATTTGTTCAGTAAAATAGCTTGCAAGCCAATGGTTATGATTTTGAAAAGCTTGATGGTTAAGTTTATCTCCCCAAAACAACATGGCTCCCAAGACTCTGGAAAGAATGTTGGGTACAATTAGATTGCTATCATAAAATATCTAGTTTAAAATTTAGATTAAAAACTTTCAAGATTTGTGACATTGAAATAAGAGTAATAGATTATATGCTGAAGGAAGATTTGGTGAACTATTTCTAGTTTGGAAGAGAAAGACAGAGAGAGCATCCCTCCATGCTAATACTCTCTTTTCTTAGGAGTGCTGTGGAATTCAGGAGCAAAATTTCTTTGACACTAATTTTCAGGTTATTCTTTTAATATAAGAAGTTATATATACTGTAATAAAGGTGAAACAGTTTCTTAATATGAAGAATAACTAGAATCATGGTTCAATACCATCAGTTTTGAAAAACTAATCAAGTAAATAAATAAATTTTACTTCTAGGCCACCAAAGAAATCCAGGGACATCTCTCCTTCTATTTTGTATTACTATGAAATAAAATCAGTTACCCTTTGGAACTTATCTCATGCAGTAGTAACTTTAACAAACTGGAAAAATGCTGCTCTTGACAGATTGATAATTAGCTAGCATGATGACAGTATATGGAGAAATGCCAAGACAAAAATAAATGATTTCAAATAAGTAAAAAAAAAAATATTGTGAAATAAGGAAAGAATTGATTGTTTGGGTCACTTACCAGAAAGCAAAAGAAATAAAAACATCTCCTGAGAAGTTAAGATAGCACATCTGCTTTAGAAAGCATTAGGTGAAGGAGTACAGCTGCAAGGGTTCATCTGTGTCAAATCAAGTGGTAATTTTGACTTAGAACAAGGTAATAAATGTTCTGGAAAAGAAAAAAAGTACATAACATTTTCTAATTTAGAGTTGTGTTATAGCAACACACGTTTGAGGACCAGATGACAAGAGATCATTATAAATCAATAATTAATTATGGTAAGTATTGGTGGCTTTTCTACCAAAATAGAAGAAGTTTCAATAGAAACTCAGTGTAAGGTTAAATAGTCTTATAAATTTAATAACTTGGTTCATTTATCATTTTTTGCCAATAGCATCTATTAAAGCTAAATGACTATGAGTGTTTTATGTGCTTCATATTGTTTAAAATATTCAGTGTAAACCTGTGTTCATTTCTAGGCATACTATCATGAAGCAACTTTTTGACATTTTTTTAAATTAAAAAAGATAACTAGGAAAGCAGAAATATGTGATTATTTCATTATTAGATTAACTTCACCACCCAATAAATTAGTACAACCAAAAGAAAACATAATGATAAAATAAACACTTTAAAGAAGCAGATTAGAATTCACTTTCAGTTAAGGATATAGAAAATTTCTAAAAGTATTCATTCCAACCTAGCAATGACAGGAAGTCAGATAAAATAGAAACTTAAAATTTTATTAAAATCCATCAGGGAACTGAGGAAAGAGAAACTTGAATGAACTAAAATTCAAAAACCTATAATTACCACCCTAGAAAAGACCTGATCCACTCCATCCTTGGTGAAGCAGTGAGAGGAAGAGAAAGCTGTCATAGATGGAGATAAGGAGAAATGAGAAATTTTTAAAGGCCAGGTGATGTTTTAAAATTCCAAGAAACCTCATAGGAAAAGATAGTTTACATCCACCTTTCTAACCCTTTGTCATGGGCTGTTACTCTGTTTTCTAGCAGAAGAGTGAAAACAGATCAGGGGAGTTGAGAGAAATGTCACTTAACTGAGGCAGACATTCAGGGATTGCTAAGGACAGACAGTAGGTCAAAAACCTAATTTTAACTATCTGAAGCTTTCTGGGCTCTCACCGAGGGCTAGGGGGAGGACTGCTTAGAGAGGCCCCTTAGACATAGGTATGCAGGACTTGAAGAGATCTGTGTGCAGAGCCCTCTGAGGCATTAAGGCCCTTGCTACACCCAGTTTCCATTCTGAGTCTGAGGAAAGGGCAGAAGAGGTGAAGAGATGTTCTAAGAGATGTTCCAACATGGCAGGTCCAGACGGCACAGTCTCTTCACTGGCCCCTAGTCCCCCAAAACTGGCATCCAGACTGTGAGGTAGAGTGAGGATCCCCAGGCTCTGGAATACATGTGACTGGGATATCTTATGTCTTGCCAGACTCAGATCCCAAGTTCTACTGAAGGGAGATCTTGATCTAGTACTAAAATTACTTGAATGCTATGGTGAGTGATTCTAATTAAATAAATAACAAAGTTCAGACCCAGCGAATTACAGAATAAGGTTATCTTTCTCATCCTGGAGGCTTGAGAGAAAGGTGCACTCTTCCAGGAGAAAATATAATTTATTTTTATCACTTTGCCTTTTATACTTAATATTTATAGTACAACCATAGAACACATGAAGAAGCAAAAAAAAAATATGTGTCTCAAGAAGAAAACCATTCAAATAAATAAACAAACTAGAAGATTGGCCAGATGTACAAATAGCTTTCAAAAAGGGACTTACAAAATAACTATAATGATGGACTTGGAGGGCACGATTCTAGGTACAGTAAGTCAGACAGGAAGACAAATAACTGTCTGATATCACTTTTATGTGAAATTTTAAAAAAATACAATGAACAAGAAACAGACATGGAGAGCAATCTGGTGTTCCCCATTGGGGAGAGGGTAGGAGGAGGGGCAATACAGGGGCAGAGAACAAAGAGGTGCAAATAATTAAATATAAAATAAGCTACAAGGATAGCTTATGACATAGCATATGCTAGT
>CM035295.1:7201959-7269263 GCA_020226075.1 Hydropotes inermis | reverse complement strand
TTTATCAAGAGGCTTTTTAGTTCCTCTTCAGTTTCTGCCACAAGGGTGGTGTCATATGCATATCTGAGGTTATTGATATTTCTCCCGGCAATCTTGATTCCAGCTTGTGTTTCTTCTAGACCAGTGTTTCTCATGGTGTACTCTGCATGTAAGTTAATATGATAATTAGTAGAAATCAAAACAGAATCATATTATAAAAAGTTGAAATGCAGGGGACACGTATCTCTTTTTTTAATTAATTTTTTTTATGATTGGTGTTGGTTTCTGTGGGACAACACAAATTAGCCATAATTATCCACATGAACCTGCCTCCTTCAGCCTCCTCCCCCTAATCCATCCCACCCCTCTAGAGAAGTCGCTGTATAAGACGAGGAGCCCTGTCTGGTCCTCTGTGATGACCTTTAGGGGAAATATATCTCTTTATCAAGTTTGTAATGTTTTCCAGTATTCCACAAACCTCAAATGTCCACTGTGGTTTTGGAAAATATCTGGTCATATTTTCACTGGCCAAATAAAGCTTATATAAATTTAGCAGATTTCCCCCAAGAGGCAAAGATTAAAGAGCTCTGTCAGGATACTTGATATACACCTCTTTGACAACAATCTTCTATAAGTCTACTATAGGGAACTGCTACTATAAAATGAAAGGACACTCAGTCTAATATCATGCAATTTTTTCCTTACCTGTAGGAATGACCTCTTAAAGTCCAGGACAACTAATAACTTTCTAAAGGAATATATATATGTGTAAATTTAGATGTAAACTAGAAGTAGTGTTGTCCACAATATACATGAATGTGAGTTAATCTCAGAAAGTTTTGAAGGAACCATTCTCCTTACGATTCCTCTTATTTATAAAGGAATGTCTCAGTTCAGTCACTCAGTCATGTCCTACTCTTTGTGACCCCATGGACTGCAGCACGCCAGGCCTCCTGGTCCATCAGCAACTCCTGGAGTTTATTCAAATGCATGCCCATATATACAGTGATGCCATCCAACCATCTCATCCTCTGTCGTCCCCTTCTCCTATCTCCTTCAATCCCTCCTAGCATCAGGGTCTTTTCCAGTGAGTCAGCTCTTCTCATCAGGTGGCCAAATCATTGGAGTTTCAGCTTCAAAATATCAGTCATTCCAATGAAAATTTAGGACTGATTTTCTTTAGGATGGACCAGTTGTATCTCTTTACAATCCAAGGGACTTTCAAAAGTCTTCTCCAACACCACAGTTCAAAAGCATCAATTCTTGGTGCTCAGCTTTCTTTATAGTCCAACTCTCACATTCATACATGATTACTGGAAAAATAATAGCCTTGAATAGAAATACCTTTGTTGTCAAAGTAATGTCTCCATTTTTTAATATGCTGTCTAGTTTGGTCAGAGCTTCTCTCCCAAGGAGTAAATGGCTGCAGTTACCATCTGCAGGTATTTTGGAACCCCAAAAAATAAAGCCTCTCACTGTTGCCACTGTTTCTCCATCTATTTGTCATGAAATGATGGGACCAGATGCCATGACCTTTGTTTTCTGAAAGTTGAACTTTGAGCCAGCTTTTTCACTCTCCTCTTTCTCTTGCAATGCCATAAGGGTGGTGTCATCTCCATATCTGAGGTTATTGATATATCACTTGGCAATCTTCATTCCAGCTTGTGTTTCATCCAATCCAGCATTTCTCATGATGGACTCTGCATATAAGTTAAATAAGCAGGGTGACAATATACAGCCTTGACGTACTCCTTTTCCTATTTTGCACCAGTCTGTTGTTCCATGTCCAGTTGTAGCTGTTGCTTCCTGACCTGCATACAGGTTTCTCAAGAGGCAGGTCAGGTGGTCTGGTATTCCCATCTCTTTCAGAATTTTCCACAGTTTGTTGTGATCCACACAGTCAAAGGCTTTGGCATAGCCAATAAAGCAGAAGTAGATGTTTTTCTGGAACTCCCTTGCTTTTTCAATGATCCAGTGGATATTGGCAATTTGATCTCTGGTTCCTCTGTCTTTTATAAAACCAGCTTGAACATCTGGAAGTTCAGAGTTTTCATACTGTTGAAGCCTGGCTTGGAGAATTTTGAGCATTACTTTGCTAGTATGTGAGATGAGTACAACAATGCCATAGCTTGAAAGTGCTTTGGCATTGCCTTTCTTTGGGATTGGAATGAAAACTGATATTTTCCAGTCCTGAGGCCACTGCCGAGCAGTCCAAATTTGCTGATGTATCGAGTGCAGCACTTTCACAGCATCATCTTTTAGGATTTGAAATAGCTCAACTGGAATTCCATCACCTCCACCGGTTTTGTTCATAGTGATACTTCCTAAGGCCCACTTGACTTCACATTCCAGAATGTCTGGCTTTAGGTGAATGATAACACCATCATAGTTATTTTGGTCATGAAGATCTTTTTTGAATAGTTCTTCCTTGTATTCTTGCCACCTCTTCTTAATATCTTTTGCTTCTGTTGGGTCCGTTACATTTCTGTCCTATCTTTGCATGAAATGTTCCCTTGGTATCTCTAACTTTCTTGAAGAGATCTCCAGACTTTCTTATTCTATTGTTTTACTCTATTTCTTTGCACTGATCACTGAAGAAGGCTTTCTTATCTCTCCTTGCTATTTTTTGGAACTCTGCATTCAAATGGGTATATCTTTTCTTTTCTCCTTTGCCTAAAGCTTCTCTTCTTTTCCCAGCTATTTGTAAGGCCTTCTCAGACAACCATTTTGCCTTTTTACATTTTTTTCTTAGGGATGGTCTTGATCACTGCCTCCTGTACAATGTCATGGACCTCCACCCTTCGTTCTTCAGGTACTCTGTCTATCAGATCTAATCCCTTGAATCGATTTCTCACTTCCACTGTATAATTATATAGGGGATTTGATTTAGGTCATACCTGAACGTTCTAGTGGTTTTTCCTACTTTCTTCAATTTAAGTCTGAATTTGGCAATAAGGAGTTCATGATCTAAGCCACAGTCAGCTCCCAGTCTTGTTTTTGCTTATATAGAGCTTCTTCATCTTTGGCCTCAAAGAATATAATCAGTCTGATTTTGGTATTGACCATCTGGTGGTGTCCATATGTGGAGGCTTCTCTTGAATTTTTGAAAGAGGGTGTTTGCTATGACCAGTGCATTCTCTTGGCAAAATTCTTGTTAGCCTTTTCCCTGCTTCATTTTGTACTCCAACACCAAATTTGCCTATTATTCCAGGTATTTATTGACTTACTACTTTTGCATTCCAGTCCCCTATAATGAAAAGGACATGTATATTTTTGATTATATACAAATTTAAATTATGGTAAAAATTACTAATGTCGCCACAAGAATTCTGATCCCCTCTTTCTTCCAGGCACATGCTCTTTGAGTTATAGTCTGCCACTAGTTTTGAACAATGATATATAAGCAAGAACTGTATGAGTTACTTCTAAGAGGATGAGTGACAGAACCAGTACACAATCCTCCGTTGTTCTTCTAGTTTCTAGTGAATAGAGCAGTATGTTTATACAAAGATAATATCTAAGCCTCTTGGAAGACTGAGTGAATCATTTGAAAAGAGGGTAGTCTTGGGGAGAAAAAGGGCAAGTACATATGTTTATTTTATTTATTCAACAAAATGTTATTGAGACTCTACTGTCTGCCATCATTTTAGGTACAATGGTAAATAAGGCCTTACCCATGGGAAATAAACATTTTCTGTTTTAAGCCACTGATATTTTAAGCTTATTTATTATCTACCATAAACCAACCTAATATGACTAAAATCATACTAGAAATTTAATCAATGAATTTGAGTTAATGTGGTTCAATAATGATTAGTTTTTCAGGTGTAGATGCACCAAATAGGTGACCAATTTGGAAAATGTTTAGTGCTACACTTTTAATACAAAACAAATGCAAGAACACTATAAAAAAAATGGAAATAAAGAGTAACACAAAGAAGAAAAGTCATCCATAATTTCATCATCAAATATAACCATTCAAATTGTTCTTTTATATTCTTCATATAAAAATATATCAAAAGTTAGTTTGAAGTGATCATAAACTCATTGATTTATCTTCCCTATAAGGTGCTCCATCAGTTGAATATTTCAAAAATTTATGAAATAAACCTTTCATATCTGCTACTGGGTAGAACATGACTTTCCCACAATTTGACTTCAAGTATAGATTTTAACATAACCTTATTATATGGTGGCTCAGATGGTAAAGAATCTGCCCACAACGTGGGAGACCTAGGTTCAATCCCTGGGTCAGGAAGATCCCCTGGAGGAAGAAATGACAACCCACTCTGGTATTCTTTCTTGGAGAATTCCATGGGCAGAGGAAACTGGTGGACTACAGTCTATGGGGTCACAAAGAATCTGACACAACTGAGTGACTAACACTTTTACTTTTCACTTTTATTCTAAACCAACATCCATTATTCTGCCTTGAAATAAATCTATCTGAATTGAAATACACCTGTCTCCACAACATCAACCCTATTAGAATTTCTGTTCATCTATTTATTTTGTCAATACTACAGTTTTGTTACTTTTTTGGTAATTAAGAAAGTCATCACTTCTATTTTATTTGCATTACTATAAAGTCAAGATAATCTTTGAATAGTAATTTGAGTTTAATCAAAATAATAAAAACTGAAGGAGGACATAAAAATGTTTTTCTAAGCTAATCAATCTAATTTACCAATAAATTGAATTATGTCAAATGAGCATTGAAAGTCAGATAAAATCCAAGCCACACTTCACTCACCATCAGAGTGTGCATAGCTCTATTCTCCCTTTAGTTTTTGAGACTTCTGTTATCAAGTTCTCCTATAAAACATTAGCAAACTTCTATGAATTCCCATACATGGCATTGAACACTCTTTTGTTCTCCAAAGAATAAAAAATGTAAGGGTCACTGTGACCCACATTGAAGATAAAAATAAAGATTTCTTTAAAAAAAAATGCTTCATTTTAAAGGTTGAATAGAAAGCTGAAAAAAATGCACTTAGCTAAAATTAAATCTCCACTTAAAATGATCATGCAGAATATTCTCTGTTTTGGTATCTTCACAGCATTAGTTGATGAGGAAAAGGTACCTTTCCATTCCCTTTCAACTCTGGTTCAACATTTTCTACCTCTGCAATGGGCAAACAACCATCAATTGTTTAGTTTATAGTTGTTTGAAAATGGAATTCTTTATATTAACTGTAATTGTAATAATATTGTTGCTTATGAAACATATCTCAACATTTTCTGTTACGTCTTCAGAAGAGACAGTCTTTCATAACTTCTCCACTTTGATTTGGACCTTCTTTCCCTGTCTGTCTTGCACTCTTCACATTTTCCTTCTAATCTTCACAGAGATGGGCTGCTTTTCTGGGGCTCATGCGTTGGGTTCCTGCACAGAAACAAATGCTGTTATTTCATGCTGAAGCTCTCCATGCCTGAGGAATATTCCATTAGTTCCTCACACTTCACTGAATGTTATGTGTATGTTTTCCTCTGAGAAAGCTGAGTGGGCTGGGGTTCTGTTTCTTTCTATCAGGTTTATCTGCTTGCATTTTCTGGATGCCAATCTCTGTACCCTGCTTTCTCTGTCTCTTTCCTGAAACGTCTGCTCATCTCAGCCCTGTGCTTTCATTCTCTGCTTTTGGCTTTTTATATCCTGGGCTTCATGCTTCTCTCTCAATCACTTGTTAAGCCAGGCAGCAAATATTCTATCTTAAAGCCATTTGGAAACCATCTCCCACTTGGAATTTTACTAAGAGTAGTTATAAAGAGAGGGCATTATGAGATACAGAAGGTTTGTAAACTACCGTCCAATAACATAAAAACCTGTTTTGGAAATAATGTCTGGGACTTAGTTTACATACTATAAATGTTAATATGTGCCCTTGAGTCAGCCCTTGATTTTAGCTATTTTGCATTAATAATCTCCCCTCTGGTCACCATGTCACTGGAGTAAACTTTATTTTGAGATCCTACTTATCCCACTGGGCTTTTTTGATGTTTGCTCACATCATGCCTTCTCCTCCCTTCTCATACTCTCTCTCATCTTTCTGCTTTAGCTCCTACTGTCCTGCTGAGTAATCAAAGAAATCTCTAGACATTGTGGTCTTGCTGCTCATCTTAGTAAAGGAAAAAAGCAAATAACAGCTGCTGAAATTGTGAACCTTCCTTCCTGGCTGTCAAACTTAGTGAAAACAGATGCCTCAAGGAGTCGTTTGTAATTCAAGCAGGCAGAGGAGAAAAAGAAACCCCTTATTTGCTGAAACTAGAGAAGTTTTGCTAGGTCAACCCAACTCCCATCTTCACCCTGAAAGAAATATCACATCCTGACAGTCTTGCAAGTGCCCGACACTACCTCTCTAAACTAAGGTCCTTACTTATACTGATGATGCATAGAAAGGTGCCCAGGAAAAGTATATGACCTGGAACAAAAATGATTAAAATTGACCCTAATAAAATGAATTAAATGCTTTAAGATATTAAGCATTCTTCAGGTGAGGCAGAGAACCATTTCCATAAGACTGGACAAGAACCTGAATACCTGAGCCACCAGAAAGAATACTGAAACCACTGAAAGATGTGAGATCTGGTTAAGGAACTTCCACAAGTCATTTACACTTCTAGACTTTATTTTTCTGCAAGGCTTAAATGAGGGGCATTAAGTCCAATGACACAAAAATTCCCTTACATCACTAAGGTTTCATGGGTCAGTGAATTGAATGCTACTGTTAATATTTTACTATCAAATTACTGCTAAAATAATACAGTCATTCTAATCAGGCCAAAATTTGCCAATATGTATTAATAGAAAATGTTATTCAATTTACCCTGAGATTATCTTTGCCCAGTTTTTAGCAACAAATGCTTGACATAGAGCCTACTACATGGCTAACTTCATCTCTTAACCTATTAGAACAAGAAAAAAGAAAAGAAAAAAAAAAAACTAGACATCTACTCTTTGATTGGTCCTTTAAGGATAGGAACAAGAACTCTAAATGTATTTGTGCCTATTAAAGAATTATAAAGAGGCTACTTGGAATCTTACAGTGTGAGAAAGTGGGGGAACAGAAGGGGATGGTGATTCATCCCCTGGGATTTCAGGAAGGTCAAAATTGCTGAGAAATGAAGCAAGCTGAGATTGAGTGAACCCTGAGAGAAAAGCAGTTTTGCACTGGGTGGGAGGCGGGGGAAGGACTTAAAGTGATGGAAAGTGGGAGAAGGATAAGTGAGAAAAGAATGGGGTTAACTCTGAACTACAAGCAAACAGGACTAATTCATTTGTCTTAATTCACATGCAATTTGTTGAATGCTGGAGGAAGTTAGTCACTCTAGACTACCTCTCATACCAAATTCCCATAACAAGCTCTAAGAATTAGTAAGATTAGTACCGAAAGTCACAATCGTTGACATTGATTTCTTTATTTGACGTGTCAGGTCTTAGTCTCAGCCTGTGGGATCTTGCTGGCATCACGTGGGAGCTTTCATTGTGGTGCATGGACTCTCTAGTTGTAGTTTAAAAGGCTTGTTTGTTTCACAGCATGTGAGATCTTAGTTCCCTGTTCAGGCACGAAACCCGTGTCCCCTGCATTGAAAGGTGACTTCTTAACCACTGGGCCACCAGGGAAGTCCCTCAAGAATAGTCATTGAATTATATTGCTAGAAATTGAGGTTTAAATGTCAGTTAAGACCTTGTACTTCCATGGTGGTTTTTTTTTTCCATGGGATCTTTTCTTTTTTTTAATTCCAGATGTTAAGGTTTAACATTTTGGGAGTTCTAGCTCCTTAGAAAGCTACATATAATGACATGAGCACTTAGATTGTCCTTATTCCAAAAGAAATAGCCTCCTCCATCTCACTTTCCACACAAATATAATAAGACTTGGTAAGAATCAAGGTGAGCAACAGGATAAATAAATTTTCATGGACCTCTGTTGCCTTAAGGAAAAAATTCAGTTTGCATCAGTTTTCCTTTGAATGCTTCTCCTAATATTACCTACTATCACTGTTTACATTAAGCCAATTAAGAACAGCAAAGAGGTTTCTTTCTTTACATTTGGAAAATACTTAACTTAGCAAAGGCAAGTATTTCTTTTTATACCTCCAAGTTTTTTCCCTAGATTACCAAGATATTCTATTGTAGATGGAGTCAAAAAGCAACCAAACAAACATGAAACAAACCTCTTATAATAATAAACAGATTGTTTTTTCCTAAAGTATCATATTTCACTTAGAAATCTGTCGTAGTAATAGACAGCTACGTGAAGACTTCGTTCAGGGACCCTAAACGACAACCGGATGTCATCCTTCTATAACTATTAGCTTTGGAAGGAAATAAACAAATATTTCTGACTGTGCTTTCAGGCTTGTGTGCTTGCTCAGTCATGTCCAACTCTGTGACCCCATGGACCGTAGCCTGCCAGGCTCCTCTGTCTGTGGAATTTTCCAGGCAAGAATGTTGGAGTGGGTTACCATTTCCTTCTCCAGGGCATCTTCTTGACCCAAGGATTGAACCTGTGTCTCCTGCATTGACAGGCAGATTCTTTAGCACTGAGCTACCTGGGAAGCCATTTCTCACTGTAACCTTTCCTTTACCTTACCCAAAATTTATCCAAATTCTTAAAGATAAGAAGGCAAGACCAATGTTTGAAAGGGCAACCCTACTCCAATTAGACTTTTGCCCACAAAACTCCACTGAAGCAGCTGCTGAGGAGATAACTTATTGGACTTTAGTTTTCTAAATCTACTGGTCAGTTTTCAATTCTCGTCTTATAAATCCCATTAGCAATATTTGGTAGAATTCATCGCTCTCTACTCCTGAGAAAAACTCATTTTTTCACTTGGATTCCAGGAAACCACCAGTGCTTGGTTTTCCTCCTACCGTAACCTCACTAATATCCCTTTCTGTCTTGTTTGCTAGTGATTTTTACTTTCCTCCCAACCTCTTAACACTGAAGCCCCACAGCTAAGTCCTTGGGTCTCTGATCTATTTACATTCACTCTTTTAATAATATTATTTAAAGCTTATAATGCCCAGAGTCATGTCTCTGTCCTAGATCACTACTCTGAATACCAGACTTTTATATTCACCTGCCAACTCAAATCATCATTGGGTATTTAATATACATCTCAAATTTAATCTCAGATTTAATATCTCCAAAACTGAACTCTTGATCTTAATTCTCAAACCTGTTCTACTTGTAGTCTTTTACATTTCGCTTAGAATCAACTCCATTCTGCCTGCTGTTTAGGCCAAAACAGCAACAACTCTAAAAGACATCATTGATTCAACTAATTTTTTCACATACTACATCCAGACTGTCAAGAAATGCTATGGTTTTTATATTCTGATATCTTGCCAGTACCTAATTGCTATCACTTTGGACCAAGCCATATTATGTTTTACCTGGATTCTTACAATAGTCTCTAAAATTATTTCTCTGTTTGTCTTCTTTCCCTTCTCTGAAATCTTTTCTTAACATTACTTAAGCAGCCAAAGTAATCTTTTAAAGTATTTATCATATTATGCTCTCCTCCGTTCAGAACCATGCAAACGTTTTATCTCATTGAAATGAATGGCAAAGTCCTTATGGTGGCCTGTAGGGTTCTACACTATTTACTTTTCTAGTATTTTTCTGACTTTATTTTATCTACTCAATTTCTTTTTTAAAAAAATTGAAAGAGAGTTGATATATAATATTATGTTACTTTCAGGTATAGTACATAGTGATTTGACATTTGCATACATTATGAAATGATCACCACAATAATTCTAGTAACCATCTGTCCCTATATAAAGTTATTACTATATTATAGACCATATTCCTTATGTTGTATATTGCATTCTATAGTTCACTTTATAATTACAGATTTGTACCTCTTAATGCTCTACAACTATTTTGCCAACCCTCCTATCACCCACCTTCTGTCAACTACCCATTTGTTCCCTGTATCAGTGAGTCTACTTTTGTGTTGTTTTTTTACATTCCACATATAAGAGAGATCATGAATAAGTTGTCTTTCTCTGTCTGACTTATTTCACTTAGCATAATATTCTCTAGATCCATCTATGTTGCCACAAATGACAATATTTTTATGACTGAGCAATATCCCATTACATATGCACCATATACCACATCTTCATTATCCATTTGTCTAACAGGAAACACTTAAGATGCTTCCATATCTTGACTATTGTAAATAATGTTGCAGTGAACATTAAAGCACATGTACTTTTTTAATTTAGTGTTTTTGTTTTCTTCAGGTAAATATGAGAAGTGAAATTACTGAATCCTATAGCAGTCTTAACTTTAACTTTGAAGAACCCCCAGACTGTTTTCCATAGTGGCTGCATCAATTTAAAATCCTATCACCAGGGTATAAGTGTTTCCTATTGTTCACATGCTTAACAATACTTGTCATTTGTTGTCATTTTCAGGATAGTCATTCCAACACGTGTGAAGAGGTGTCTCATTGTGGTTTTTATTTTAATTTCCTTGATGATTAGCAATGCTGCACATCTTCTCACATGTCTATTGGTCATCTGCATCTTTCTTTGGAAAAATGTCTATTTGAGTCCTCTGCCCATTTTTTAGTGGGGTTGTTTTTTGATGTTGAATTCTATGAGCTTTTAATACATTTTGAATGTGAAGTCCTTATTGGATGTGTAATTTGCAAATATCTTCTCCCATTCAGTAGACTGCTTTTTGTTTTGTTGATGTTTCCTTTTGCTATATAAAAACTTTTCAGTTTGATGTTTTTATTTTTGATTCTGTTTTTATTTTTGCTTCTGTTTCCCTCCTTTAAAGAAACATATTAAAAAATGTTGTCAAGACTAGTGTTAAAGAGTTTACTGTTTATGTTTTCATTTAGTAGTTTTATAGTTCTTAATTTTAGAGCCAGGCTCATTTACCTATCTTAATCTCTCTTTCTGAAATCCTTATCTATATATCTGCATGACTGACTCCTTCATGAACCATAAAAATTTATTTACCTCCTTAGGAGAGCATCCTTGACCAATCTATTTACAGTTGAAATCCCTTTGATACACCCTTGGTTTATTCCTCTCCAAAGACAAATCAAATTACTTTCCAATATACAAAAACAACTTTTTATATTGATTACATTTATTTCCTGACATTGGATATGAAGGCACAGATTATATCTCTAAGAAGATATAATCTCCTTATACACTCCAGTATGCTTACCTGGAAAGTCTCATGGACAGAGGAACCTAGCGGGCTATAGTCCATGGGGTCACAAAGAGTTGGACATGACTGAGCACATACAAGGTTGCAATGCCCAACAGAAAATAGGTACTTAAAAGAACAAGTAAATAAACAAATAAAACAAGTGTAGAATCTACAAATGAACTCACCAAATATCTGATCTGGCAACACTGACCTGAGGAAGAGACACAGAAATTAACTCCAGGAAGAGTGGCCCATCAAAATCCCAATGTGCCCCCATCAGATTCAACAAGTAGTAGGATTAGTAGAATAATTTTTTGCTGTTCAGCTGGGCTGTATGAATCACAAGCTGGAACCAAGATTGCCAGAAAAACTAGCAATAACCTCAGATATGCAGATGACACCACCCTTTTGGTAGAAATCAAATAGGAAATAAAGAGCTTCTAGATGAAGTTAAAGGAGGAAAGTGAAAAAGCTGGCTTAAAACTTAACATTCAAAAAACAAAGATCATGGCATCCAGTCCCTTCTCTTCATTGGCATATAGATGGAGAAAAAATGGAAACACTGAAAGACTATTCTTGGGCTCCAAAGTCAATATGGATGGTAACTGCAGGCATGAAATTAAAAGACACTTGCTCTTTGGAAGAAAAGGTATAACAAACCTAGACAGTGTATTAAAAAGCAGAGACATTAGTTTGCCAACAAAAGTACATATAGTCAAAATTATGGTTTTTCCAGTAACCATGTATGGATGGGAGAGTTGGGCAATAAAGAAAGCTGAGTGCCAAAGGATTGATGCTCTCCAACTGTGGTGTTGGAGAAGATTCTTGAGAGTCCCTTGGACTGCAAGGAGATGAAAGCAGTCAATCCTAAAGGAAATCAACCCTGAATATTCATTCGAAGGACTGATGCTAAAGCTGAAGCTCCAATACTTTGGCCATCTGATGTGAAAAGCTTGATGCTGGGAAAGATAGAAGGCAGGAGGAGAAGGGGGTGAGGATGAGATGGTTAGGTGGCATCACCTCAATGGACACGGGTTTCAGCAAGCTCTGGGAGATGGTAAAGGACAGGGAAGCCTGGCATGCTGCAGTCCATGGGGTGGCAAAGAGTCGGACACGACTGAGCTACTCAACACACCAAAACAAAGCTGTTTATTTATTTCCTTCGATGCAGTCTGTTTCCTGTCATTCACACATTTATTACATCATTTGTTTTCTTCCCTGGTACAAATTTTGGCTAACATCATTTCTCCTACAATCCAGTCTATCTCAGACTGCTCTATTATTTTCCTTAGCTCATTCGCCTAACTTAAACTAACTTTTTCAACTTTATCTCAGTCTCTGCTTGGTATTTCATTCCTGACTGTTTTGTTTATTTCTGATTACTTTAAAGCCAAAAGGACTTCCTTAAATTTCTGATTCTATTTAATGCATCTATACACTGACACCTCTATACTCCACTGATCCAGTTGTGAACCTGAGGGAAAAAAAGAAAAACAGTAAAAATAAACACTGATTGTTCAGGTGACATCTACATTATGGGTTGAATAATAGAATTACCATTTTCCAGGTGGAAAAACCAAAATCCAGACTTTAATTGACTTTTCTAATCTCAGTTGTATCGTATGCAGTGTGTGTATGCCTTAAGAGTCACTTTTCATTGTAAAATGTTACATTGTTTCTTTAATCCAGAAGTCCTAACTCACAGCCCTCTGCTTTTCCTATTATGTATGCAAGCCTCCCTCAGATTTTAGAAGCATACTGTTTTTTGTCTCTGCATCCTTAGAAATTCAATAGTCATTTATTCCTTACACTTCACTTCAAACTCTATTTTATATGCAATGCATACATTATGCATACTGAGGTGGGAAAACATTCAACTATCTGCCAATAAAATATGTGAATTTTTGCTAGTGTTAAAAACAGCCACTCTTCCATGGACACATTTATTATTATTATTATTATTATTAAAGTTACTGAACAGCCCAAACATAATCACACTAACAGCTTTAGACTCTTGCTTTCACCTGTTTTTTGTTACTTAAAAAAAAAAATTAAATTAAACATTCAGTTGTCAGTAAAGTAAGTGTAACACAGACACTTAAATGTTATTAAAAGACAACGTTTGGGCTTCTAAAATAAGATTAGAAGATTCCTAAATGGGAAGACATGTATTTTCTTCCTTTGGCCTCAAAAGAAAAGAAAGATAGGCCAAAGCTTAGGATATTCATACTGTCCTTATAAAAAGACAAATTCTGAATGGGAACCAAAATCGGATTTTCCTTTTCATGTAAAATAAGAGAGAAAAGCTCCATCGATGCCTTTTAATCTTTTCTCTTAAATGAGTATTGGTGATTGTCACTTTGATTTTTTTTACAATATCTAATTGTTCATTTCTTAGAGCTTTTGATTCTGTAAGAAGGTGAAATGGAGAAGGGATTCTGTAAGAAGGTGAAATGGAAAACCTAACATTTTATACATGTCTTTCCACTCCACTGCCATATGATGAATCCAGTCCAAAATGATTTGCTTAGAGTGAAGCTAATTAAGTCCAGAACTTTCTGAAGTCTTGAAAACTTCAAATCAATTCTGCAGCTTTTTATTTTCTTTTCTTAAAATATTTTTATTATATATCTCAATATATTTATTGTATACATTATATATATATATATATCAATCAGTATATATTGATATATATCAATGTAATTGATTTACAATATTGTGTTACTTTCTGCTGTACAGTGAAGTGAATCAGCTATATGTAAGATATATCCACTCTTTTTAAGATTCTTTCCCCATATAGGTCGTTCCAGAGTATTGGGCACTGTTCTCTGTGTTACATAGTAGGTACTTATTAGTCATCCATGTGATATATAGTACTGTGTATATGTGAATCCCAATCTCCCAATTTATCCCTCCTCCTCTTTACCACCTGGTAACCACTAAGTTGTTTTCTACATCTGTGAGTCTACTTCTGTTTTGTAAATAAATTCATTTGTGCTATTTTGTTGGGATTTTTTTTTCTTTTAGATTCCACATTTAAACATGTCATACATATTTGTCCTAATCTATCTGATTTACTCCACTCAGTATGACAGTCTCAGGGCCTACCCATGGTACTGCAAATGGCATTATTTCATTATTTTTTATGACTGAGTAATATTCCACTGTATATATGTACCATATCTGCTTTGTTCATTCCTCTGTTGGGGGACATTTAGATTGCTCCCATGTCCTGGCTATTATAAATATGTCTGCAGTGAATATTGGAGTGCATGTATATTTTTGAAGCTTGAATTTAGAAATTATATTATCCTGATTGTCCCCATGATAGCTCAGTGTAACTAAGTGAAAATGAAAGTGTTATTCATTCAGTTGTGTCTGATTCTTTGTGACCCCATGGACTGTAGCCTGCGATGCTTCTCTGTCATGGAATTCTCCAGGCCAGAATTCTGGAGTGGGTAGTCATTTCCTTCTCCAGGGAATCTTCCCAACCCAGGGATACAACCTAGGTGTCCTGCATTGCAGGTAGATTCTTTACTATCTAAGCCACCAGGGAAGCCCCACTAATGCACTGATTTTAAAATTTAATCAATAAATATATTTTGTTGTCAAAAAAACTGTGTGTTTAGTTTTTAACTTGATTTTGAAAGAAAACTAAAATATATGATCTCTATACAAAGAAAAGTAATCAAGATGAATCATAGGGATAGAGTAGTTAGAAATGATCCTGTAAAAGAACTAGGCATCATGAGAGAAATAAGGGAAAATTTATATTAGTAATGAGAAAAGTAAAAACTACTAGGAACAAGAATAAGCAAAGATCAATTTCATTGTTTTAATCAAATATGTAACAGAAAAGTAGTGTTTGAGGAAGATGAATTAATAATATGATCAAGAGAAAGAATAAAATTTGCTGAAACAAAAGGCATTGGTATAGAATGAGAAATTCAAGGTTGGAGTTATAGTAATGAGAATGAAATTTAATTTGAAGGAAAAAATCCATAGAATATAAAAATAAACTTGATTAGGAATATTAAGAATACATATGAAAAATGTAAGTGACTTACTCAAGAGAGCCAGACTTGGAAGAGCAGTCCAGGAGTTCTGAGCCACAGCACAGAGTGGGATGCATAATAAAACTAAAGCATCAATCAAAAAGGAATTTAGACTTTGGATTTATATCATTTCTTCTAAAATTCAATTATGAGGATGATTTTCATTTTAAAAATATTCTATTTTTACCTAATAATGATAATGTTAACAAACATATAAGGAAGTTAGGCAAAGAACATAAAATGAAAGTGACAGAAAATGGAAACAAAGAAAATAATAAAAGGAAAAATAAATAAAATGTAAACAAACATAATAGAGAAAAATTTTAAACATTTATTTTTATCTGATCCAGAAAAAAAGAAAAGATTCTAGTATCAGAAATGAAAAATGGACATTCCTATAGATTGTACAAGCATTATATAGATAACATAAGGATCTTACAAGTGACTTAATGATAATAAATTTTAAAAATGGAATAAAATGAATTTTGGAGGAAAAACACATGGAAAAGTAAAAATTCTGAATAATCATATATCTATTAAATAGATTACACTTGTTAAAAAAGAGCTTATTGGTGAATTTTTTTTAAATCATAAGAATATGAAAGCCTTTGACTGTGTGGATCACAACAAATAACTGTTGAAAATTCTTCAAGACTTGGGAATACCAGGCCACCTGACTTGCCTACTGAGAAATCTATACATAGGTCAAGGAGCAAGACTTAAAACTAGACATGGAAAAACAGACTGGTTTCAAATTGAAAAAGGAGTATGTCAAGGCTGTATATTGTCACCCTGCTTATTTAAGTTACATGCAGCCTACATCATGAGAAATGCTGGACTGGATGAAGCACAAGCTGGAATCAAGATTGCTGGGAGAAATATCAATAACTTCAGATATGCAGATGACACCACCCTTATGGCAGAAAGCAAAAATCTAAAGAGCCTCTTGATGAAAGTAAAAGAGGAGAGTGAAAAAGTTGGCTTAAAGCTCAACATTCAGAAAACTAAGATCATGGCATCTGGTCCAATCACTTCAAGGCAAATAAATGGGGAAACAGTGGAAACAGTGACAGACTTTATTTTGGGGGGCTCCAAAATCACTGCAGATGGTGACTGCAGCCATGAAATTAAAAGACACTTGTTTCTTGGAAGAAAAGCCCTGACCAACCTAGATAGCATAATAAAAAGCAGAGACATTACTTTACCAACAAAGGTCCATCTAATCAAAGCTATGGTTTTTCCAGTAGTCATTTATGGATGTGAGAATTGGACTATAAAGAAAGCTGAGAGCCGAAAAATTGATGCTTTTGAACTGTGGTGTTGGAGAAGACTCTTGAGAGTCCCTTGGACCACAAGGAGAGTCAACCAGTCCATCCTGAAGGAGATCAGTCCTGAATATTCATTGGAAGGACTGATGCTGAAGTTGAAACTCCAATACTTTGGCCACCAGATGCAAAGACAAGACCTTGATGCTGGGAAAAATTGAAGGCAAGAAGAGAAGGGGATGACAGAGGATGAGATGGTTGGATGGCATCACCGACTCATTGGACATAAATTTGAGTAAACCCCAGAAGTTGGTGATGGACAGGGAGGCCTGGCATGCTACAGTCCATGGGGTCACAAAGAGTTGGACACCACTGAGTGACTTCCTGAACTGAACTGAATCTGTATAAAATATTCCAGGAATAGAAAAGGAAGAAACAGTTTCCCAACACATTCTATGAAGCCAGTATATTATTAATATCAAAACCTGACAAGCTGTAGTAAGGAATACAATCTATGTTTATAAGATGAAAAAAATTCTGAACATCTTATAAAATTAAATCTATCAGGAAGCAATTCACCTATTCTGAGTTGACTCTAAAATGGGGAGATCAACTGGATGAGCCTTACCAAATCATATGAACTTTCTAAATCCAGATTTAGAGGTCAGAAACTGGGAAAGATGGGAATTCAAAATATGAGGATTTGGCATGCTAGCCAGATGTTGACTTAAAGATGGAGGGAACAGTTTGGCAAAGAATGCAGGCAGCCTCCAGGAGCTCAGTCATCCCCAGCTGACAGCTGGCAAGGATTGGATTCTGATAAACACAAGACAAAGCTTCAGAGCAGGTTTTTTTCTCAGAGCCCCCAGATGAAATTTCAGCTTGGTGGGGACACCATGATTTCAGAAGATAATCTGAGCAGAAAATCCTTGACTTCTGACCTGTAGACCTCTGAGCTGTTAGGTGTTATATTAAGCCATTAAGTTTGTGCTAACTTGTTATGTGTAAAGAGGAAATATCCAGGAATAGGTAAATGATAACTATTTAAAAAAAAAAGAAAAAACTACTGAAAACATCATCAATAATGAGATTAACTAAAAGCGTTATCATTGTGCTAACATTAGTCTGTTTTAATACAGTTAAACTTCTATCTTGTGTAAATCTTCCCACTTTATTCCTTTTCAACATTCTCTTAGCTATTTTTCGTTCCTCTGTGTATGTAGTCCAGATTCAGCTGATCAATTTCCACCAAAAAAATGACTGAATTTTTATTGTGATTAATCAATTTGGAGATTATCTTAAAAATATTGTCTTCCAGTTATTCCCTGAACTTTATCTCCAGAAACAAGGTCTCACATATATAAATTTCTAATTTAGCAATAAGTCAGCATCAAGAACAAAGCAATAGAAAAGAAATCTTAACAATAAATGATATTGGTTTATCCATAGAGAAGAAGAGTAATACCTTTAACCATTCACAAAAGGCAGTAATAGACCTCAAGTCTGTTATAGGTTGAATTGTGTCACCTCAAAATTAATTTGTTGAAGTTCTAACTCCTCAGTCAGACCTAGAACCTCAGAATTTGGCCTTATTTGGAAACAGAGTCATTGCAGATGTAGTTAGTTAAAAAGAGGTGATACTGGAGAGGTCAGTCAGTCAGACAGTCATGTCCAACTCTTTGCAGCTCTTAGAGCCATAGCCCACCAGGTCCCTCTGTCCACAGGATTTTTCAGGCAAGAATACTGGAGTGGGTTGCCATTTCCTTCTCCAGGGCTTATCATTCCTGACCCAGAGGCTGAACTTGAATATCCTCCCCAGAAAGGTCAAAAAATGCCAGGAGCCCACCAGAAGCTATGGAAATGCATAGAACTGATTCTTCCTCACTACTCTCAAAAGGAACCAACCTTGTCCACATCTTGGGCTCAGATTTCTGGCTTCCTGAACATTTAGAAGATAAATTTCTGTGTTTATGTGATCCTGTTTATGAAGATTTGTTATATCAGCCCTAGATAATTAATATAAAACCTAAATATATAACATAGTACCAAGTGTCTACAGATTTAAAAATCTTAAAAGTAAATATACAATGAGATGTCAATACACAGTGACTAATATGATTTAAACAAAAATGAATAAAAATAACAATTTTGGTCAATATTTGCAACAACTGCATTTCTTGTACACTACTTGTCAGTCAGTCAGTCCCTTTAGTCTCTCAGTCATGTCTGACTCTTTGCAACCCCATGGACTGCAGCACACCAGGCTTCCCTGTCCATCAGCAACTCCTGGAGCTTGCTCAAACTCATGTCCACTGAGTCATTGATGCCATCCAACAATCCATCTTATCCTCTGTCATCCCCTTCTCCTCCTACCTTCAATCTTTCCTGCATCAGTGTCTTTTCTAAGGATTCAGTTCTTTGCATCAGGTGGCCAAAGTATTGGAGTTTCAGCTTCAGCATCAGTCCTTCCAATGAATATGCAGGACTGATTTCCTTTAGGATGGATTGCTTGGATCTCTTTGCAGTCCAAGGGACTCTCAAGAGTCTTCTCCAACACCACAGTTCAAAAGCATCAATCCTTCAGTGCTCAGCTTTTTTTATAGTCCAACTCTCACATCCATACATGACTACTGGAAAAACATAATTTTGACTAGATGAACCTTTGTCGGCAAGGCAATGTCTCTGCTTTTTAATAAGCTGTCTAGGTTGTAATTTCATAAAAATGTTATCTACTAATTGAATGTACACATCCCCTATAACCCAGGAATTTCATACCTAAAAATGCACATATATGTGCTCCAAGAGAACATGTACAAAGAAGTTTATAGTTACATGATACATAAGAGCCAAAATCTGTCCATCAATAGTAGCATGAATAAATGAATTGTTAAATATTCATATCCTTCCATGTTTCATTTCTTCCTCCTGGTTTCATCTATATTCTTACTGGAGCATAGACTCTGTGACATTCTGTACTTGGGATATGCAATGAAACCTGATATGGCTGGAAATACTTCATCTCACCTTTCAGTTTTAATTAGAATTTACCTGGATATAAAATTAAAATTCAGAGTTATTTTTAAAAAGTATTTTAGAAAAATTATACTATTGTTTCCATATATCCAATAAAAATGTTTAGAAGACCAGTGTCAATATGATTTTTGTTCTTAAGAGTGACAGATTTGATTTTTTTTTCAATGTTATAGTCTTTAAAATACTTGTCTGATTTTAACATCTTTGAATTTTGGCTACATCGAGTCTAGGTATGAATCATTTTCTTAGATGTCCTGTATAGTCATCTATGTATCCTATGAATCTAAGGTCTTGTATACTTTTTAGCTGAAAAAAAAATGTGTTTAGTAAATTTCATTTTTTCAAGTATATCATTTTCACTGATTTTTATTCTTTTTCCTCTTGGGATCCATGTTGGTTAATGCAAATTCTACCACTGTCTCCCATATCCCTTAACAATTCCCATGTTCTATCTTGTTACCCTTCTTAATATTCTTTAACCCAATTTTAAAAATTCATTCTTTTCCATATTTTTCTCATTTGTTATTCAATTGACCCAATGAGTTATTTCAAAAATTATATTTTGGTGCATTATTTTAATTATATTATTCACTATTTCTTGTTAATTCTTCATGTTTCCTATATCCTTTACCTCTCTAAAAATATTTAGAAACTACTTTTTTATAAAATAGTGATCCGATTCTTTCATTTTAGTGATACTTGTAGACTCTTTCCCTTCTTCCTCTCCTCCTTCCTCCTTCCTTTCCCACCCCCCTCCTTACTTTCTTTCTTCTCTTTCCTTTCACGAGAGTACCTCATTAGTATATCATATACCTTTGTGCTCCTAGCTTACTTGTCCATTAATGTCTAGGATAAAGGATGTTGATGGAAAACTAGGTCATAGTTTGTATCTTTACAGATGAGTGCAGGTTCTATGGTACTAGTTTTATTCTTCTTGTTTCCTGTACCCCATCATTAAGTGTCCTCTGCACACTCTCTCAAGTTACTGGTATCATCAGAGGAAATTCCCTCTGTGGAATTTGCTCAGCATGTGAAGTGAGGGCGGTTCAGGACCTAAGAAATAGGACTGGAACTGTAGTTCTCATTGCTGTTTTTCTTCACCTATAACAGATTCCAGGGCCACTGTCTATTACTTTATCCTCAGGACACCTGAGTGGTACTACTCCTATCTTGCTTATCAGAAAAAAGAGCTGATAATGATCTCTCTAAGACCAATGGGGGATAATGATGATAATGACGATGATGATTTTTTAAAAGACTTCCCTTTGTCCATCCTCTATGTCAGACTGGTATAAGTCTAGGCATCTAGGCATCTAAGTATATCTCTCAGTTCATGAAGTTCCCACAGTGCCAAATCTTGCCATCTTGTGCGTCCATAGGAGTTTCTCATAAATTTTTGAGTTGTAAAGCACATCTTTAAAATTCACCAAATTCTCTGTGAGTTACCTGGCATCTTTAGGTTTGTATTGTCACTTTTGCTGAACAAAGTTTCCTAGGATATCTCTTATCATTTTATATTTATAACTTTCAAAATTAATTTTTAAATATCTGTCTCTCCATTAGACTAAAACTCATAATGGAGCTCATTTGTTTAACATAGCCTACATTTAGCACTATGATTAGACCTTTTTAAGAATTTAATAAATATTTATTGAACACATAATTTATCCATGTTTATATGGAAAAAGTTGCTAAGAGTAAAAAAGAAAAAAGAACAAAGTAAGAAAACACATCTTCTAAGCTATTGACTGACATATTCTAAAATTGTTCTATAACAAGGACACCTTTAAATGAAGAACACAGATCAAGTCCCACTTCAAGTACTTCAGTTCAGTCGCTCAGTAATGTCTGACTCTTTGCGACCCCATGGACCACAGCACGCCAGGCCTCCCTGTCCATCACCAACTCCCAGAGTCCACCCAAACCCATGTCCATTGAGTCGGTGATGCCATCCAACCATCTCATCCTCTGTCATCCCCTTCTCCTCCTGCCTTCAATCTTTCCCAACGTCAGGGTCTTTTCAAATGAGTCAGCTCTTTGCATCAGGTGGCCAAATTATTGGAGTTTCAGCTTCAGCATCAGTCCTCCCAATGAACACCCAAGACTGATCTCATTTAGGATGGACTGGTTGGATCTCCTTGCAGTCCAAGGGACTCTCAAGAGTCTTCTCCAACACCACAGTTCAAAAGCATCAATTCTTTGGCTCTCAGCTTTCTACATGGTCTAACTCTCACATCCATACCTGACCACTGGAAAAACCATAGCCTTGACTAGACGGACATTTGTTGATAAAGTAATGTCTCTGCTTTTTAATATGCTGTCTAGGTTGGTCATAACTTTCCTTCCAAGGAGTAAGCATCTTTTAATTTCATGGCTGCAATCATCATCTGCAGTGATTTTGGAGCCCAGAAAAATTAAATCAGCCACTGTTTCCACTGTTGGTGTTTTCTAAAAGTTTCTCATATTACTAACATATCTTGGAGACATATCTAAAATTATTGAGAAAGGTTATGATTTTGGTTTTCTCTTTTTAAAAAATGAAATAGGGAATTGTGTAGATGGCACTCTATCTTCAGATTTAGCTTAACAGCAAATAGCAACATTTAACAAGAATTTCTGAGAAATTTGTACAAATTTAGGAAATATTTCAATTATCTAAAAAAAAGTGGTTAATTTAATCAATGGGGGAAGGTAATGGAAATCACTCTAATGTAAATAAATCAAGGTAATGGGAAATTTCAGTATATTCCTTATCCATGTGATTTAAAAAGAATAAAGAATGTATCAATGTATGAATACTTTTGAAAATTCCATAGATGTATTAATAAATTAAAAAATAATACTCAAGTAACAATAATGTTTATGGTATAATATCATTGCTTGAATTGTTTCTACATTTTCACACATATGTGTTCAGATGCATTTAAAGAGTCTAGAAAAAAATACCCCAAACTTTTAATAATGCATACCTGGAAAGAATAGAATTGTGAAAGCAGAGATGTGAGAGTATGGCTTTAAATATATATTTTCTGTGTTTTCTATTTGAATAAATATGTGACAAAAACATGCATATTAGTTAAAATTACATAAAATTTCAAGTTATATTGAAATTCAAGAGTTACAGCAAATGAAAAGGCAGAGATTATTATCGACTGTGTTGTTAGTGATGCTTGCCCCCTGTCTAGCTTCCCTCACACTACTTTTTATCTGGAGTTGTAAACCTATGCCAGATAACATTTTGGGGAGAAAACAGCTATTATTTCACAATAATAGTAAAATCCTCGCACCAACATTGCCTTACTCTTAGTGAAATTGAAGGTCCCTTCTTTTTCTTTACCAAGGAATGGAATCTTTGCCATACTTAGAAGTATTTTAGAATGAGAGCAGAAAGAATGAAGAAGGTGGCAAGTTGGCAGTGTTTCTTCTACTAAAAAAAGAGAAAAGCTCACAACATAGGAACTAGAGGGAAGCCTGCACTTGCTTCTTTCCCAGGCTCAGGGTCCTCTGGGAAAATGGCTCTTTGGGAGAAACCCGAAGTGGCAGCGACCCAAGCTCACTGCTCTGTAGACGAAAGGCACGGGCAAAGCGCCCTGGTAGACCTACCCAGAGAAAATGATGGCTTAGAGGGGAACTCTCCCCACCCCCATTCAGCAAATCACAAGCCCTCAGGAAGTATTCCTCCTGGGATAAATGCCAGGAGTGAAGAATTAGAAACCTCTGCTTAAGATTCGACTGAAAGTAATGTTCCATTCAAACATGTAAAAAATGGAAAAGGCAAGTTTATTGGAATGTGAAGAAAGGAGACAAAAATATTGAGGCAAGCAGAAACGGAGTGACAGGCTGGATCCCTTAAGACTAGGTTTATGAAAACTTTCTGCAATGACTAACAGTATTGTAAGGAGCTACGGGCGATAAGAGAACCATGCTTATTTAGAGAGAAAAAAGGTTTGTATTTTATTCTTTGTTGGTGATGGTATTTCCTGGATATCTGCAAGTTTTTTTTTTTTTTTTTCTTTCACATTCCAAGGAGAGATTTTTCTTTTGGATTTATTTTGCATTTTGAGTCAGCTATATTTGCAAACTAACTTTGATACATTATTTATTTATATGATAGTCCCTTGAGACACCCATCATTATCGTGGCTGGGTTCTAATATTCTGAAAATTCTAATTTCCTGGAATGATAATCGAATGACCTTTGTATTCCCTGTCCATACCCCCTCCCCCTCCAAACACAGGCACAAACACACCCCGCTTCACTCCTCTCTGTGCACAAGTCACAGCCCTTTAAGAGAAAAAGAGCATTCTTTAGGATAGAATGAAATATTTAGTGACTTACCGATGGAAAATTTATAGGGAGGTGTTCTCTAGAAGAGAATCTACAGTTCCATTTCTTCAGAAAGGCAAAGTGTTTATTTTAGAACCCTTTCTACTCCGGTCATGCCCAGTTTGCTTTCAGCTATCATAGCTTTATTGCAAATTATCTGAACAGCAAGAGGGAGGCAAGTAAGAGAGATGAATTTGAAGTGAATGCCTAATTGTTGATGGGAGCTTATA
The DNA here is from genome assembly GCA_020226075.1 of Hydropotes inermis. Lineage (NCBI taxonomy): Eukaryota > Metazoa > Chordata > Mammalia > Artiodactyla > Cervidae > Hydropotes > Hydropotes inermis. The sequence continues at coordinate 7,245,189 of CM035295.1, read as the reverse complement.
ACATCAAGAAAATCTGCCTGGCTTCTCCACTCAAAAGATAATGGAAAGCATGTATTGCATTTGGACTCTCTTGAGTCTGATACTAGGTTGCGTCCTCTGACTTCAAAGAATTAGTTCACTCCTTTTATCTGACCACACATGAAGTCTCTGAGCCTAATGAGGAAAAGGCAGTTTCTCAGGTGTTTACTGAACAAAGCACATGAGAATAAATTGCGCTGTCATGGAGAAATTAAGGGGCTTATAATTTGCTGCTTATTTTTCTTCTCAGAATCTCAAGTTATTTCTCTATCCTTAATGAGATTGTGGTGGTGCACCTACTTAAAGAGAACAGAAAAAGAATAAATAACAGGCTCAGATAAATAATAAATTGATGGCAGAAACAGTGTATGATCCAGGAAGTGTTAGGCACCAGACCACTGCACATATCCAGGATATGTTCTTTATTATCGTACACCAAAGGGCTATGTTCTTTATTATTATACACCGATGACCACATGCAGAAATGCCTGTGACTGTGTAGACAGATAGTTCTGCGGTAACACCGGAAGTCCTTATCTTATTTTATTTTTAATTAACTTATCCAGGTTTGTGCTCTGATAGCTTCTGCCCAAATGAGGTTTTTGTTTTTGTTTTGGTTTTGGTATTGCTTCGGGGGCTGGGGAGGGAGGGCCGGGTGGCGTGTGGCAGAATCCCCTTGGGATTTAGAGCAGTAGCAAGAAGCAGTGCAGAGAAAACAATATTGGAGTGATGAGAGTTTAAAGTACAGTAGTTAAAATTAACAATGAGTTAACGACATTTGAAAAAAGAAAGTCAAAGGGTCATGTGAACCTGAAGAAGAGCCGGAAGTATGCTGTGCCCAAATATTCTTTCAAATAATCATTAAAACTATAGCTCTGGAACTCTGCTTCTGAGATTCAAATCATTTACAATTATGCAAAACTAACTCACTGGAAAAAGACATTTGCAGAGCAGAAAGATTGTTTGTGTTAACATCATGCTAAGAGTAGAAAGGTCTGCAAAAAAAGCTCTAGGGCCCACAATACCTCCTATTATCCATGGCTATTGTTTGCCAACCACCATAAGTTCTATTTCAGTCTTGAAATATAAATAGCATGGAAACTGTTGTGGCTCCAGAATTTTTCCATAAAAGGTGTCTAAGAGCTACAAATTGCTTGGAAAGGGAGTTGCATATGGTGATTTACAAGCACATCAGCTTCTCTTTATTTATATGATATAAATCAACAAATATAGCTGCTAGTAAAGATGGGAAATAAAAAAATAATTTCAAAAGTATAAAAATTATTCTTTTGATTGGATAGCTGATGAAATCAATAAGGAAGCAATTATTTTTTTAAAACTAACTTATTTAAATGTAACATTAGTTGTGATTTCTATGATCAGAATACAGAGGGTTTTTTTCCTTCCTGATAGCTAATTACTCTAGTGACAAATTAAATAGCTTCTTTTTTGTCCATATTAAGCTTTAGAATCAGTTAGTCTAAGGACTTAATACAAACAGTTTGGCAGCTTTTAACTCAATTATTATTACTGCTATTATTCTCATTATTATCTTTTATTTGAGATGGCTTGGGATCTTCCACTACATGCAAAGATATCTCATATAGCTACAAATTATGTAAATTTTATTATCAACAAAAGAGCCATCTCTGAACTAAAGATGCTTATAAAATAGAATGTTGGCCATTCTGGTAGCTTCAGACAGCGAAGGACTATTTCAACTGACATAAATGACTGTTTTTCTATATTGCTGAAATCTTTAAACTGGAAAGAGATTCAAACTTGAAAGGAAGAATATACAAATCATCACTAAAAGAAGGGTCAGAAAGAAGATCTTGGGTAGTGAGGAAACCTGGGAAGAGTCACCGGCAAGGGGATTAAAGAGAAAGGCTTCAACCTACATCATCAACTACCAGCTTAGGTCACAAAGACAGAGGTCAGCAACAGTCACAATTTTATAAGTATATAATATTCCGATGTGTATTTACTTTGTTATTAACCATCAATTTCTTTGAAGAAATTAGCATTCAAAGTCATAGGTCTACAATTAGTATTCAAAGTCTTAGGTCTATTAATGTGTTTATTTTTAAGGGAGACAGGATTAAGTAAATATGGAAAAAATATATATTTCTCCACACAGATATGTTCGGTATATAAAGAAGGACTCTTAATGCTAGCATTGAAGGAGTAACTAAGAAAGAATTGGAAAGCAGTCCCTGGGGCTTGCTCTTTGATGGTGTTAAGTGTGATTGGGATATTGCTTCTGGAGCAGTTCTATCCAAGTTCTATCCAACAATTTCAAGGCAATTGTTACATCTTAAAAGAAAATTCAAATAAAAGTTGACTATTCTTTTTCTTGTCTTCCTTTGAAGAATTTTGCTTCTTTTAGATGTCTTGACACTTGGAGTGATTTTTTAAAAATACATTTATTGAGCTTTAGCTGCTAGCAGCACACAGTTAGATACTCACAGCTTTATATTTCATTCTCTCTCAGAGGAACATGGAGAAGTCAGAATTATCCTTTATTTACAGAGGGAAAAATAGAAAAGTAGAACTGAATTATAGCCAAGATTACATGGAGTGATGGAGTTTGGACTTACATGTGTAGTTATTGATGCCAAAGTTTGTACTAACCCCATTAAATCATCCTGAATCAAAAGCAAGTGTCATGGAAAAATGACTACATTTAAGAAGTATGAGATGAAATAAAATTGTTTTATTACTCAATGACTGATTGATATATTTGTTCATTCAATTATTTTTTCATTCATCTATCCATTCATTGCACATATGTGTATTCCTGCAGAATGCCAGACATCTAATTGAGATATAGGAAAATAAAATACATATTAAATACAGGGGAAAACTTAGGAACACAATATTTTAATTGTGTGCTTCTTGAAAACAAAGTTAAAACTCCTTTACTATATATTCCATGCATAGTCAATGAGAAATTAATATTCATTAGCATTATAAATCTGATAATGAGTATTGTCAGAATTCTAAACAATGCACTGCATGGGCCAGAAAAGAAAACACTATTTCAACCCCAAAAGTTTACAGCTTTGGGCAAGTAGCATCTAGGCAGCACAGAAAGCATAGCAATAATAATAATAATTGTTATTATTAACACATGTCCACTAGAGAAATTCCTACTACAGACTGTATTTTCTTGGAATTCCTTTTTTTTTTTTTTTTTTGTCTTACTGAATATAATACAAACAGGCTTTAACAAAACAAGTTACTTAATTTGTGAAATGTAGTACACTGGGAAGAGAAAGACATTTTGAACTAGAAGATATTCTTTAGTCTGTTTCTTGTATTGAAGGCACATGCTCTCCAATGAACTCCAAAAGACACCAAAATCTCTAAAAATTTGTACTTTTCAAACCCTACAAATCTACGTTTATACAACTTTGGAGTCAATAAAAAATCCTCTTAACTAAAACAACTAAAAGTTAACTATTCCATGTATAAAGTAAAATACAGATCTATTTCTTTTAAAGTTTTTCTTCTTCACATTTCATATACTATAAATATCCGACAACAGTTTTCCTAGGCCTTGTAATGTGTATTAGTAGATTATAATAGTTCATTGACAAACTGCTGGTTTCAAGTCTAATTATCCAGCATTTCCATCTCTTGTTAGTGATTAAGAGCCAGTACACCTACCACTCCTTGGAAGAAAAGCTATGACCAACCTAGACAGAATATTAAAAAACAGAGATATCATTTTGCCAACAAAGGGCCATATAGTCAAAGTTATGGTTTTTTTGTTTTATTTTGTTTTGTTTTTCCCAGTAGTCATGTATATATGTGACAGTTGGACCATAAATAAGGTTGAGGGCCAAAGAATTGATGCCTTCAAACTGTGGCTCTGGAGAAGACTCTTAAGAGTCACTTGGATAGCAAGGAAATCAAACCAGTCAGTCCTAAAGGAAATCAATCTTGAATATTTATGGGAAGGACTGATGCTAAAGCTGAAGTTCCAATACTTTTGGCCTCCTGACGCTAAGAGCTGACTCACTAGAAAAGACCCTGATTCTGGGAAAGATTGAGGGCAGGAGGAGAAGGGACCAACAGAGGATGAGATGGTTGGATGGCATTATTGACTCAATGAACATGAGTTTGAGCAAACTCTGGGAGAGAATGAAGGACAAGGAATCCTGGCGTGTGAAGTCCATGGGATTGCAAAGAAATGGACAAGGCTGAGCAACTGAACAACAACTCATCTATTAGGTTCTCTGAAAACTCTATATCCAGTGCAAGGGGTGGTCCTAACAAAGCCTGATACTGCCATTCTCCATCAATATGTACTAAAAGTCACTTGCAAAAATTTTCTTATGCCCATTTCCAAAGAGTAATGTCTGTTATTACTCTCAGGCAGTCTGAAACTCAGGGGGCTATTTTCCCAGAGTTTAGGGAGCATTTTTTCTACTTAAACTTTAATAGATCGTTTTATCAGCTCCACACAACAGGAAAAAAAAAAGGAAGAAAAGATGGTCATTATCATCTCTATCTAAGATTCAATATGATCAAGTGACTTATCTACATTCATAACTGATACGGCCTCACAGGCCAGTCTAAAACCTGGGTGTGGTAGGGGCATATTATACCTGAGCAATAGGCCTGAGAATCTGACCTTCCATCAGCCCTGAGGAGCATGCAGAGTCCACCTGCTGTGTAGGAAATCACTAAGAGTTTACATAACTACAGAGAGGAGCCTGGAGGAAAATAAAGAAATAAAGAAAATGTGAGGACACCAAAAGAATCTTCTGAGGAACCTACGTGGAACTATGGTCAGTCCTAGCAACACCTAGGACCCTGATGGATCAGGGAAGTAGAGAGAAGCCTCCCCAGTGTGTGGGAAGGAATGATCAAATTGTAAACGTAACCAATATCCTCTTCCAAAACCAAAACTGAGACAGATGATGTAACAGTTGGAGTGGTGGGAGAAGCCAGAGAATAGCATCAGAGTGAAAATATACATCGTCCTGTCCACTTCTTTGTTTTACAGATAAAGCACAAGAGTCTCCGTAGTCAGCAAAACTTACCAAGCAAGTTAATGGCAGAGCTCAGATTGGAAGCCTGTTTGCATGCATGCTGTCAGTCGTGTCTGACTCTTCGTGACCCTATGGACCCACAGGCTCCTCTGTTCATGGGTATTCTTCAAGCAAGAACTGAAGTGGGTTGCTATGCCCGACTCCAGGGGATCTTCCAGACCCAGGGATCGAGGCCCACATCTATTTTGTCTCCCTGCATTGGCAGGCTAGTTCTTTACCACTGTCGCCGCCTAGGAAACCTGTTATCTGAGTCCTAATCCAGTGGTCTTCCTACCACACAATCCTATCTTCCCGCTAGTTCAAGAAGGCAAAGACTTCTAGAAATTCTCCCTCATCCTGGTCTGATTTAGCTTTAGAGATACTGCAGGACATTCTTTGTTTTTTTTTTTTTTTTTAATAATAAAAGTAGAAAAGGTTTGCATTGATGTGCAAAATAGACCTTATCTTCTTATATGTGAGATATATCAAACTCAGATCTCTGTTTTATTCAGGGCTTAAATCAAAAGAATAAAGTTCTTACAAAGCCTCTTCACAAGAGATAGTACTTGTCCAGAAAATTCTCTCTTCTGCTCACTGACTAATCAGGTAAAGCGTCTCTGAGTAAGTGCTTCAGGGAGGTGTGCTTTCTTTGTGTTCCGGCACAAATGCTGCGGAGCTCGCAGCCACGTGGAATTTCAGGGGTTTTCCCAGTACCAAAATGAATAGTGCCTTTCTTAGTAGAAAGAGAGGAATGGCAGGTATTTTTGTGAATTTTATCCTAATTTATTTAGTACTTTTCAGTTAGAAGATCTGAAAGAAAAACCGAGGTGCCTTAGAAATTGCCGTTGACAACCATTTACGCAGTGTGCTTTGATAGCACACATAAACATTATAGAAAATACATATTTTGAATGCTCTATGTTCTTCCTGAGGAAAGAAATTTGACAATTTAACTTAATTGATGCCCTGAGAACATAGCCGGAATGTGAAATGAAAGCCAAGGACCCCCCACCAACAAATCAACTCAGAAATGCATCTTATAAAAAGCTTTGAAAAGAAAACTAAAACCTAGTAATCTATAGAGACAAGTTATGCTATATAATTAGAAAGTAGGTAAAATTTGGCATAAAGAGGCATTTTGAACTTGGTGCTGAGCACTTGGTGGGTGCTCAATAAATATTTTTTTAAATAAGCTTTAGCTATTTTGAATTTACTACAACAATAAGAATATATAGAGATAGATAGATAAGAAACTAGACAGATGTGCATATTTATCACTTCTTTTGAGGTGTTTAGTCTATGCTAGTAATACGCAAAAGGTTTTAAATATACTGTTTCATTGCAAATCCACGAGGTAAGTCCTGATTGTTAAACTAATTTTATAGCTGAAGAAATGAAGTCTCCAGAAAGTAAATGACGTGCCAAAATTTCCCCAGATAGGCTATGTTAAAACTGGAAAGCAGCTCCAGCTCTCCTGATGACCAACAACTTAGTCACTAAGTTGTATGAACTTCCTTTATTCTCAGTATTTAGGTAAGCAATTTGAAAACAATGATTCTGAGTTAAAAGTATCAAAGGAAAGAATTCTTGCTATTTTTTATTTAATCACATATGCAGACAATTATCCTTTATTTTGACAAGCTTATCTTCCAGGAATACCACATTCAAATTCACCAGGGATAAGACCTGAAAAAAAAAAAAAAAAAAAAGAGAGAAAACTGCACAGCCAAAGCAGTCTACAGCTCCTCAAATACATAAAACTATGTAATTCATTATGTCTGACTATCCTATTATTAGGCATATTAAAAAGATGGATAGTCCAAGTTAAGTGTGTGCTCCAGGGTATGTTGTCTCCTATTCAGTCACAAGCTATAGTACAACAAATGATTCATAGTACAGACCTTCAGAGAAGCTGAATGTAACTTAACATGCAATTGGTTTGGCATATTAAACTAATAAGCTTTGGTAAGTGCCCTTTCCGCTGCAGACATCAGCCATTCGGCAGGTGCCCCAGTGTCCAGTCTCTGACGAGCTTCCATCGCATAGTTTCATCTTAGCTTTTGCAGGGATCATTTCCCTCTTGGAATAATGTGCTGTACAGTTAATGTAAATCATAGTAAGGCTCTCTCTGGGTTATCTAGCGGTTCTGTTACTGTCATCCAGATTTAAACAATTGTTTCTTTAGTGCCTTATTGCATGTTGACAAAATTTAAAGTAAAAAATATGAAACAAAAACCAGTGTTTTGACTGTCTGTACTGTAAGAAAATATCTAAAGCTTCGTTGGCCTTAAGAATCTTCGGGGAATTTGCATTAAATTCATCCATTAAAGAAACTCTACCCAGGACTTAACTGATTTTCAACTCCATGCAAAGCACTAAACTGGGCTTTAAAGGTGTTTTGTTCTACTGGTCACTTTATTTTGTTTCTTTTTTCCTTTTGATATCAAAATTAAAATCAATTCAATACTAAAACATTTGAAATATATAGTAACATCCTAGGAAAATAATTTTAAAATTCATATTATCTCATAGCTCAGAAAAGTAATATTGACCATTTTATCTATATTCTCCCAGGTTTTTTTTAACATATGTGTTTATATGTGGGATGGTTGTATTTATACCTAAACCTTGATGATACTTTATGTTTTTATTAGATTCTGTTTTCTCAGTCATTCATATAGCAAGATCAGTTTTGCATGTTTATTAGTTATCTATAGTTGCATATAAAATTACTCCAGAATTTAGCAGCTTTAGACAACCCACTTTTTTATCTCATGGTGTCTGTGAATGAGGAATCCAGGTATAGCTAATTGAATCCTCCAGGCCAAAAGACCATACAAGACTGAAATCAAGATATCAGCCTGGGCAAGATTCAATTCCAAGCTCTCTCAGGGCTTGTTGGCAGGACTGCATTCCTCATGAGTTGTTGCACGTAAAGCCTTCGTTTACCGCTTCTGGTTGACTGAGAGCCGTCTTCAGTTCCTCAGCATGCGGGTCTCTTCATGAGGCGGCTCAAAACATGGCGGCTTGTCACTGAGCCACACAGTGAGAAGACTCAAAGGAGGACTGTGAGCAAGATGGCAGAGTTCTTCAACACCTAATTTCATACCATCATTTTTGCTTTATTCTTTTCATTAGAAGTGAGTCCCTATATCAGCCCATTATCAAGCAGAAGGGTTACTAAGGGTGTGACTACCAGCAGGTGGAGATTGTTAGGGGCCATTTTAATGGTTAAGCACAATCATATATATATATATATTTTATGGGGACGGAAATGGTCACCCACTCCAGTATTCTTGCCTGGAAAATTCCATGGACGGAGGAGCCTGGTGGGCTACAGTCCATGGACTTGCAAAGAGTCGGACACGACTGAGCTACTTCACTTCACTTCACTTCATATATTTTACATATAATACAATCAGAAATATATATTTGTATACAATTTTATTTATAAATGTATGGCTCAGATGGTAAAGGATCTGCCTGCAATGCGTGAGACCTGGATTCAATCCCTGGGTTGGGAAGATCCCTTGGAGAAGGGAATAGCAGCCCACTCCAGGATTCCGGCCTGGAGAAGTCCATGGAAGCGTTGCCTGGCAGGCTCTAGTCTACCGCGTTGTGAAGAGTCAAACATGACTGAGCAACTAACACACAGGAATTGATTATTGTTTCCTTTTGATAGATACTGACAAGGAGAATTATTTGCTGAAAAGGAGTAGGAATTTTAACACTTCTGAAACATTCTTCCAAATATCACACCAGAATTATTTTGCTAACATAGAATCCCAGTAGTGATATATGAGAAAAAAAATTCCATATCCCGAAACTCTTACTAACACAGTTTTTACATTAGTTTAAATCACTTAAGTATTTTTATGAAAACCAAGGTTTCATGTTTTACTTGATATCTCTTTGATAATTTATGAAACTGAATGCTTTCTGATATGTTTATGAGCCCTTTGGGTTTCTTCATTATGAATTGTTCATATTCTTTCTGTATTTTCCTATTTGGGGTAGTGCTTGTTGATTGAAAAGAATTGATGACATATTAATAATATTATACATTTTTCTATTTTTTGTAGAGTGAACACTGATACAAAGTTTCTCACTTGCATTTTAAATAAATAAAATTATTCCTTACATAGTAACATTATACATATTTTCCTCTTTGAGCTCCACCAACATTCCAATGACACTGTTTCTTATAATAACAACAAAACAAACAAACAAACATTCAGAACTAGAAGCATTCAGGGACTTCCCTGGTGGTCCAGTGGCTAAGGCTCTAGGTACCATCACTGGTCAGGGAACTAGATCCCACATGTCGCAAAAAAAAATTTTTTTAAAATCCCTCTTGCCACAAGAAAGATCTACAATTCTGTGTGCTGCAACTAACCCAGCATAGAGAAAGATTTTTTTTTTTTTAAAGAAAGAAGATATGGAAGCATTTAGTACTTTTCAAGTGCCCATCTAAGTAGAAAGGGTGAGTCTAGAGAGGAAACTTTGCACCTAGAAACAGTCTAGCTTGAAGATGAGGAGTTTATATTAATAGAAAGAGAGGGTGGTTGTACAAGTGCCATGTGATATGAAATGTTGGAAAGATATAAGAAAAAAAGAGCAGTAATAATACCCTTATTATTGTCACTCTAGATAAAATCTATAATAGAAATTCTGTATTGTTTAGTAAAGATACTAGTGTTAGACCTGAGTTTCTTTACAATTCAATGCAGAATATGCCCAGAACTGGTTTCATGCTTTTCAGTTTAAGTGAAAGTGAGTGAAATCACTCAGTCATGTCCAACTCTTTGCAACCCCATGGACTATATAGTTCATGGAATTCTCCAGGCCAGAATACTGGAGTGGGCAGCCATTCCCTTCTCCTGGGGATCTTCCCAACTCAGGGATCAAACCCAGGTCTCCCACATTGCAGGCGGATTCTTCATCTGAGCCACGAGGGAAGCCCATTTCAGTTTAATGGAGACTTTAAATGAGAATACCAATCAGTCCATCCTATTTGTTACAAACCCTGGCTCAATTATACTAGACAATGTTGAAGGATACCCTTTATTCTTATAATTAAAGTTATAATTAACCAATTTGATTCATAAATTGAATTCTTAATGGAGTATATTAGTAATTAACCAAACTGATCAACTCTTTCCTTTAAAAATTGTGAACATAGTAAACATGTGCCACTCTTCTCATTATTCCCACTACTTGCAGAGAGGCTCTGCTTTTAAATGGTAGTCAAGGCACGGTTTAAGTACTATCAGTTCAGTTCAGTCCAGTCACTCAGTCGTGTCCGACTTTTTGCAACCCCATGAGCCGCAGCACGCCAGGCCTCTCTGTCCATCACCAACTCCCAGAGTTTACCCAAATTCATGACCATTGAGTCGGTGATGCCATCTAACCATCTCATCCTCTTTTGTTCCCTTCTCCTTCTGCCTACAATCTTTCCCAATATCGGGGTGTTTCAAATGAGTCAGCTCTTCACATCAGCTGGCCAAAATTATGGAGTTTCAGCTTTAGCATCAGTCCTTCCAATGAACACCCAGGACTGATCTCTTTAGGATGGACTGGCTGGATCTCCTTGCAGTCCAAGGGACTCTCAAGAGACTTCTCCAACACCACAGTTCAAAAGCATCAATTATTTGGTGCTCAGCTTTCTTTATAGTCCAACTCTCACATCCATACATGACCACTGAAAAACCATAGCCTTGACTAGATGGACCTTTGTTGACAAAGTAATGTCTCTGCTTTTTAATATGCTGTTTAGGTTGGTCATAACTTTCTTTCCAAGGAGCAAGCATCTTTTAACTTCATGGCTGCAATCACCAACTGCAGTAATTTTGGAGCCCCACAAAATAATGGCAGCCACTGTTTCCACTGTTTCCCCACCTATTTCCCATGAAGTTATGGGACCGGATGCCATGATCTTAGTTTTCTGAATGTTGAGCTTTAAGCCAACTTTATCACTCTCCTCTTTCACTTGCATCAAGAGGCTCTTTAGTTCTTCTTCACTTTCTGCCATAAGGGTGGTATCTTCTGCATATCTGAGGTTATTGATATTTCTCCCAGCAATCTTGATTCCAGCTTGTCCTTCTTCCAGCCCAGCATTTCTCATGATGTACTCTGCATATAAATTAAATAAGCAGAGTGACAATATATAGCCTTGATGTAGTCCTTTTCCTATTTGGAATCAGTCTGTTGTTCCATGTCCACTTCTAACTATTGCTTCCTGATCTGCATACAGGTTTCTCAAGAGGCAGGTCAGGTGGTCTGGTATTCCCATCTCTTTCAAAATTTTCCACCGTTTATTGTGATCCACACAGTCAAAGGCTTTGGCATAGTCAACAAAGCAGAAGTAGATGTTTTTCTGGAACTTTCTTGCTTTCTCAATAATCTAGCAAATGTTGGCAATTTGATCTCTTGTTCCTCTGCTTTTTCTAAAACCAGCCTGAACACCCAGAAATTCATGGTTCACGTAGCCTGGCTTGGAGAATTTTGAGCATTACTTTAATAGCATGTGAGATGAGTTCAATTGTGCAGTAGTTTGAGCATTCTTTGGCATTGCCTTTCTTTGGGATTGGAATGAAAACTGACCTTTTCCAGTCCTGTGGCCACTGCTGAGTTTTCCAAATTTGCTCGCATATTGAGTGTAGCACTTTCACAGCATCATCTTTCAGGAATTGAAATAGCTCAATGGAATTCCATCACCTCCACTAGCTTTGTTCATAGTGATGCTTCCTAAGGCGACTTGACTTCACATTCCAGGATGTCTGGCTCTAGGTGAGTGATCACAGCATTGTGATTATCTGGATTGTAAAGATATTTTTTGTACAGTTCTTCTCTGTATTCTTGTCATCTCTTCTTAGTATCTTCTGCTTCTGTTAGGTCCATACCATTTCTGTCCTTTATTGAGCCCATCTTTGCAGGCAATGTTCCCTTGGTCTCTAATTTTCTTGAAGAGATCTCCAGTATTTCCCATTCTATTGTTTTCCTCTATTTCTTTGCATTGATCACTGAGGAAGCCTTTCTTATCTCTCCTGGCTCTTCTTTGGAACTCTGCATTCAAATGGATTTATCTTTCCTTGTCTCCTTTGCTTTTCACTTCTCTTCTTTTCTCAGCTATTTGTAAGGCCTCCTCAGGCAGCCAGTTTGCTTTCTCACATTTCTTTTTCTTGGGGATGGTCTTGATCCCTTTCTCCTGTACAATGTAATGAATGTCCATCCATAGTTCATCAGACACTCTGTCTATCAGATCTAGTCCCTTAAATCTATTTCTCACTTCTACTGTATAATCATAAGGGATTTGATTTAGGTCATATTTATACAATTGTTCCTAACCTTATACTCCTAGGTCAGAAGAGTCTCTGAATTAAGACATTCAATTTTTATTTCACTCTTTAATTCAGATTAAGTTTATTGCCATTTTTAATTATGTTAATGTTGTTTAAATTGATCTTTATTAATATTAGTTTGGGGCTTCCCTCAAGGCTCATCTGGTAAAGAATCTGCCTGCAGTGCAGGAGACCTGGGTTCAATCCCTGGTTGGGGAAGATCCCCTGGAGAAAGGAAGGGCTACCCACTCCAGTATTCTGGCCTGGAGAATTCCATGATCTGTATAGTCCATGGAGCTGCAAAGAGTCAGACATGACTGAGGAACTTTCACTTTCACTTTACATATTAGTTTTAACCATATTTTCAAACTTGATTTCAAGGATATCCAATATACTACCTGTGAAGTTGCTCAGTCGTGTCTAACTCTTTGTGACCCCATGGACTGTAGCCTACCAGGCACCTCAGTCCATGGAATTTTCCAGGCAAGAGTACTGGAGTGGGGTGCCATTGCCTTCTCCAAGAACTGCACCCTAAGCTGATGCCAATGTGACACATTCAGATAAAGACGGCAGACTGAGCACCTTTTTTCCTCTTACTCCCTTCAAACTGTTGGAATGAATTGTGGTGTGACCACACAGTGGAGTGCTAAGCATCTGTCACAAGGAAAAAGGATATGTTTTATGAAATGCTATGCAATGATTTCTGGGATATAACAAGTTATATAAAACAAAGGAAAAAGAAACATGAATAATATGATACTTAGGAAGGAAAACAGTTGATACATATTTATTTTATTTGAAAAATAGAAAAGTGAAACAAAACTAACAGAAAATGATTAGCAGAGAGGATAGAGAAAACAGAACGTACAAAGAAGCTACTATAAATTATTGATATATACCTAATTTGCAGCTTTGCCTTTGGAACTGCATAAATATTTTATATAAATCTAAGAGACAAATTTTTAAAAATCTTAAAATCAAAGCAAAATGAAACATAAACCCTGAGTAACAAATTTATGCCATAACAACACATAGATTTATATGTTTGTATATATGAATCTCCATATGATTTCCATATATGAATCCTTATATATGAGTATTGACATATATTAATTAATTTATATATTATATATATTATTTATAATTTATATTTTAAATATACAGCTGAATTTATATATATATATGTATATGATTGAATGATTATATGTGTTAATATGGATAGGAAATAAGATATTCATTTTAAGAGAAAAGAGCTACAAAGAAGAAAGCAAGTTTTTAAAGTAAATAAGATTTAAAATTTCAGCAATTTTAAATTTGAATTGGATTCAGTAGGAACTTAAGGCTGTATCAACTTGTTCCTAGCACAGATATGGATAGATCTTACAACTAAAAACATCTTAATAGCTAGCTTACAATTCACTTCCAAGAAGCCATTTTGCCTAAGCATAAAATCACCTACTTTTCAAAATTGATGGTATTGCTTGTAACAGCAAGCCTTAAGATAATATCAATTGTCCAATAATAAGGGAGTTGTTGAATAAGGGAGGTGTTGAAAACAGTAACAGCAAAACCATGATAAATCTACCTGAGTGGTTTTACCCCTTAAGGGACATTTGGCCATGTTAATGAAACTTTTTGTTTGTCAAGACAGAAAGAAGTGTTGCTGATGGCCTTTAGTCAGCACAGGCCAGGCTGCTAAACTATTCCATTGCAGAAGAATCCCCTCATGATAAATAAGGATGTGGTACGAAAGAGCAAGGTGAAGGTAGAAACCCTAATGTACATGGAGTCCTATACATCCATAATGAAGAATGAAAAAAGAAAATTTCCTTGTGTTAACATAACAAGATCTACAGATTAGGGTAAGGAGAAAAATTAAAGCATAGAACATTACATATAAAATCTAATGTTAGAATGTGGGATAATAAGAATCTTTTTTTTTTTAATCTACACACACAGAGATGGAAACATATGTTTTTATTTCCAAGAAATAATAATAAAATGATAAAGATGACTACCTATGAGATGGGAGAAAAAACAGGCTAGAGAAGGCAGGAGGAAAGTGACATATCTGTGAATATCATTTCAGTTCCTGAGGAGTTCTGACTTTTGAATAAGGCAAATGCAATACTTGGTCAAGCTTATCTAGATTTCAAAATAAGAAATCAAATCCAAATGTAGAATAAGACAGCCAAAATACAATACTATTAAGTTACAAGATAAAGTCAAGAAGATCAAGTAGTTGAACTCAAAATATGAATGAAAGTATAGAACGAAGAAGAACATTTTATGACCAATGTTTATTTTTAAAGGAGTTGCAGAAAATAAAATGAAGTAGGAGGAGATTTAAAGATATATTCTTAAATATTTCCTTGAATTAAAGAATTAAACCTCTAAAGAGAAAGGGCTTTCTGATTATCTGCTATAATGAATCATAAATGCTCACACCAAAACCCCATCATTGTCAAATCCATAACACCAATGAGAAAAAGAATCACCAAATGCTTTGAGAGATTTCTTTAAAAAGCAAAACAAAAACACAACCCGATAGAAAGGATTGGGCTTCCCTGGTAGCTCAGAAGGTAAAGCATCTGCCTACAATGCGGGAGACCTGGGTTCGATCCCTAGGACAGGAAGATCCCCTGGAGAAGGAAATGGCAACCCACTCCAGTATTCTTGCCTGGGAAATCCCATGGACAGAGGAGCCTGGCGGGCTACAGTCTATAGGGTCACAAAGACACAACTGAAGTGACTTACCACACATGCCCGCACACTTTTAGAGTACAAGAAAGAAGAAGAAGCTCATATAATTTCATATACCTTCAAAAATATGAGCATTGTAATAGCAGAAATAGAGGCAGTCCTAAAAGTAATAGTAGAGAATGATTTTTTGTAGTAATGGTAGCAAAACTTGTATGATTCTCATCAAATACTGAGAAAATGTAGATATATGCAAAATGCCTCCAAGAAATCAATAAGAACTGCAGAAGAAGCTAAACTGAGAGACTCAACAGAGCTATAGAGCTTCTAATAACTTCTCTACAAAATATTTTCAATATTACATTTTCTTCTTAAACATACTTTATAGTTTTTCTCAAGTGAAAGATTATAAATGTAGCATGTATATGATATAACCATAATACTAACCCATTGAACTATACAGAGAGCGAGTGTTAAGCTGATCATGATCAAGACGCTGTTAACACTATTTGCTCATGAGTTAGGATGATGAAACCAGAATCATCTAGCTCTCCAGAGAAATGATCTGCATAGATCAGTAACATCTGAAGCAACCTGTCCTTAAGCAGAGGCTGCCTCTGATTTGAGGAAATCAATGGAATAATAAATATTTAAAATTTAAACTAAATTCTCAAGTCCACTTTTCACCTCATTATTAGCCCTTAAAATAAACATGAGACTGGACACCATTTCATTGATTTAATTGGTCATTTTCAGAGGGACAAGAATAGTCTTTATCAAATAAGAGTTAATATGATCCTTGATGAGATTATCTCCACAGTGACTCAAGAAGATTGTTTCCTAAATCAGTCATTAAAATTAACATGTCCATCACTCCAAAGATACAAAACAATTTCTTGCAGCTAAAACTTTACATATTAAAGGAGTGATTTGATGAATAATTTGAAGACTGAAGTGCTGTTCTCACTATCATCTATTATTTAATTGAGAATGTTGAATAAAAAGCCAAAATAACACTTTCCTGAGAAGTTCACGAGTAGTCTCAGTTTTCTCAGAAGGTCTTTGTAAAAGCAAGAGATGGAAAATGAAAGCATTATTATTTGTTCACAGAATAGTCATCTGTATATCTCCTTGTGCTTCTGAAATGTGTGAGAATGACTCACAGAAATATACAGTAGTCACTTTCCTGTTTCCCCCCACCCAATCAAATTATTACTCTTTTAATTCAGATTGCTCTTATTCCACCAGGAAACTGAGAGACATGTCTTACAGCAAGGGACAGTTTGATAGCATCCCAGAAACATGGGGTTTTAGCGCTCCAATAAGAACAATCAGTTACCATTATTAATTTTTGTGTATGGGAAGGTTGTTAAAAGTGTTATCTTAAAAACAAAAACTGTGTATCATGTTATACAATAGATGAATGCAGTCAATAAATATATGTAAGGAAGTCTATGTAATGCATACGGGCTTCCTGAGTGGCTCAGAGATAAACAGAATCCTCTTGCAATTCAGGAGATACGGGTTTGATCCCTGGGTGAGAAAGATCCCCTGAAGAAAGGCATGGCAACCACTCCAGTATTCTTGCTGGGAGAATTCCATGGACAGAGGAGCCTGGTGGGTTCAAAAAAAGTGTGTGCTGTCTCAAAAAAGTCAGACTTGACAGCAGTTAAAGAACAACAACCAAACCTGATATATATGCAGAGTGTCCTCTCTCTCTCACACACACGCACAAGAATAGTCTAAGTGGGAAAACAAAGTCACGTTAGCAGACTAGAATGACAGTCTCTGGAGAAAAAAATGATAAGGCAAAAATATTTTTAATAATTTTTCCCTTTGGAAAAACTACACATTAACTTACAAGTGATCATTTATATTCTTACTTCCCAAAAAATTACCAATGCAAGTTGTTTCCAGGATTAAGGATCATTTCATCTTCACTACAGTTGCTTAATTAATTGAGAACTTAGAAGCTTAAGGTGGGATGAAATATTACATGAACCTAAACAGTAACTGTATCTCAAAGTTACAGCTCTTAATGAACACCATAGTCCTGAGAGCTATAAACTGAAGTGTAAAATAGTCATCTATATTTTTAATTCAGATATAAAATTTGAGGCAGTATTTGGAAATGTGTTGTTAGCAACATAGGAATAGAGAATATCTACATCACGCAAGTATACCTTTATTTGGGGAAGTACTTGAGACTCTCAAGTGAAACTGGCATCCTCTTCTTGTTGCAGACTGTTCTGGCTTCCATTTACATGTTATCTTTCTCACTCTCTAATCTGGCATTACATATCACTAAGGATTCAAATAAGTCAAATTGTAAATTATTGCATTCAGAGCAATGGTTAAATCTTGTATAATTCCTGATTTGTTTCAAATGATGTAATCTATATATGTAGAGGGAGAAGCACCAACAGCCTCAGGTGTGTGCATGATGCCACTCTAATGGCAGAAGGTGAAGAGGACTAAAGAGCCTCTTGATGAGGGTGAAGGAGGAGAGTGAAAAGGCTGGCTTAAAACTAAACATTAAAAAAACTAAGATCATAGCATCTGGCCCCATTACTACATAGCAAATAGATGTGGAAAATGTGGAGGTAGTGACAGATTTCCTCTTCTTGGGCTCTAAAATCACTGCAGATGTTGACTGCAGTCATGAAAACAGAAGACAATTGCTTCTTGGCAGGAAAGCTATGACAAACCTAGATAGCACTTTGAAAAATAGAGACATTACTCTGGTAAGGTCCATATAGTCAAGGCTATGGTCTTCCCAGTGGTCACATATGGCTGTGAGAGCTGAACCATAAATAAGGCAGCGCTCCAAAGAATTGATGCCTTCAAACTGTGGTGCTGGAGAAGATTCTTTAAAGTCTTTTGAACAGCAAGAAGATCAAACCAATCAATCTTCAGGGAAATCAACCCTGAATACTTATTGGAAGGACTGATGTTGAAGCTGAAGCTCCAATAGTTTGGTCACCTGATGCAAACAGCCAACTCGTTGGAAAAGTCCCTGATGCTTGGAAAGATTGAGGGCAGAAGGAGAAGAGGGTGTCCGAGGATAGATAACTGGATGGCATTAACGATACAAATGAACATGAACTTGGACAAACTTCAAGAGATGGTAAGGGGCAGGGAGGCCTGGGGTGCTGTGGTCCTTGGGGTCACAGAGTCAGACATGACTGCGTAGCTGAACAATGAACAACAAAATGTTGAGGACTTCACTGAAAACTAGTTCCATAGGCATTGACCTAGATTTTCAATCTCTACTTCTGAAACTTAGGAAGAATATTTCCTATTTTCATTAGACAGGCGATCCCTCCCTGTGTAATGATTGAACTTTTAACGTGTTACTTTTTAAGACAAAACAGTTTCCAGTTACTTTTTTCTCCATAGGAATGGGAAAAAAAAACACATGAGCTCAAGAATCTTGTAGGGTGATAGTGATATAGAAGGCATAAAAATCGTCCGCCAAAGGGTATACAAAATCCCTGGAATGAGTGAGAGTTACCTTATTAGGGAAAAGGGTCTTTTCAGATGTAATTAAGTTAAAGATTTTGAGATGAGATCACCCTGGATTACCAGGATGGGTTTTAAATCCAAGGACAAGTGTCCTTATAAGAAACACACAAGAGAGATTTGACAGACAGAAGAGGAGGCAGGGTGGCTATGGAAACAGAGATTGCAGTCATGTAGTCAACAGACAACAGAAGCTCAAAGAATGAAATCTAGCCTAGAGCTTCTGGAGGGAGCAGGGTCCCGCTGGCATCTCGAGTTCAGGTTTCCGGCCTCTAAAGCTGGTGGAGTGTACATTTCTGTTTCAAGGTATCCAGTTTGTGGCAATGTGTTATGTCAACCTCAAGAAACTAATAGAATTGGCATGCAAGTCTACAACTGAACTCTTAAAATGATGACTAATAAAACTACTAAAATTGTAGGATGGGAGACCAGGGAAGAATATATAAGGGAAACAGGCATAATCAATCACTATGCCGTAATGTGAGGGAGTAAAAAAATGAAATCTAAGTGAATAAGGATATGTGTGTTTCGTGTGTGTGTGTTTCTGTGTGCATGTTCTGTTTAGGAAAGACATTCAAACAGTGGGGAAAACTGAAAGAGGGGGCAGGTAGCCTAAGAGATGATATAATTTAGCCAGCATATATTAAGAGGTAAAATAAATGGTCTCTACAAGTGACATTGGGCTTGCCAGGAGACACAATGGTAAAAAAATCTGCCTGCCAAAACAGGAGATACTGGAGATACAGGTTTGATCGCTGGGTTGGGAAGATCCACTAGGGTAGGAAATGGCAACCCACTCCATATTCTTGGTTGGAAAATTCCAAAGACAGAAGGGCCTGCCAAGCTGTAGTCAGTGGGGTCTCAAAGAACAGGACGTGACTGAGCGCACACACACACATGCACAAATGATGCTATATCTAAAGATGAGCTTTTCTCCGAGAGACAGGGTACTGGTATTGGAAGACCTGGAGTTCCCAAATTCAGCCATTCAAGTATTTTATTTATCTGTGTATTATCTTTGACAACATCCAGGAACCAAAGACAAATAATTCCAGGACTTCACAAGTTTCAGTAGCCAAATCAAATTTTTACTTTCTATTCACCAATTAACCCTTCCAGTAGAGACCAATATATGATAGAAGTTCTGCTCTTCCATCCTTTATTATCCTTAGGGACTCTGACTTCCAATCTGATTCAGTCACTTAGCATGTACCACAGTAGCTTTTAGAGTCCAGGACAAAACAACAAATTAAAAAGGCAGGGGTGAAGAGCTGTGCTATAAATACACCAAATATCTGTTCTAAACATTATTTTCTCACTTTTAAAGTAGGATGATGGGGGACAGTTAACATTAAAAGAAATAAACAAGAAATTCACCAAAATAATATCATTCCATTTTATCAATTCTAAAATAAGCTAGAAATACATACAATATACTTAAAATGCATTGACAGATCATTTTAAGGTGAAATGAGTAGTATCCATGGCCCAAAATTCAAAAAGAAACGTTAAAGTTTCAAACACTGGCATTACCCTTTTCAGATATCCAGCTCATTCAGGGACAATGACAGCTACTGTCTCTCTCACTAGCCACATATCAGAGCAGCTTTTGTGTCTGCCTCAGTTAAAGGAAGAGGAAATTGAGAGCAAATGTTAAAAGTTATATGATTAAAGGTCATTTTATACAAGGTTTTGGAGGGAGGAATTGTCCTCATGACACAGGAATTGGTTGACCAAAATTGGACAATAATTTTTTATTGAATCCCTGTGGATGAATTCAACCCCATTTAATAGTGTATGTATATTAGGCACTAATTTATGTACATTAGCATTTAGCATACATGCCATGTAAAAGGACAACAGTCACATCATAGACTTGTGATTGTTACTCACATTTAACAGGCTATAGATACCAAGACATATGATTAAAAACTGAGAGCCAACTTTGGAAGCTGGCCAGGATAAAAAAGAAAGAAGAAATTCTTGCTCATTTTCATTGAAAAGCTGAGGTTTGTTTTAATATGCTGAATAAAGAGATAGTCTACATTTTTTTTTAGCTATTTAAGTGTCCAGATCTTTTCATTCAGATGAATTATGATATCTAAAATTTCAAGTCCTTTCCTCACATTTGGTCAAGAAAAAAAAAAGTTTCTTCATAATAAAGGATTTCTGGATGAAAATGCTTATGACACATAGAATGAATTAAAAAAATCAAAATGCATGACACCTTCTTGGGTGGCCAGATGAACAAAAATGATTGCTTTAGTTGGAGTGTGGCACATATTCTAAGGTACAATGTCCTAGTAATTTATTGTATGCTGCATTAAAATAGCGTTTGGCAAATTAAACATTCTTCAATAAAATGTTGCATGTGAGTGCACAGGGGGATGGCAAAATAGAAATGAAATATATTTCCCCATCTCTGTTGAAAAACACAATATAGATAGCAAAAATAGCAAAACTTTTCATGTAACGATAAAGATGTCATTTGAGAAATTCAAAACTTGTACTGAGGAGGATCTACATTTTAATATATCAGACAATTTGCTGTAAAAGCAAATTCTTACTTGTTAAAATACTAGCAAATTCATAAATTGTGTTTAAAGGGGAGTATACCCCCACTAGTCTTAAAGAATTGTCTTAGGACATTTTTATGAACATTTCAAATATATATGTTGGTGTCCTAATTGAGTAAGAACTAATGATTCTGAAATTTCTCTGTGTGTTTTTAGCAAAATAAAATGTCCTCAACTACTTTAAAATGTATGAAATTCCTAAATGCATATGCCTTTAACCATGAATTCCCATGGCCATAATTGTATTGTCACCAATTCACCAATGTATCTACATATTTCAGTGGAATGCAGATTGATTTTTTAAGTATAAAGTAAGCATACATGAAAGAAATGCTTTATGAAGTGAAAAGTACATCCAACAGAGTAAGCTCAGATTGCAAAGTGAGTGTCTTGGGTCAAAGGAGGTGGTTGTTCTGCGTTCAGGGCACAGATGCGTTAGAGTCCGCTCAGATTCAGTGTTTCCACTAACCCCTTCCCCAACCCCCTACACAGAGACCCTACATGCTTCGAGAAACATGGGAGATTCAGTGTTCAACAGGAGAGGATAATAAAGCATTGCAATCAAGATCAAGTGTCTGAAGGCATTTGAGGTCACAGATAAGTCATTGCCACCATCTGTGGTGCCTTAATGTCGCCTAAAACATCAACAATAGCTGTAGTTATGAGAAGCAGCAATTACATGCTGGGGTTACAGACTCTGAGGGTCTCAAGGAAACAGTAGAGAAGAGGGGCTGCAGACAGTTGCTGAGAAAAGAGATGCAGTAAGGCCTAGGATACTTTGTTCGTAGGGCTCTTGGCTAGAGATGTGGACATAGCCTTTCCTAGAACCTACAAGTTCATGAGGTTGAAGGACACTCAGATTTTACATGCTCTGAATTTGTCCTAAGTCTGAATTGTTATTTTTCCTTTATCTGCAAGCAAGCTATCCCATTTTTTGAAATTATGTTAAAACCAAATCAATGAAAACCTAAATAAGGACAATTTGAATATGTAGACCAAGTAAGTGATTCATAACTATGTTCTTAAAATATGTATTGCAGCAATTATATACAAGACATAATTCTAGGTGCTATGAAAAATTCAAAGATAACTTCTATTTTGTGCCAAGTCCTCTCTCTGTCTTTTTGATTTTTGTTTGTCTGCTGGTGGTGTTAGTGATAGGCTATGTGATTAAGCGAAGACATAGAGAAAGAGAAAAGCACTGCTCAGGGATGCCACACAGAGTTATTTCTGTGACTAAAATATCACACATAAACATATCCAGAGTATATCACTAGTTCCTTTTGTAAAGAAAAGCATAATTAACCTGTAAACATAAAGATGTGTGCATGCATGTTAAGTTGCTTCAATTGTGTCCAAGTCTGTACAACCACCCCTGGACTGTAGCCCGCCAGGCTCCTCTGTCCACGGGATTCTCCAGGCAAGAACACTGGAGTGGGTGGCTATGCTCTCCTCCAGGGGATCTTCCTGACCCAGGGATTGAACTGGCATCTCTTATGTCTCCTGCACTGGCAGGCAGGTTCTTACCACTAGTGCCACATGGGGAGCCCAAACAGAAGGATAATTAAATGGCAACCCACTCCAGTATTCTTGCCTGGAGAATTCCATGGACAGAGGAGCTGGATGGGCTACTGTCCATGGGGTCGTAGAGTCAGACATGACTAAGTGTCTAACATACAAACATACAATAACTGAGATTTACTTAAAGCATTTTTTAATACCCTGTGGAGAAGCAAATATATTAATGGTAACAGAATACACTGTATTCACATCTACAGGGCAAATAGGAAACAATGTATACAAATTGTGGACACAAGAAAGGAATTAAAAGGAGGAGGTAGGATTTGGTCAGTCATAAATATGGAAACTCAATTCACTTGAACAGCACTAATTACATGATTTTACAACTTTTCATGTCTCTAATATATAACATATATATGACATTAAACTTAATCACTATGACATAAATCTTTCAAACTATGCTTTGATTTTCTATTGCTGTGTGGCAAATTACCACAGACTTAGCTTAAAACAACAGCTATCTATTACCTCACAACTCTGTAGGTCATTTTAAGTAAGTTCAGCTGGACAAAAATGGCTCTTATTTAGAATTTCTGAAAGGAATCCACCTCCAAATCAAGTTTTTGACAGAATCCAGTTCTTTACAGTGGCTGAACTGAGATCTCTGTTCCTGGTTGGACGTAAGTAGTCCTGAAGGCTACTTACATGTCTTCTCACATGACTCCTTCCACCTCTAACAAGCGAGAGTGTGTTGAGTCCTTCTCAGACTTCATATCTCTCTGATATTTGCTTCTGCTACCAGCCAAAGAAAGCTCTATTTAAAAAGCTTATGTGATTACATAGGGCCTGCATGGATAATCCCAGACAATCTCCTTACTTTAAGGCAAATCATGCCATATAAAATGACAGTCATAATCATGATATCATATCTCAGGTTCTAGGGATTAGAGCCGGACGTTTAAAAACACCTGCTTACCGCAGCTATAGAATTGTGTTCCAAGAAGTACAAAATGCAATGACCAAGCAATGCTGACATTCTTCCCTAGTCCCTCAAAAAAGAACTCCAGTCACAGTAGGAGCATACGGAAGCTATCCATCTAACTGTTGCTTTCTCCAGCAATGAAGAATAAAGATGCAATCATGATCATCAGGCACTGATGCATCATTTGGCCTCCTCCCTGGGAACATTGCTAAGATCAATGACTTCGTCCTTCATGTCTTCCACACTCAGATTCATAATCCCTCTAAATTATCCAGATTTCTAATATATTGCTTGGGTACATGACTTTAAACTTTCATATTTAATGGGCTTAAGAGATCAATATACGGATGTTTTGTGATCATGAAGAGTTTTTTATTAACCCTGAAACTACAGTTCTTTACTGAAACTTACAACCTTTTGAAACTGAGCTTGTTAACGCTCAGCCCAGTACCTTTGTCTGTACATTACAAAATGTGGTCTTTATACAGCTATGAATAACTTTTAAAAGAGACAGCGATACGATAATGTAAACTCATGTTTTTAAAAGAAAAAGTCTGCTGGATGGAGTCTTCAAAAACATGTTTTCAAACATTCTTCAAGTGTTTTACCTACTACTTAGAAAAATGCCTTGGAGAAGACAGCATCATAAAACACAAAATTTATATTCTCTTCTACTTTATAAGTCATCAATCTAACATATGTGCAAAGGAGCACCACAAAACTTCTAGTATTCAGCATTTTAGGTCGTTTAACAAACAACATATCTAGTACACGTAATCGCAAAATTGCATGTGTGTGTGTGTATGTGTATTATATGTATATATATTGTAGATATCATCACATTAATTGATTCATAATTTTACACTTGCATAATTATCTGACTCAGAAATATTTAGGCTGCCTATTTCAGTTTCCAAAAGATAACTTTTTCAGACTATGTGTATTTTAAAAAAAATTGTGTTTGTAAACACATGTCATTAGATATGATAAAGGACATGTGCCCACTTAAAATAGATCATTACTCAAAATGATGATATGGTGTTGAAATAATTATATATAATTAAATATAATTTCCTAAAAAAATATTACCTCGCATACATACATATAAATTCAATTCTTTTCAAATGTTATTCAAATAACCTAACAATAAACACTACTCATGTTTCTTTGTAATTTCCAAAAATGACCTGGTTTTCATTAATTCACTCAACCATGTCTTTTTCATTAGACATTTAAGCAATTTCCAGTTTAGGTGCATTAATTGTATGTTTTTCTGGTTCATCACAATTATTATGTCATAGAAAATTTAAAGAATTTCCTTTAGGTGGCATTGCAAAGTATCTGCTTGAAATTAATATTTCCTATATTTCATATTTTTATTTCTCTTTTTGGTTCTTTTTCTGCTTCTTTCTACTTCATTATCAGCCCAGCTGATTCCAGCAAAAGCTCCTCACTTCCAGAACACAGAATCACACACAGTTACCTAGAAGTGTTTCTCACTGTGGGGTCAGTCTGTCTCCTCCTGGTTCAGCATACTCAGGGGCTTGTGGACATGGAAAAAACCCTGGCTCCACCCCAGGTTTAGTCCATCAAAATCTCTATGCTGAGGGTGAGGGTTACAGATCTCTGGGATCTTTATTTAAAAATATTTTTCTATCCATTCTAATTTACTGATACAGTGTCTTTAGGAATTGTTAATTTTCAAAGACAGTCTAATCATCACAGATCATTAGTGTTCACTACAGTGTACATTTTCTAAAATGATCTCTAAAATCTCCATTTATAATTAGAACTAGTATTTATCAAAGCATTACAATAAAACCAGCCTATATTTTCCCTCCAAGGCTGAATTTGCTGGCTAATTTTCTTAGTTTTTAAGTGCAAAGCTGACTCTCAAGGGGACTTTTCTCAGTGTTTCAACATCTGCTCTAGCTGAATCTGGAATCACATCTGACATTCATTTGGTTTGAGATTAAACTCTTCTACCTTTTACAAAAGCATGTACAATCCAGTCTTTTGTTTGTTTCTAAAAACCTACTTCTAAAAAATACAAGACGTGTAGTTTGTCTTAATGGGGTAATATCCAATAAACAATTGACCTATCCAGGTTCCCATTCAACCTAATGGCTGGAGCTGAAGTTGTACAGAGTGTGAGTTCAGGTTGTTTCCAAAATCTTGCTCAAGAACTCAAAGTTCTTAATACTTCTATCATCACAATTATAACAAAAATAATAGTAGTGCAAATATAAGTTTTGCCAATCACTATTATTATAATCATTTTAAAAATATTAACTCAGTAAAAACAATCTTATGATAAATAGTTTTAACCTCAAATTCCAATTATACAGATGATAATAGTGAAGCATAGACAGGTTAAATCAATTACTCAAGGTGCCAGAGCTAGTAAGCAGCATGGTCAGGATTTGATTTCTGCACTAAGATTCCAACCAATGCTCTTAACCATTAAGATGTCACCAGCTGGGCTGAGTTGGTGATTATAATCTTTCTCTTCCCTGTTGGCTCAGATGGTAAAGAATCCACCTGCAATGTGCAAGACCCAGGCTAGATCCCTGGGCTGGAAAAATCCCTTGGAGGAAGGACTAGCAACCCACTCTTGTATTCTTGCCTGGAGAATCCCCGTGGACAGAGGAGCCTCGTCACAAAGAGTTGGACATGACTGAGCTACTCAGCACAGCACAGCCAATGAAGAAAGTAAAAGTGTTAGTGACTTTTTCTGACTCTTTGCGACCCCATGGACTGTAGGCCACCAGGTTCCTCTGTCCATGGAATTTTCCAGGCAAGAATACTGGAGTGGGTTGCCATCCCCTTCTCCAGGGGCTGTTCCCCACCCAGGAATGGAATTTGGGTCACCAGCATTGCAGGCAGATTTTTTTGCCATCTGAGCTACCAGGGAAGCCCTCTTTAACCAATACTTTTTGTTAAATATGATATGGGTTTCCCCCTAAACATTATAACTTCTTTACTATGTTTAGCACCTCACTGCAAAAGTTAGTTGAGATTTGAAATTAAATAGATAACAAGCAACAGTTATATTCTATCTTTGTCATTTGTAGCCAATTATTTAAAAAGAGATTTAATTTATATTTTTGTTGACTTGAATTTCATACATCATTGTATGATCCTGAAGAATAAAGACTATGAGTTACACCATTTTAAACTCTCTCAAGCAGCAAGGCCAGTATTTTGTGCATAGTAAGTATTAAGAAAATAATGTGACTCAGGTAAGAGTTATTAATTTTTTAAGAGTTATTAATTTTATTGAAATTCAAAAATTAAAAAAAAGCTTAAAAGTAACTTTTGTATTGTTGGTCAAATGGCTTAAATTATATTTTTAGGAATGATTTTGTGAACAATTTTTTTGAATGAATTATATATGTCAAACTAATTTGTACATAGTTACAAATTTGCAACAAAGAAACATTTGTACTAATTGTTGATGTCACAGTAAAGCACTTACTACATGGATTCAATTAAATTTTGTAAGAAGTATTTTCTTTGTACAGAAAATGGAATCCATATTTACTATAAAAAGTTTCATGAAATATAAAGGTATAAACAAATAATGGGGAAATTATCTATAAAACAATTTAAGGTACCTTCAAAACATTGTAATACATACTTAAATTCATAATAAGCTTATTGTTACCAGGGGGAAATGGGGAGAGGGATAAATTGAGGGATTTGGATTGACATATACATACTCAGTTCAGTTCGGTTCCAATCGCTCAATCAATGTCCGACTCTTTGCGACCCCATGAATCGCAGCACGCCAGGCCTCCCTGTCCATCACCAACTCCCGGAGTTTACCTAAACTCATGCCCATCGAGTTGGTGACGCCATCCAGCCATCTCATCCTCTGTCATCCCCTACTCCCCAATCCCTCCCAGCATCAGGGTCTTTTCCAATGAGTCAACTCTTCGCATGAGATGGCCAAAATATTGGAGTTTCAGCTTCAACATCAGTCCTTCCAATGAACACCCAGGACTGGTTTCCTTTAGCATGGACTGGTTGGATCTCCTTGCACTCCAAGGGACTCTCAAGAGACTTCTCCAACACCACAGCTCAAAAGCATCCATTTTTTGGTGCTTAGCTTTCTTCAGAGTCCAACTCTCACATCCATACATGACCACTGAGAAAACCATAGCCTTGACTAGATGGACCTTTGTTGGCAAAGTAATGTCTCTGCTTTTTAATATGCTATCTAGGTTGGTCATAACTTTCCTTCCAAGGAGTAAGCGTCTTTTCATTTCATGGCTGCAATCACCATCTGCAGTGATTTTGGAGACCCAAAAAATAAAGTCTGGCACTGTTCCTCATCTATTTCCCTTGAAGTGATGAGAGAGAATTTCATGATATTAATTGTCTGAATGTTGAGCTTTAAGCCAACTTTTTCACTCTCCTCTTTCACTTTCATCAAGAGGCTTTTTAGTTGCTTTTCACTTTCTGCCATAAGGATGGTATGATCTGCATATCTGAGGTTATTGATATTTCTCCAAGCAATCTTGATTCCAGCTTGTGCTTCTTCCAGCCCAGCATTTCTCATGATGTACTCTGCATATATGTTAAATAAGCAGGGTGACAATATACAGCCTTGATATAATCCTTTTCCTATTTGGAACCACTCTGTTGTTCCATGTCCAGTTCTAACTGTTGCTTCCTGATATGCATACAGGTTTCTCAAGAGGCAGGTCAGGTGGTCTGGTATTCCCATCTCTTTCAGAATTTTCCACAGTTTACTGTGATCCACACAGTCAAAGCCTTTGGCATAGTCAATAAAGCAGAAATAGATGTTTTTCTGAAACTCTCTTGCTTTTCTGATATACACACTACTAAACACAGAATAGATAACTCATAAGGACCTACTGTATAGCACAGGGAACTCTTCTCAATACACTCTTTTTTTAATTAATTTATTTTTATATTAATTGGATGCTCATTACTTTACAATATTGTAGTGAGTTTTGTCATACATTAACAAGAATCAGCCATGGAGTTACATGTATTCCCCATCCCTATCCCCCCTCCCACCTCCCTCTCCGCCCGATCCCTCTGGGTCTTCCCAGTGCGCCAGCCCCAAGCAATTGTCTCATGCATCCAACCTGGGCTGGTGATCTGTTTCACCCTAGATAATATACATGTTTTGATGCTGTTCTCTTGAAACATCCCACCCTCGCCTTCTCCCACAGAGTCCAAAAGTCTGTTCTATACATCTGTGTCTCTTTTTCTGTTTTGCATATAGGGTTATCATTAACATCTTTCTAAATTCCATATATATGTGTTAGTATACTGTAATCGTCTTTATCTTTCTGGCTTACTTCACTCTGTATAATGGGCTCCAATATCATCCATCTCATTAGAACTGATTCAAATGAATTCTTTTTAATGGCTGAATAATATTCCATGGTGTATATGTACCACAGCTTCCTTATCCATTCGTCTGCTGATGGGCATCTAGGTTGCTTCCATGTCCTGGCTATGATAAACAGTGCTGCGATGAACATTGGGGTGCACGTGTTTCTTTCAGATCTGGTTTCCTCAGTGTGTATGTCCAGAAGTGGTATTGCTGGGTCATATGGCAGTTCTATTTCCAGTTTTTTTAAGAAATCTCCACACTGTTTTCCATAGCGGCTGTACTAGTTTGTATTCCTGCCAACAGTGTAAGAGGGTTCCCTTTTCTCCACACCCTCTCCAGCATTTATTGCTTGTAGACTTTTGGATAGCAGCCATCCTGACTGGCGTGTAATGGTACCTCATTGTGGTTTTGATTTGCATTTCTCTGATAATGAGTGATGTTGAGCATCTTTTCATGTGTTTTTTAGCCATCTGTATGTCTTCCTTGGAGAAATGTCTGAGATAACCATGTGGTTTTTATCTTTCAATTTGTTAATGTGATGTATCACACTGATTGATTTGTGGATATTAAAGAATCCTTGCATTCCTGGGATAAAGCCCACTTGATCATGGTGTATAATTTTTTTAATATCTTGTTGGATTCTGTTTGCTAGAATTTTGTTAAGGATTTTTGCATCTATGTTCATCAGTGATATTGGCCTGTAGTTTTCTTTTTTTGTGGCAACTTTGTCTGGTTTTGGAATTAAGGTGATGGTGGCCTCATAGAATAAGTTTGGAAGTTTACCTTCTTCTGCTATTTTCTGGAAGAGTTTGAGTAAGATAGGTGTTAGCTCTTCTCTGAACTTTTGGTAGAATTCAGCTGTGAAGCCATCTGGTCCTGGGCTCTTGTTTGCTGGAAGATTTCTGATTACAATTTCGATTTCTTTGCTTGTGATGGGTTTGTTAAGATCTTCTATTTCTTCCTGGTTCAGTTTTGGAAAGTTATACTTCTCTAAGAACTTGTCCATTTCTTCCAAGTTGTCCATTTTATTGGCATAGAGCTGCTGGTAGTAGTCTCTTATGATCCTTTGTATTTCAGTGTTGTCTGTTGTGATCTCTCCATTTTTGTTTCTAATTTTGTTAATTTGGTTCTTCTCCCTTTGTTTCTTAATGAGTCTTGCTAATGGTTTGTCAATTTTGTTTGTTTTTTCAAAACACCAGCTTTTAGCTTTGTTGATTTTTGCTATGGTCTCTTTAGTTTCTTTTGCATTTATTTCTGCCCTAATTTTTAAGATTTCTTTCCTTCTACTAACCCTGGGGTTCTTCATTTCTTCCTTCTCTAGTTGCTTTAGGAGTAGAGTTAGGTTATTTATTTGACTTTTTTTCTTGTTTCTTGAAGTAGGCCTGTAATGCTATGAATCTTCCCCTTAGCACTGCTTTTACAGTGTCCCATAGGTTTTGGGTTGCTGTGTTTTCATTTTCATTCATTTCTATGCATATTTTGATTTCTTTTTTGATTTCTTCTATGATTTGTTGGTTATTCAGGAGCATGTTGTCTAGCCTCCATATGTTTGAATTTTTAATAATTTTTTTCCTGTAATTGAGATCTAATCTTACTCCACTGTGGTCAGAAAAGATGACTGGAATGATTTCAATTTTTTTGAATTTACCAAGACTATATTGTGATCTATTCTGGAGAAGGTTCCGTGTGCACTTGAGAAAAACGTGAAGTTGATTGTTTTGGGGTGAAACGTCCTATAGATGTCAATTAGGTCTAGCTGGTCCACTGTGTCCTTTCACATTTGTGTTTCCTTGTTAATTTTCTATTTAGTTGATCTATCCATAGCTGTGAGTGGTATTAAAGTATTAAAGTCTCTCACTATTATTGTGTTACTATTAATTTCCTTCAATACACTCTTATGACCTGTATGGGAAAAAAGTTTGAAAAAGAGTTGCTGTTATTGTTTAATCACTAAGTCATGTACAACTGTTTGCAACCCCTCGACTGCAGCTTGCCAGGCTCCTCTGTCCTTCACTGTCAACTGGAGCTTACACAAATTCATGTCCATTGAGTCAGCTTTGACATCCACCCATCTTATTCTCTGTCAGCCCCTTCTCCTCCTGGCCTCAATCCTTCCCAGCATCAACTCTGAATATTCATTGGAAGACTAATGCTGAAGCTGAAGTTCCAATACTTTGGCCCCTTAATTGGAAGAGACAACTGGTTGGAAAAGACCCTCATGCTGGGAAAGACCGAAGGCAAAAGGAAAGGGGGTGGCAGAGGGTGAGGTGGTTAGATAGCATCACCCACTCAATGGACAAGAATTTTAGCAAACTCAGGGAAATAGTGAAGGACAGGGAAGAATGGCATGCTGCAGCCACGGGGTTGCAAAGAATCAGACATGACAGCAACTGAAAAACCATGCTGTCAGAACCAGAATAAAGAATATATCCAAAGAAGGTAATGTAAATCCAAACATGTGCTTGCTGCTACATTTAAAATAGATAACCAACAAAGAATTACCATGCAGAACACGGAACTGTGCTCAATATTCTGTAATAATCTGAATGGGAAGAAATTTGAAAAAGTGTAGATACAAATATATATATAACAAATCACTTAGCTGTCCACCTGAAACACAACACTGTTAATCAACTATGCTTAAATATAAAATAAAATAAAAAAGAAAGCAAAAATAAAAAATGTGTGACAGGTTCCACTAAAAATCTATTTAGTCCTGTTAAAATTCTATTAAAAATTCTAATAAAAAAGCGAACATAACATCAAGAAACATTCTAGCCTGTAGAAGAATTTATGTGAATAAAAAGTGACATTAAAAGTCAGTATTTTATTTTCAAGTCACCATTTCTGAAATATACATAAAGATAATTTTATTTTCAATTTTTTATATTTTTCAACCTCTAGTGATATGTTTTCTTTTACCTTTTGCCCAGAATTTAATTGCATTTTCTTTATGCCTATTATATGATGATTGTTTTAATAACTTAATTGGTGTTTAACACAAATTAATAATTTCAGTTATTCTAGCATCCATTCTATTCTTTATTTTGATGCTTGAATTTTTGATCTGGTATGGCTAAGAGAATTTTAGTAAAGTCACAAATACATCTTCATGTATCTCAGTGCCATACTGTCCAGCCAGAAATGATTTATAGCATTCAGGTCTTTGTTGTGAACTTGCTTGCAACAATGCAAAGCCTGAGTTCTGTGCAGGTTGATTTTGGTTCTGCTTGTTTGTTTATTATTTATTTATAGGAAGTTTAAGTGAACTTGTGTGATACATGGTCACAGGCATTAAGGAAAATGTGAACTATGAAATAAAATATTCTAAATTTTGTATGAAAGCAAAAATTTATTATCTTACATTTCTGTAAGATCCAGAAGGCTAGCATGGTCATATCTATAGGACCAAGTTCCTTTCTGAGGCTGTAAGGGAGAATATTTTCCTGCATTTCTCATTTCTAAGAGCTGGCTACATTCTTTGACTTGCAACCTTCTCCTCCATCATTAATGTTGACCGTAACTTTTCATCCACTGTCACGTCTGTGACCACAGCCTAGAAAAGTTGACATGTTCTTAGAACTCTAATTATATTGAGCCAGGAAAATCTCCCTATCTAAAAATCCATTATCTTAATCACATCTGTAAAGTCCCTTCATAAAATTAATATATTCATAGACTCTGGAATTTAGAATATAGACCTCTTCGGGCTGCCAATTTTCCCCAAAATAGTATTATTTATTCACAAGTTTCTCTTCATAATTCCACAGCATTATCTCTCATATCAAACCTATTCTTATAGAGGATATGACTGAATCTAATCAAATATTTGGTTATTTGCAGGTAAATTGTTGTGATGATGTTCTTTTTCTTATTGAGTTTGTGCAGAAATGTTTGGTTTTTAAAACATGATTGTGTATACTTTATATGTATTCTTTCCTTTCTAATTCTTCATTTGTAAAACAAATTCCCTGCATCTGTGAAACTGCCTCTCCTTTCTGTAAATATTTTTTGCATTCTTTTACTATAATCCCCATTAGCTTGAATATTTCACCTTTGTTTTCTCCATCACTAACAATATTCTTGGGGAAACAGAGCTAGTGAAGGGCATGATTATGGCATAGAAATTTACAGAGAACTGTTTGTACAGACATTCCAGAAGAAGCCTGGAGTGTGATTTGAAGGAGGGTGCACAGGTTTCGAGTGAGCATATTCTCTCCTCTCCACAAACTCCATACTATATGAAAAGGGTTAACAAGAGGTGGGGCTGTCCACAGTGTAATAATGATCATAAGAGAAGCCAACTTCACAGGTCCAAGCAAGGAGGTGAACTTTTCAAGCAATAAAGAGATAGGTGATGTTTGGATCCAGAAGAATACAGAGATAACTGAATACTTGAGATAACTGGTTTTCCCTTATATTGGATATTCAGTCTTTAGTACCTGGAAAAAATCAATTATGTCATCACGGGAATAGGACTGCCTAAGCTGAAGAACTGGATGCCCTCAATCTGGTTGTTCCCTATAAGTCCCTGTTATTTCCAAGTTTTTTGAGGTATGTAGTTCATATCCTTGTTGTTGTTGCTCAGTCACCCAGTTGTGTCCGACTCTGCGACCCCATGGACTGCAGCACGCCAGATTTCCCTGTCCTTCACTATCTCCTGGAGTTTGCTCAAACTCCATTGAGTTGGTGATGCCATCCAATCATGTCATGCTCTGTCCTCCCCTTCTCTTCCTGCCCTCAATCTTCCCCAACATCAGGGGCTTTTTCCAGTGAATTGGTCCTTTGCTTCAGGTGGCCAAACTACTGGAGCTTCAGCTTCGTCATCAGTCCAACATTCCAATGAATATTCAGGGTTGATTTCATTTATAATTGACTGGTTTGATCTCCTTGCTGTCCAAGGGACTCTCAAGAGTCTTCTCCACCACAGTTCAGAACATCAATTCTTCGGTGCTCAACCTTATTCATGGTCCAACTCTCACATCTGTACATGTCCTTAGGTGCATAAAATATAGAATATTCCTCTACTAGATTGATGGGAACAGGGATGAATGGGTTTGTAAGACAAGGATCAATTGTATCCTCTTTATCAATTGACTGGGTAGCTGCAAACAGTGATAATGGCTGTGTTTAGGCTAGGTATTCACGACGCATTGTCTGCCCTGAAATATCATACACACAACCATTTATCTGATGCCGTTCCTTCTCTGTAAGCTTCATTTGGGACATGAATAGCTATGGATTGCTTACTCCATGCTGCCTCTGAATAGTATTTGTTCAGTACTAAGTACTGAAAAGTAGTCAGAGTCTAAGACTTGACTCAAATATCACGTTTGGTAAGGCATGAAGTTTTGACCAGCTGAGCTGATTTATTAAACTGTACTCCCCTAAGAATGCCAAAAAGTGTTTTTAGCTATTGCTGCCATGGGCATAAGCCCTCAATATATCACCACACTAGCCTTTCACCTAATAGAGTTGTTTATTTCAAATATTTTTTTTCTTATGCTCAACAGGCATACTATTAACTATTCTGTTTTGGGCAACATGTAATGCTAATGTGCCTCTCCCGGGCAGTAAATAGAAGTAGGGAGGGATAGACTGGAATATTTAGAACATTCAAGAATTCAATGACACACAGATCCTAAATTGCATATCTTCCTTTAGCAATTATTTTGGCCAATAATAAAGACTTACAGCCTTGGTGGGAATAATTACCCAGGGGTAAATCCCACTTGCTGCAAGATTGTTACTGACTTGAAAAATTGCAGCAAGGCCAAAATAAAATTGCTTACTATCATGTTAGCCTAAGGGCACTCTAAAAGTTATAGCTTGGCTTCTGATTTCAAAGTTCAACAAATCACATAACTCCTGAAGTCAGAAAGTTAAAACCGCAGAAGAAAAGTTATTTTTAAAGTGTCTGTCAGATAGTGTTTTCAATAATTGATCATTTTTTACACAAGTGTTGGATCAAATTTTTAGTATCTATAAAATGCCACATCGATTACCAAAACACATATGCACTTACTTTTAATAAGGTAGCTGCATTCATATCAGTGTCTGCCTCATAGCCAGAGTAACCAATACTACATAGTGCTATTTGAGCTGAGTAGAGAAAACTCTTTGCTGAGAAATTCCTTTTTCACTTGGTGCCAATGTGACTGCAGTTCTATCTCTCAAGGAAAACTTTGTTGGCTAGAGCAGCGCTTTCCCTTGTTACACTCCTTCAGATGAAAATATCCCTCACTGGCAAACACTTCAGATCACTGACACTTCCGTGTTACATATTTCTCTCTTCTCTTCTCATCTTGGTGGCAGGGAAGCTGGCATTATCAGAATCCCAGAGCAGAGACATAAGGAAAAAGAAAGTGAGAGGTAAGTGACAGGAGAGCAGCTGGGAAAATTCCTAAGAGACTTTATTAATTTTTTCAATATATTCAAGCCTAGATCCACTACAGCTATCAGTGGCACCGTGCTCCCTTAATCTCTCTTGCTGAAGAGTGGGTCACAATTCCTCCTAGAATTTCCCAAAACCCTGTTGGTAGTAAGCTATAATATTTCACCAAAATCTTTCTTAAGCACTCTTACTTTTTAGAAGGAAGTTGAAACATAGAGGTTAACCTCATAATTCTGATGGCCAGATATGCCATATTCTCATTAGTTAGGGGCCCCATCTCATTTTCCTAAATCTTGAATATGTTTCTATTTTGGAAGTTATAAACTTTTAACATTCTTCTTTTTCTATATGACTGTCACTGATTATAGAGTAAATGGGTAGAAAAATCTTGGATGTTATGATTTAGCTGACTTCTCTATGCCAGTGAAACATTTGTTAAGAAGCAGTTCCAAGGGAAGTTTCCTACTGGTATCAGTTCAGTTCAGTCTCTCAGTCATGTCCAACTCTTTGTGAATCCACAGACTGCAGCACTCTAGGCTTCCCTGTCCATCACCAACTCCCAGAGCTTGCTCAGACTCACGTCCATTGAGGTGGTGATATCATGCAACCATCTCATCCTCTGTCGTCCACGTCTACTCCCAACTTTAATCCGTCCCAGCATTAGGGTCTTTTCAAATGAGTCAGCTCTTCGAATCAGTGGTCAAAGAATTGGAGTTTCAGCTTCAGCATCATTCCTTCCAATGAATACTTAGGACTGATTTCTGTTAGGATGGACTGGTTGGATCTCCTTGCTGTCCAAGGAACTCTCAAGAGTCTTCTCCAACACCACAGTTCAAAAGCAACAATCCGTCAGCACTCAGCTTTCATTATAGTCCAATTTTCACATCCATACAAGACTACTGGAAAAACCATAGCTTTGACTAGATGGGCCTCTGTTGGCAAAGTAATGTCTCTACTTTTTAGCACGCTGTCTAGGTTGGTCATACCTTTTATTCCAAGGAGCAAATGTCTTTTATTTCTTGGCTGCAGTCACCATCTGCAGTGATTTTGGAGCCCAAGAAAATAGAGCCTGTCACTGTTTCCATTGTTTCTTCATTTATTTGCCATGAAGTGATGGGATCAGATGCTATGCTCTTAGTTTTCTGAATGTTGAGCCAACTTTTTCATTTTCTTCTTTCACTTTCATCAAGAGGCTCTTTAGTTCTTCCTACTTCCTGCCATAAGGGTGGTGTCATCTGCATTTCTGAGGTCATTTATATTTCTCCTGGCAATCTTGATTCCAACTTCTGCTACATGCTACTGGTATAGTGACCAGAATTCCATGCTTCCACTGCAGTGACCCAAATTCAATTCCTGGTCATGGAATTGAGATCCAACAAGCCACATGGCCTGTCAGCACCCACCAAAGAACAAAGAAATCAGATGTGCTGTAATAAAACATAAACTGGATTTTGAAGACTTCGTAACAAAAAAAAAAGAAAGAAAGAAAGAAAAGAAGCTGTTTCAAGATAATGCCATGTATCTTATGTATAGCAATATTGAACTGAAAAATTAAAGATGGTTATATATCATTCAGATGGGCTCAATAAAGGACAGAAATGGTAGGGACCTAACAGAAGCAGAAGATATTAAGATGAGGTGGCAAGAATACACAGAAGAACTGTACAGAAAACACCTTCATGACCCAAATAATCATAATGGTGTGATCACTCACCTAGAGCCAGACATCCTGGAACGTGAAGTCAAGTGGGCCTTAGGAAGCATCACTAGAAAAAAAGCTAGTGGAGGTGATACAATTCCAGTTGAGCTATTTCAAATCCTGAAAGATGATGCTTTGAAAGTGCTGCACTCAATATGCCAGCAAATCTGGAAAACTCAGCAGTGGCCACAGGACTGGAAAAGGTCAGTTTTCATTCCAATCCCTAAGAAAGGCAATGCCAAAGAATGGTCAAACAACAGCACAATTGCACTCATTTCTCACGCCAGCGAATTAATGCTCAAAATTCTCCAAGCCAGGTTTCAACAATACGTGAACCATGAACTTCCAGATGTTCAAGCTGGTTTTAGAAAAGGCAGAGGAACCAGAGAACAAATTGTCAAACTCTGTTGGATCATCAAAAAAGCAAGATAGTTCCAGAAAACATCTGTTTCTGCTCTATTGACTATGCCAGTCTTTGACTGTGTGGAACACAATAAACTGTGGAAAATTCTGAGAGATGGGAATACCAGACACCTGACCTGCCTCTTGAGAAACCTGTATGCATATCAGGAAACAACAGTTAGAACTGGACATGGAACAACAGACTGGCTCCAAATAGAAAAAGGAGTACATCAAGGCTATATATTGTCACCCTGCTTATTTGACGCATATGCAGAGTACATAATGAGAAATACTGGGCTGGAAGAAGCACAAGCTAGAATCAAGATTGCTGGGAGAAATATCAATAACCTCAGATATGCAGATGACACCTCCCTTATGCCAGAAAGGAAAGAAGAACTAAAGAGCCTCTTGATGAAAGTGAAAGAGGAGAGTAAAAAAGCTGGCTTAAGGCTCAACATTCAGGAAACTAAGATCATGGAATCCTGTCCCATCACTTCATGGCACATAGATGGAGAAACATTGGAAACAGTGGCAGACTCTATTTTTGGAGGCTCCAAAATTACTGCAGATGGTGACAGCAGCCATGAAATTAGTAGATGCTTACTCCTTGGAAGAAAAGCTATGACCAACCTACAGAGCATATTGAAAAGCAAAGACATTACTTTGCCAACAAAGGTCCATCTACTCAAGGCTATGGTTTTTCCAGTAGTCATGTATGGATGTGAGAGTTGGACTATAAAGAAAGCTGAGCACTGAAGAATGGATGCTCTGAACTGTGGTGTTGGAGAAGACTCTCAAGAGTCCCTTGGACCTCAAGGAGAACTCAAGGAGTCCTGGGTGTTCATTGGAAGGACTGATGTTGAAGCTGAAACTCCAGTACTTGGGCCACTTGACGTGAAGAGCTGACTCATTTGAAAAGACCCTCATGCTGGGAAAGATTGAAGGCAGGAGGAGAAGGGGATGACAGAGGATGAGATGGTTGGATGGCATCACCTATTCAGTGGACATGAGTGTGAGTAAACTCCAGAAGTTGGTGATGGACAGGAAGGCCTGGCATGCTGCAGTCCATGGGGTCGCAAAGAGTCAGACATGACAGAGCAACTGAACTGAATATATCATTCACACAAACACAAAAATTTAGAGGTGAGGCAAATGTTACAGCAGAGAGTAAAGAAGACAGAAATATTCTGGAATGGTACCTTTTGCTATTCTTGATAATGTAGTTTAATCATGAATTTCTAAAATGAAAAGCATACTTCTTCAAAGTTATAATTTTCATCCATCAGGAACAAAGTTCTTTCTGTGTGGAAGTCAATGAAGTTCTGGTATTGGAGCATCTGCAATACAATTTCCAATTTCCATCCTGGTTGCAATTGTAAACAATGAAAACCAACAGCTAAATAAATATTTAAATATTTCCCTGCATTAGCGCTATCTGGATTCCGTTAGTTAGTCTTTTGAAACTCCTGCCTTTCTTCTCTCTCCTCTTAACTTCTGAGGACATTATACTTCAGGGCTTTCTGATGAGAGGAAATACCTGCTTTTAAAGAAGGAAGCATTCAATGGGATGCTTAAAATGCCTTAGGTGCTTTTCTTTCCCTTTGGTCCTTGACTGAAGCCACAGGTTGAAGCTGGAAGATATGAGTGAAATTATTCATTCTGGCTTCAGAGGTTGAGACCTGTCTGCTATATTCTTTTTTTAATTTTTTTTCTATAAAGTAATTTTATTTTGTTTTACTTGTTTATTGGCCACACCCCATGACATGTAGGATCTCAGTTCCCTGACCAAGGATTGAAGCGTGGAGTTTTACTCACTGAACCACCAGAAGAGTCCCAGAATTCTTGATGTTAAGTACCAATTTTACCCCTCTGGTAAGGTGATCAAAGATTACTGAAACCATAAACAAGCCAATATTGTTCTTTTAGCCACAAGTGATGTGCTGACCTTTTTGTTGTTGTTGTTTTAAGTTCATTTCCTTATTACTGATTTGTAGTACTAACTAACAGTCTGGAAAGTCATCTAAGGTTTTACTGTATATATAAATTTTATATATATTTGGAATATATAAATTTATAGATATAAAATTATATATAATATATAAATATATAAATATGGAATATATACATTTTATATACAAATTATATATATGTGTGTGTGTGAAAATATATGAAAATAAATAAAATATATATTATATATAACATATATTATATATATTATATGTATTATATACATAAACTATATATATTTGTATATAAATATATAAAAATAAATACAAATAGATGTATTTAATATAATATATATAGCTTTAATATATATATATTTATATGTATTTTATATATATAAATTTATATACAAATATATAAATTTTATATATGGAATATATATTTCCATATATATAAATGGAATATATATAAATTTTATATAGAAGAATAATATATAGAAGAATATATAAATTTTATATATTTATATGGAATATTTTATATTCCATATATAAAATTTATATATTTGTATATAAATTTATATATAAATAAATACAAATAAATATATATTATATATATAATATATATAGTTTTAATCTTTCCTATTTATTGCCACCTCCCCTTACCTGAATGCTTACCCCCACCCCATTGCTTTACATAACAAGACAGGCATCACATAAATGGCTTCTGTTATCACAAACTCTTCAACACAATGCCACTGTTGACTGAAAGAGTCCCAGGCCAGTGATTCTAGTATCAGTCTAACTAACAGGCAGGGATGTCAAGTAAACTTTCCATACTGGGGTCACACAGTCTACCTATATAAGTTTACTTCAATTTTTTTCATTTTGGTAAATTAAGTTTTTCTGTCCATATCTGACCATCTCTCCCAGCACTTCTAAATCCATTCTTAGTAGGACATTCAGTGAAATTCATTGCAATTATGAGATTTCCAGCATTAGTAATATACAAAATGTGACATGCTAGCCCTTACATTTACAGATGGAAAAACTGAGATACAGA
This sequence comes from Hydropotes inermis, assembly GCA_020226075.1. Classification (NCBI taxonomy): domain Eukaryota; kingdom Metazoa; phylum Chordata; class Mammalia; order Artiodactyla; family Cervidae; genus Hydropotes; species Hydropotes inermis. Next base: position 7,204,616 of record CM035295.1, on the reverse strand, counting down.
AAGTAAGTTCAGGTAATGCGTTAAATAATCATTAACTCTGAAGAAGAAAAGAAAGACAGGAAAGAGAGAGTCATACCATAGAGAACTGGCTCCTGAGACACCGAATTGAAAGCTTAATAAAGTGTGGGCGTTTGCTAGAAAACAGGCTGAAAAATAGTTCTTTGGTTTATTCCAACATTTTTTTCTCATGTTTGTCTTTGGACCCTGAGTACACTTCATTCCAAAGCTGAACACATTAAAATCCAACAAAGAGAAAGAAATGATCAGGGAAAAAAGAAGCGTAGGTGATGGAAGTATCTATGAAGCCTATAAAATGGGACAAACATAGAATTGTTCAGGTATTCAAGTGTCAGTCATCCTGGTTACTGATTGTATAATAACTAACTACAAAGACATTTGCTTTCCTGAGTCTCAGTGTTTATCTGTAAAATTAGTATAATAATGACATATATCCAGTCTTTCATAAATAGCTTTTGAATGTTTACCCTGTGCAAGGTTCAGTGTTTCACCCCCGGGATCCAATAGCAGGCAAAAATCGTCAAATTTTCAGCAGTCAAGAAATTTACAAGATAGTAAATGGTTTCCCTGGTGGCTCAGGGGTAAAGAATCCACCTGCTAATGCAGGAGATATGGGTTCGATCCCAAGTTGGGGAAGATCCCCTGGAGAAGGAAAAGGCAAACCACTCCAGTATTCTTGCCTGGGAAATCCCATGGACAAAGGAGTCCGGTGGGCTCACAAAGGTCCATGGGGCCACAAAGAGTCCGATACAACTGAGCGCGCACACACACACAGACACACACAGACAGATTTATCTGTTTTGAGATAGCATGCATCCCCAACAGAGGGAACATTGCTTTTATCATGGGAAGGATTATGTTTTTTCCAAGAAATAGAAAATTATGCGCATAATGTAGGAAAAGATGGAAGAAGATGAGAGCCAGATTATTAAAGGCCATTTACTTTAGGCATGCATCATTGCTGCAAGGCATGAAAGAATGTTTGTCTAAATATTTGAAAACTTAGTTCCTATATATACATTTGATATTTTTGAAGTGTTAATCAAAGAAGTTTAACTTCACTCCAGCAACATTGAGATTGCAGTGTAGAAAGAGAGAACTTATGAGCCTGTAGACTGAGATACCATTCATTGTGACATATGTCTTCAGCAGACCTAAACCAAATTTCATATTCACATTGAAAAATACAGCTTTTGCTACTGAGGAATTACACAACTGATGTCTTGACCTTAGTTGGTACATTATGTTTAATGGAATTGAGAAGGAAAACAGTAACCTCTGAAAAATATATCAATAATTATGATGGATCTATAATTAATATAGCTTTAATTTATAAAAATACTTACAAAGCATTTTTCAAAGGTGGGGTTTCTAACAGAAAAATATAATAAGAATAAATATATACTTTATTATCCCAAGAATAAATCTGAGTGGCAAATAAATATAGAAAAGATTTCCCTCTCATTTTATAGATAAGATAATTAAAATAATTTATATGAAGTAATTGTAGCACATTAATTTTCTTATAAAATGTAATTATGTATATTTATATTTTGTTTTGATTATAGTAAAAAGTATATATTTTATTTTATAGACAATTTATATACATAATATAATATAGATCAATAATAAATATGTTACACATCACTGCATATAACTGATATAGTATTATTAAATACATATTATTTAATTTTCTTATCTGTGAAGACTGGTGAAATGGAAATATTTTCCATATTTATTTGCTATTCAGATTTATTTTAGGGATAATAACCAATCCATGTTCTTAGAAGGTATATATTAAATAATATAATATGTATATAATCAAATAAAATATATAAAACAATATATACTTTTGTTATTATTAATAAAAATCTTTGTTGATTAAGTTAACAAATTACATAAAGTAAAACCCCACAGAAATAGAATAGGAAGTGGTAATGGATGTGTGAATGCCTGCTCACGTTCCTCTAGTAGAAGTGTAAACGGCAATAATCTTTCTTGAAGGCTGTTTTGCAATATATATCAAAACAATTCTTGCCTTTTGTCCCAGAAATCCCCCTTTTAGGAATGTATGCTAAGGAAATTACAGAAAAGTAAAGAAAGTTACATTCAAACACAAGGACAATCTCATATACATCAACATGAAAATGTCTGTATGCATATAGATAGGTCAAATATCAAACCTTGGAAATGAAATAAATGTTCTGCAATAAGAGATTAGCTAAATTATTGTACATTTATACATGAGAAATCATTCATTGACCAAAGTTGATGATGTGAGTATTCTTGGCATTGCATACTAATAAATACTTCCTGGATGGTGTGGGAATTCTCTTACCTAACTGAAAAATTCTTCACCCTGTCTCCCTTCTTGACGATTCACAGTGCACATTAGCACATTTATATCACCAGTTCTCACCTTTTTAGCATTGTTTAATACAGACTTTAAAAAATATTTATGACAGAGCTTCATTTTTTACATGGCATCTGGAATACACTCTTTGAGATGCACCAGTCAATTATCATTTGCCTTGCTTTCTCTTTTAACCAAAATATTTTTTTAAAAGTAGAATCTTCAGTAGTTAAATTTTAAGGGAGACTATAAGAAAGCTACATAGAATAATATATTTTTATATGCA
>CM035295.1:7174192-7201949 GCA_020226075.1 Hydropotes inermis | reverse complement strand
TGATTTATGGGCATAGAGAAATAAAGTAAATAACTAAGTACTGGAATAGAATATTTATGGATAATACTACTTTTCTTTATCCTAACACTAACCCAGGTAAAAATAATTTCATCCTTTATGCAGTTGTAGAAACAAGTTTTTTGAAGGTATTTCTGCGAATTAGATGGGCAACCTAAGGAAATCACCAAGTGAGTCCTGGCATGTGGCAGACACTTAAGTATTAGTTGCCTCCTCCTTCACTGACCCTACAGTACACAAAAATCTTGCACTCTCTATCTCTGACCCATGAACAGTGCTTTTTTTTTTCTTCTTCAAACAAGTCATTAAACGTTTTTTTTTTTTAAGTTGCTTCCTTATTTAAATAAACACTTCCAGGGTCAAACAATCTAATGGGAAGAAATCAGTCAATGCTTTATGGCCCATGGATGACCGGTTGTTATTTCAAGGCTCAGAAGACTAGAAGGTAGGCAACCTTGAACCAGCACAGTGACCATTTTCTCCTCCTATTTTTGGTTTAAAGGAGATGTTTATTTCTCATTTATCCTCACAGTTTCAGAAAAGGGCAAAATTTTGGTGGAAAAAATCTTAAAATCGTCAGATGAATGATAACGTGAGTTGAAGATAGTTTCACATTAACATTGTTGGAGAATGATTTAACTGGTTTAAATATCTTGTTTTATTAAAAGCACCTGAACTGCAAGACAGAAAAAGTTTGACCAATTTTGAGTGACAGAGAGACTCTTGGAAAAGGAAGATTTAAATTTTAAAATATTAATTTTACACGCTCTTTTTCAGAGTGCTTCTGTGAGGACAAGAAATCCCTCAAGGAGAAATGTGTTTTCAGTTTAGTAGAAAAGACTTTAAGAAAAGAAAGAAAGAAAGAAAGATGTTCAAACAAAGGAAAATATTGACTGTGGACTTGAGAGATAAAGGAAAGGGTATAGATGTTGTGATAACAGCTGATGAAGAAAAAACAGAGAACTCAAAATAATGTGGAAATACTTCTAAAAGAAAGGCCTATTGCTTAGACACTCAAGTCATGATTCTACCTGATATCTTTTCCCCTGACATGCAGCCAGACACCAAGAGCAAATCATTTTAGCACCTAGTTCCAATCAGGTCTACACTTGTTTTCCATTTTAAAATCTCAGTCAGCCCTCATTCCTGACAATTCCAATTCAGTTGGTTGGGCAGCCTCTAGACTGTCACCATACATCAATACGATCACATACATGGCAATGTTGGTGCCCCAGCATCTTCTGCGCTCAGAATCCCTCAATAGCTGACCTTTGCCTTCAGGATAATCACAAACTATTTAATGACATCTAAAGCCTTTCTCCACTGAGCTATGACCTTCCTTTTATATGCTGTAAAGAAGAAAATTTAAACTAACTTCAGGAGAAGTGTATAAGAAAAAATAAAACCACTGGCAAGTTTCAAAGTAATTGCCTCAGTGCCTTGCGAGTAGTATGCATGTGATAAAATGTTTGCTAATTAAATTTAACTGAGCTTTCTTATTTCTTGCAGCATAAATATTCTTTAGCTGCATACATGTCAGGGTACTCTCTTGCTCATAGCCTTCACTGTGAAACAGGCATATTCTTTACTGTTTCCCCCGCCCCCATCCCAGCTGTGGAACCATCTGTGGAAACTATCCCAAGGGGCCTCTGGATACTTTTTCTCAGAAGCCTAACCACTGATCCTCTATAAAAGAGGACAGAAAGGGATGGGAATAGGGGAGATCAGTGACTTAGTTGACTTCAGGTAGAAAGAAGAGGAAACAGGAGGTACTTCAAGCTGTTACTGACTTTTCCTAGGATCTTTAAAATCATATCAAATACATCTATTATTGAGATAGGTTATTTTTTTCTGAAAAACCATTTGCGTTACTCTGAATATAAGAAACTATATATCCTTCTGGACTTCCCTGGTGGTACAGTAGATAAGAATCTGCCTGCCAATGCAGGGGACCTGGGTTCGATCCCTGGTCCAGGAAGATTCTAGATGCCGTGGAATAGCTAAGCCCATGTGCTCACAGCAACTGGAGAAAGCCTGCATGCAGCAATAAAGACTGAGAAATTGTATATCCTTTTACTGGTGGTTCAGATGGCAAAGACTCTGCCTGAAATGTGGGAGACCCAAGTTTGATTCCTGGGTGGGGAAGATCCCCTGGAGATGGGACTGGCTATCGACTTCTGTATTTTTCCTTGGAGAATTTTTTGGACAAAGGAACATGGCGGGGTCAGTTACAGTTTTCTGTTTTTTAGCTACTGTTTTTAGAGTAGTTTCAGGTTTATAACAAAATTGAAAGTACAGTTTTCCCATAGGCCCCATATCCCCACACGTGCATAGTTTCCCCCAATGTCAACATCAATCACAAGAATGATACATTTTTGAAAAGTATTGATCTATAAAACACCTAGTTTACATTAAAATTCTCTCTTGGTGTTGTACCTTCTATGAGTTTGGGCAAATGTATAATGTATATCCATCATAATAATGTCATATGAGTATTTTCATTGCCCTTAAATCCCTTTGTCTTCTCTCCCTACCCCCACCCCTACCCAAAGGATCTTTCTATTGTATCCACAGTTATGTCTTTTCCAGAAAAGCATATAGTTGGAGTCATACAGTATGCTTTCTTCTCAGATTGACTTTTTCACTTAGATGTTTCCTCCATGTAGTATAGCTTGCTAACTCATTTATTTTTAGCATTGAGTAATATTCCACTGTCTGGATGTGTCAAAATTTATTTATCTATCCACCTACTTAAGGACATCTTGGTTGCTTCCAAAATTTGGCAATTATGAATAAAGCGGCTTTAAACACCCACATGCAGGTTTTTGTGTGAACATAAGTTTTCAGTTCCTTTGGGTAAATACCAAGGAGCACAATTTCTGAATCATATGGTATGAGTACACTTGGTTTTATAAGAAACTGTCAAATTGTCTTCTGAACTGGCTGTACCATTTTGCATTCCCTTCAGCAATGTATGAGACTGTTATGCCACATACCTGCCAGTATTTAGTGTTTCCAGGGTTCCAGATTTTGGCCATTCTATTAGGTGTGTAGTATAGGCATCTCATTGTCCTTTCAATTTGCATTTCTTTGATGATATATGATGTGGATTATTTTTATATGCTTATTTGCTACCTGTTTATTGTCAACTGGAAACACATAGACTGCTAGATATTCTTTCAATAAAGATGGGTTTATTTAAAATCAGCAGAGAATTGCAATTTAAGGGTCTGAAACTATGGCAAGCCACATGCAAGTCCTTTAACCATAAGGGAAAGAAAAAACTTTTATGGGGAGTAGGAGAAAGTTGAGAGGGCTTCAGCAATCAGAATACACAGCTTTTCATTGGCTGAATCCCTGTCAGAAAAGAAGAGAAGTCTTCCTTCTTGCACTTGGGCTCTGCTATCATTGCAGGGCATGAGACCTTCCCTTATGGTCATCTGACTTTATTTAATTGAGGTGTCTGTTTACTAATTTTTTATAAAATCCTCTTTGGTGAGATATCTTTAAGGCTTTGACCAATTTTCTTTTTTTCTTATTAATTCTCTTATTGTCAAGCCTTATTAAGAACAGAATGCTCTGGCTAACTTCAGAAAGATACTTTTCCCCATACCCCTGCTGGAATCGTGTGGACATTTTTTTTTTCAAACATTTACTGTGGGAATCTAGTCAAGTTCCTGGGGGGTAAAGTTACAGTATTATGGGTGTTCTCCTATGACTGGGTATCCCTGAGGTTATTAACTCTCAGAATTGTCTTCACCAAGCCTCCATTTATCAGTTATAGTTCAGGTTTTTACCCAGGCACTGGTTCCCACCGTGGTTTCCTCTCTGCGAGCCTCTTCTGGTCCAATAAGCATCTTCTCTTAGTATTTATGTGTCTGTCTCTCCAATCTCAGATGCAGAGGTTTGCCCTATGTACTCCTCTCTCTCTCCCTCTCATGGACCTAAGTAGAAATGTCCAATTTGTTCAGTCTGTTCAACATTTTACTTGTTGTTGGGATCCAGTGCTGACTTCCATGCTCCTTACATGCAGAACCAAAACCTGAAAGTCCTCATAATCCTTAAGAACTTACCACAGCTGTCATCATACTAACAAAATATGTGCCCTAGTTCTTAGTAAAATTAAACATCACACACATACACAGACACATACACACACATAGAAATTCTGAGTTTTCTTGTCCATGAAGAATCTGTGATTTTCTTGTTCATCAAGAATCTGTGGTGTGGATGGGTGCTCCATTTCACCCCACAAATATGCACGATGTGCTCTGAGACAGGGACTAAGTTGGCCCTCATGGTAGTGACAGAGAGGAGCAGAAAAGAAACAGCAGTTTTACAAAAACCCACTGACAAATGAGGCAATCAGTCTGTCTACATGGCCCCAGAGATAGAGAAAGCAAGCACCTTGGGTGCTGAAGACCTGTAAATTTTGCTTTCCTTTTCTATTTTTAATTGATCTTTGCTCCTTGTAACCATAGGCCACTAACAACATTGGTCTGTCTTCCCCTCATCCAAATATTAATATGCATCTCCATATCTACTCCTTCTTTAGTGCCTTTTCTTGGTCCAGGGTTTCATTTTTCTTTCTATCCCATTGCTATTTCAAAGATGAAATGAAATATCACTATTTCTGAGAAGCCTTTCCCAGCATCTGAAATCCTAAGAGACCAATCTCTCCCTAAACTCTTGTTACACATTTGTATATACTATCCATTTTGCATTTTATATCTACTGCTTCAACTTACACAATTTTGTCTGTGAACATCCATCCATTCATACCTAATTGAAATCTCTCAATGGATTTTCCAGGTATTAAGCATGTTTCTGGGACTTCCCCAGGGGCTCAGCAGTAAAGAATCTGCCTGCAAAGCAGAAGACACAGGAGACGTGGGTTTGATCCCTGGGTTGGAAAGTTCCCCTGGAGGAGGGAATGGCAAATCACTCCAGCATTCTGTCCTGGAGAGCCCATGGACAGAGGAACCTGAAGGGCGACAGGCCATAAGGTCCCAGAGTAGGACACAACTGAACTGAGCACGCATGCATGTAGAGGCATGTTTCTATACCCAATGTCAACCTCAGTGCTCTCAAATTTCTTGAAGTTTCATAAGACTAGTTGCTTATGAGCATGATAAGGAGCAAAGGAAGACTAAGGAAAACCATAGGCACCTCAAGTGACTTTGTGGCAGTGAAATCTTCAAAAAACTTCAATTAACAACTCCTGGAAATATGCAGACATCTTGGCTCTTCCTTTGGCCTTTTAAAACAATATCTGAAGGAGTAGCACAAGAGCTATGTTTTAACTAGCATCTTTATTTGATTCATACGTACCCATTGCTTCACTGATTGGCTAGCAAAGTAATGCTCAAAATTCTCCAAGATAGTCTTCAACAGAGCATGAACCAAGAACTTTGAGATGTTCAAGTTGAATTTAGGTAAGGCAGAGGAGCCAGAGATCAAATTGCCAATATCCACTGGATCATAGAAAAGGCAAGATAATTCCAGAAAAACGTCTAATTCTGCTTCATTGATTATGCTAAAGCCTTTGTGTGGATCACAACAAACTGTGGAAAATTCTTAGAGAGATGGGGATACCAGATTGCCTTACCTGCTTCCTGTGAAACTTGTCAAGAAGCAGCAGTTAGAACCAGATATGGAACAACAGACGGGTTCAAAATTGGGAAAGAAATATGTCAAGGCTGTTATTGTCAACCTGCTTATTTAACTTATATGCAGAGTACATCATGCAAAATGCCAGGCTGGATGAAGCACAAGCTGGAATCAAGATTGCTAGGAGAAACATCAATAACCTCAGATATGCAGATAACACCACCTTTATGGCAGAAAATAAATAGGAACTAAAGAGCCTCTTGAAGGTAAAAGAGGAGAGTGAAAAACTGGCTTAAAACTCAACATTCAAAAAGTGAAGATCATGGCATCTGGCCCCATCACTTCATGGCAAATAGATGAGGAAACAATAGAAACAGTGACAGACTTTATTTTCCTGGACTCCAAAATCACTGAAGATGGTGACTGCAGCCATGAAATTAAAAGACACATGCTCCTTGGGAGAAAAGCTATGACCAACCAAGACATCATATTAAGAAACAGAGACGTTACTTTGCAACAAAGGTCTGTGTAGTGACAGCTCTGGTTTTTCCAGTAATCATGTATGGATGTGAGAGTTGGACCATAAAGAAGGCTGAGTGTTAAATAATTGATACTTTTGAACTATGGTGTTGGAGAAGATTCTTAAGAGTCCCTTGGACAGCAAGGAGATCAAAGCCGTCATCCCTAAAGGAAATCAGTCCTGAATATTCATTGAAAGGGCTGATGCTGAAACTGAATATTTAGGCCACCTGTTATGAAGAGCTGACTCATTGGAAAAGACCCTGATGCTGGGAAAGATTGAGGGCAGGAGAAGAAGGGGATGACAGAGGAAGATATGATTGGATGGCATCACTGACTCGATGGACATGAGTTTGAGCAAGCTCCAGGAGATGGTGAGGAACAGGAAAATCTGGCATGCTACAGTCCGTAGGGAGGTGAAGAGACAGACATGACTGAGCTACTGAAAAACAATAATTGAACCTCTGCCAAAAAGCAGGGTGAAAATGGTAAGCATTCATGTACTGCATTAGTGAGATAGAGGACAACGAATATTTGGTCACATTGGCCTTCCAGATACCTCACATCATACTGTGTTAGTTTCTTATTCCCCTTCCACTAAAAAGCTGAAACTTCATATACCATATGTATGGGTGAAACTACTAGCTTCAAGCAACTTTCTAGAAGAATTCTGGACAAAGAGAAATTTATTGATTTTCAATATCCCTGTATTTTGCCTACAAGGGAGTCTCTAGAATTATTCCCAGTATTGGAAACACATGAGATTAATACAATTTTCTAGAAAGTGTAAGTCTTCATAGAAACAACAAGAAATTTCTGATGAACATTTCTGACGTCCTGATGCTCTTTAGCAAACACAGCCAACAAAGCCACATTTTCAACTCAGATACCTCATTTAAATTATTTTGCCTATTGTTGCATGGTGTTCTCATTCACACACTACAGATAAACCAATTTCTACAATTAGTGATGGTGCTATACATCAACAGGCAAGGAACAAAATAAAAGGATAAAACAAACCACCAGCCGGAGAAAGTGGCAGGTGATGGGTACACGGAGAAGCCGGTTACACCTGGCTGTTATTTGGACAATTAACTTATTCTGCTTAAATTTTCCACTTTCACTTGAACTCGAGTAAACAGGCACTGATCTCTCTCTCTGAATTGTCAAGGCAGATGTTGGTATAAAGCTAGTTTGACAGGTATAAAAATATGCTGAATTACCCATCAACTAATTGCAGGAATTGGCTGGAGCAAAGGTCACCTCTGAGTGGCCAACCAGCCAGCCACACAGTCTAGTTTTCTGGAGAAGAAAACAAAAGACAATATTGTCAACTGATGAAAAAGAAAAGCCCACTGTGGTACATTAAAAAAAAACTATACAAATTATATAATTTGGATAAAAGAGAAATTTAGAGGTGTTTCCAGCACCCATTTAATTTATCAGTGTCCCTACGGAAACTGTTGGTAGGATTGCCGCTCTATTGTCATTTTCTTTTTTCCCTACATGTGCTTAATTTGCAAGAAGTTTAGCATCTGTGAAGCTGCTCATCTGACAGCCCCAGAGACTAAAGTCTGTTTATTGGCAGAGGAGAGCGGGCGGCCAAGGCAGCCCAAAAGTCTAAGCTAATATTATCACCTTTGCCATGCATGTTTTTCCTCAATCTGGAGACTAGTGAGCTGAGAAAAAGAAGTCTGTGAAAACCATTAGACAATGACTATTACCATCTTTAAATGTGCTTTTGGGGCTAGGCATGTTAAAATAAAATAAATCAAAATCTGTGTTTATTCTAAGACATTTTCTCTTAGAAAGGTCTTTTTAAAGACACAATAGTCAGAAATCAAAGGTTTGATATCTGTTACGGGAACATGTTGATTTAGACTCCTGGGTCTCAAATGTTTCATAATTTTTTGGGCAAAGTTTGCTTTTGCTAAAGAGGCAAAGAAGAGGATACTGTCATCAGTTCTCAGGGTTGAACACTGCTTCCAGGGTTGACCATGGTTTTCCCAATTTTTTCACCTTTCTGTGCCTTACTTCTTTTTCCTCTAAATGAGGATGTAATAACTGGTACCTACATGATAAGATTTTGTGAGGATTAAATCAGTGAATACATTTACAGCCTTAAAACAATGCTTGGCACAAGGAAGAAGACATTGCTATATTAGCTAATATTGTTATTCTCATGCAACAAAGCAAATTGTTATTCTAAGAGTTGCTTTTCCTTAAAGTGAATCTTTTTTTGTGTGACATAAATGTGTAATTTTTCTGTGGTCATTGTTGAATATTTATGGGGAAGTATGTGCATTCTGGCTCTCTCTCTCTCTCTCTCTCCCTTTCTCATTTAAATCTCAACTACATTAATGTGGAATTCTAAAATTTTGAGTCCCTTTGGCTTATTCTTTTCCACTACTTTGTGAATCTGGGGAATGAGTTGTCATTTGTGTCTGGGAATGGTCCCACATGATTCTACTGCAGTTTCAGTCTCTGTTTTACATCCATTGGTGCTGAGTAGACTTTATCTCTAGCTGATTATGCAGGCACCTGCCTAGCATTACTTCCTTAATCTTCCATTTGCTCTTGCTTAAGAGATGTCTGAATAATTGATTTTGGACAAGATCAGCTACATAATTTGTGGGGCCAGGTGAAAAGTAGGAATGTGGGTTCTTTCTTTAAAATTATGAAGAATTTTAACACAGTGACAGCAGGACGTTAAACCAAGTAGAGTTACTTCTCAGTGCAGGCCAGACCACAGGACTGGGAGGCCAACCTTGATTTGAGGTGTTTGGCGTTTTTATTCAGAATCAAACAAACCTAGTGCTTCCTTGGTGGCTCAGACGGTAAATAATATGCCTGGAATGTGGGAGACGAGGTTCGATTCCTGGGTGGGGAAGATCTCCTGGAGAAGGAAATGGCAACCTCCTCTAATATTCTCGCCTGGAAAATTCCATGGAAAGAGGAGCCTGGCGGAGCACAGTCCACAGAGCTGCAGAGTCAGGCACGACTGAATGACTAACACGTTCACTTTCAAACCAATAAAAGTTATCTGTAGTACTTTCATTAGGGTCTTAACAATGAAGTTATATTTTTCTGGTATGTGGACATAGGCTTTTATTTATAGATATTTTCACAAGCTTGAAATTGCAAAGTAAATATATTATTTTTTAATAAGCTGTGAATTTCTCTGCCTTTTCAGGAGCTTCCCTGAATATTTTAGAAAAAGAAAATACAAAAAAGAGCACAGACTTAAGAGACTTTGATTTCAATTCTGAAAGGGAACTCCTGGTTGCCTGGTTGAGGGAAGGAGAATTCAGCAGCAAAAAATAAAAGGAAAGAAATAAAAAATGATGTCTGAGGAGCTACAAATTCACTTATTGAACACCTGTTTATATCACATTAATATTTTTTGTCAATTAATCTATGTTTTTATTACCTAACAACATTTACTAATGTATTGCCTTAATTATTTTGATTCTTGTGACAGAAAGATCAAACTATGTTTTTTGCAGCATATCCTTATTTTTTTATTTTTTTTCTCCTCCTTTCTTTCTATTTGGGGAGGAGCTTTTACATAAAAACAGATTTTTAAAAGATGACATCATTAACTGTTCATCATTTCAATTTATAATGCTCAGCTTGAAACATTGTAATCATTTCCAGGAAAAATCAATTCTAATACTGCACAGCAGAACATCATGAATTAAAGTAGGAAAACCAGGAAAAATTATAATGATAACCAAAAAAAAAAAAAAAAACTAATGGCCTAAGATCTCTGCATACCAATTCACAGAACATTAGTAACACAGGAGAGCAGCTATGTTTTAATACAAAGACATAAATGCAGCCTTTCAGATATTCTTGCTCTTTATATCATATATCATATTAGTTAACTTATGGATATATCACCTTAAGCTTTGTAAAGGACATTATATAGATTTTATATAAATATGCAAGAGTCCTGTGAAGTATTATTATTTTGCCCCACTTTATAGAAGATGAAGATTGAAGAAGTTCACTGATATTGTCCAGTGTCACACAATTAATAGCAAAATGTCCTTTGAACTCTTATGAGAGAGGATATTAGAATGAACTTTTGGTCATAAGTGACATCATTCCAATGGTTTACAGAAAGTTACTTGGAGAGTTGTAGAAAAATACACAATTGATTCACGAAGCATTAAAAAAAAAAAAAAGCTGCCACAAGCCTATTCTCTGATTAATTCATGTTTGCACTCATTCATACATTTATTCAAACATTCTTTTCTTTAATAAATGCACATTGATGAAAACCACAACCAGCGCAGATGGTTGTCTTATTCAACTAAAAGTACTGACTTGAATATATTCTTGACTGTTTTTTTTTGACAGTTTCATCATTGTGAGGCTCTGAAGCAATGAGGAAACTGTTGTCCTGACTGGAATTCTGCCAAGGAGGAAGAATATTTGCTGAAGTGGAAGCTATGAAGCTCTTGTGAAGAAGGGGAGGAGTGTATCAGGCATTACAGAAGGCAGACTGAAAATCTTTAAAATATTTTTTTCTTCAGCTTTGGTAGCAAATAAGAATAATCTGAGAAGGTTGTTTTTTAAAAAATGTATTCAAGGGCCTCTTTTCCAGAGATTCTGATTTAATCAATCTAGAGTGAGTCTAAGGTGAATGTGTGTATGCAGGCGTGTGTGTGTGTGTGTGTGTGTGTGTGTGTGTGTGTGCACACACATGGGGTCACAAGCACCCTTTGGTTTGCAAAAAGAAATTCAAGAAGGATAAAACAGAAGCTGCTAAAAATGGTATCCAAAAGGGAAAAAGGGGAAGAAGGAATAAGGCTAGGAATAAGGGCACCGAGAGAACACTTCAAGTTTTGACTTGTGAAACATGTAAATACTTTGTATACTTTAAAAATTAAATTAAAAGTAAAAGAAAAGACAAAATTGTAGAGTAAAATTAAACAGAAACTAGTGAGAACAGAATTCAAACTGCACATTTAGTAGCGATAGTCTAAGACAAAAAATAGTGCAAAGATATCACACCTAATGTGGTACATGACTGTAGATTATCTCCTGGAGAGGAAAAAGTCCGAAAAAGTATAAAGGAAATTTGTGCAGTAAGTAAAGTAATTAGAATGTAAAATAAATGTCATTTATATTCTATTCACTTCAGTTCAGTTCAGTTAAATCACTCAGTCGTGTCTGACTCTTTGCGACCCCATGGACCGCAGCACGCCAGGCCTCCCTGTCCATCACCAACTCCCGGAGTCCACCCAAAACCATGTCCACTGAGTCGGTGATGCCCTCCAACCATCTCATCCTCTGTCATCCCCTTCTCCTCCTGCCCTCAATCTTTCCCAGCATCAGGGTCTTTTCAAATGAGTCAACTCTTCGCATCGGGTGGCCAAAGTTCTGGAGTTTCAGCTTCAACATCAGTCCTTCCAATGAACACCCAAGACTGATCTCTTTTAGGATGGACTGGTTGGATCTCCTTGCAGTCCAAGGGACTCTCAAGAGTCTTCTCCAACACCACAGTTCAAAAGCATCAACTCTTAGACAGTCAGCTTTCTTTATAGTCCAACTCTTACATCCATACATGACCACTGGAAAAACCTTGACTAGACGGACCTTTGTTGACAAAGTAATGTCTCTGCTTTTTAATATGCTGCTTAGGTAGGTCACAGTTTCCTTCTAAGGAGCAAGCATCTTTTAATTTCATGGTTGCCATCACCATCTGCAGTGATTTTGGAGCCAAAAAAAAAAGTCAGCCACTGTTTCCACTGTTTCCCTATCTATTTCCCATGAAGTGATGGGACCAGATGCCATGATCTTAGTTTTCTGAATGTTGAGCTTTAAGCCAACTTTTTCCCTCTCCTCTTTCACTTTCATCAAGAGGCTTTTTAGTTCCTCTTCACTTTCGGCCATAAGGGTGGTGTCATCTGCATATCTGAGGTTGTTGATATTTCTTCCAGCAACCTTGATTCCAGCTTGTGCTTCTTCCAGCCCAGCGTTTCTCATGATGTACTCTGCATATAAGTTAAATAAGCAGGATGACTATATACAGCCTTGACGTACTCCTTTTCCTATTTGGAACCAGTCTGTTGTCTCATGTCCAGTTCTAACTGTTGATTCCTGATCTGCATACAGGTTATCAAGAGGCAGGTCAGGTGGTCTGGTATTCCCATTGCTTTCAGAAGTTTCCACAGTTTGTTGTGATCCACACAGTCAAAGACTTTGGCATAGTCAATAAAGCAGAAATAGATGTTTTTCTGGAACTCTCTGGCTTTTTCGATGATCCAGTGGATATTGGCAATTTGATCTCTGGTTCCTCTGCCTTTTTGAAAACCAGCTTGAATATCTGGAATTTCAGGGTTCATCTATTGCTGAAGCCTGGCTTGCATAATTTTGAGCATTACCTTAATAGCGTGTGAGATGAGTACAATTTCGTGGTAGTTTGAGCATTCTTTGGCATTGACTTTCTTTGGGATTGGAATGAAATCTGACCTTTTCCAGTCTGTGGCCACTGCTGAGTTTTCCAGATTTGCTGGCATATTGAGTGCAGCACTTTCACAGTGTCATCTTTCAGGATTTGAAATAGTTCAATTGTAATTCCATCACTTCCACTAGCTTTGTTCGTAGTGATGTTTTCTAAGGCCTACTTGACTTCACATTCCAGGATGTCTGGTTCTAGGTGAGTGATCACACCATCTTGATTATCTGGGTCATGAAGATCTTTTTTGTACAGTTCTTCTCTGTATTCTTGTCACCTCTTCTTACTATCTTCTGCTTCTGTTAGGTCTATATCATTTCTGTCCTTTATTGAGCCCATCTTTGCCTGAAATGTTCCCTGGTGTCTCTAATTTTCTTGAAGAATTCTCTAGTCTTTCCCATTCTATTGTTTTCCTCTATTTCTTTGCATTGATCACTGAGGAAGGCTTTCTTATCTCACCTGACTATTCTTTGGTAGAACACTTTACCACCTGAGCTACTGGAGAAGACTCTGGCTATTCTTTGGAACTCTGCATTCAAATGGATATATCTTTCCTTTTCTCTGCTTTTCGCTTCTCTTCTTTTCTCAGCTATTTGTAAGACCTCCTGAGACAACCATTTTGCTTTCTTGCATTTATTTTTCTTGAGGATGGTCTTGATTCCAGTCTCCTGTACGATGTTATGAACCTCTGTCCATAGTTCATCAGGTACTCTGTCTATCAGATCTAGTCCCTTAAATCTATTTCTATATCAGTGTTAAATCTTGGATATGATAATGATATTCTGTTATGTAAAAGAATGCCCTTGTTCTTAGACATATGCTGAAATATTTAGAGTAGAAAATACTAAAGCTTTGTGTGTGTGTGTGTGTGTGTGTGTGTAGAGGTAGGTGAAGACAGAAAGAGAAAGAGAGAAAATAGATGCAGCAAAATGTTTAAAATTGATGAGTCTAGGCAAAAGGTATTTATGTGTTCATTGTACTGTTAGTTTACTTTTCTGTAGGTATCAAAATATTCAAAAATATTTGGAAAAAAATCACTGCTGAAACCAGTAAAAAGTAAACTTAATCAAAAAGAAAAATTAATATATTTACTCCAATAAAATTTAAATCATCACACACAAAATTTAAAAACAAAGTATGTGATGAAAAGCAACTTAAATATATTTAAAGGCCCTTACTAATCAATCTGAAAGGTAAGCATCCCCCAAAAAAATAGCCTATAGAAATAAAAAGAAATTTAATTTGAAAATCAATATAATGTTTCATTTGACATAGGAATAAATCAACCCCTTACCAGTAGTAAAAAAAAAAAAAAAAAGCAGTAGTTAATGCATTTATCATAGCCACTAGTGAAGAGCTTTCAGTAAAATTGTTACCCCTATAAAATCTTTCTGTAAGAAAACTTGGGAAACACTTGTGTAAAGCCTTAAGAATGTACACTTTTTTTTCAGTTTATACATGACCATGGAAATTCCATTTTAAGAGTAATGAATTAAGGATATCTTTAAGAAGTAAACACAAAGATATTCATGATATCTTTGCTTAAAATTATGACAAATTATAAATAGCCTAAGTTAAAAAAGCAAAGACTTGGGTAAATAATTCATGTTATTTCCAAGAAACTAAATATCATGTGATCATTTAAATATATGTAGTACAATTATGTTTATTAATGTGAAAAATGGTGTGATATAAAAGAACAAAAGAAGGTTATAAATCAGTACTTTTTTTAGAAAAAAACGAAATGTGTGTTCTATATGTATATAAAGCGTATTATGAATATATGTATGCATATAAACAAATGGAAGGAAATTTAATAATGTGTTTGTGTAGCTATCTTCAATGAGATTGAGGAGTTTTGTCGTTATTTCATGTTTTTGAATTTTGTAAATTTTTATCAAAAAAAGGGGGACTACAGAGGATGAGATAATTGGATAGCATCACTGACTGAATGGACTTGAGTTTGAGCAAACTCCTGGGAGATGGTGAAGGACAGGTAAGTCTGGCCATACTGCAGTCCCGGGGTCCCAAAAAGTCAGACACAACCTAGCGACTAAACAACAGGGCATATTGTTCGAAAGATATGAAAAAAGAGAGGTTTAGATGGCTGAAAAATGAGCTCTAACAATAACTTAGATTTTAAAAATCTACTCAAAGTGAAATGGAGTGGGTAGCCTTTACCTTATCCAGGGGATCTTCCCAACCCAGGAATCGAACCCAGATCTCAGGCAGCAGGCAGATTCTTGACCTCCTAAGCCTCCAGGCAAGCCCAAGAACACTGGAAAGGGTAGCCTATCCCTTCTCTAGCAGATCTTCCGACCCAAGAATCCAAGCAGGGTCTCCTGCATTGCAAGAGGATTCTTTACCAGCTGAGGGACCAAAAATGTCTTTCACAAGTATCACTAGGTCATATTAAGGGCAGCATCAGAGAATCAAGGTCATGATGAGTTTAGAGTACTAGGAAATAAGAGCAAGGAAAGGGGATCATGCTTTTCTGTTTAGAGCAGGAAGAGAAAGGAGAACTAGAGAAGGAGAAGAAAAGGAAAAAGGAAAGGTAAAGAGTAAGATCCCCTTACAGTATTTTTACTTTTAGGAAAAGTGATCTTTAGATTATTAAGAGCAGAAACAAACTGCTAAGAGGCATCAACATCCCCAACAGGTTTAAAAATAATAATAATAAAACTAAGAAATCACATAGACTCTCTAATCATGTTTGTTACTTGGCCCAGAAAAAAAAAAAAAAAGATTATTCCCCAAGGAACTAAAAAGATAAAAAACATATAACTTGGAGAAAAATTCTGTAAGGTAAGAAAAGACTGATAGTAATGGAAGATTGACAGTAATTGGAGACCTGTGGTGAATAGAAAACTTGTTGATAAACTGAATCAGGCAACTACACACTCTCAATAAAAAGGGAATTCTGTGCTTCTTTAGTATGAAAATTCTCAAGTTGTCTCTCAATTCTCTAATTTATAGGAGTCAGTTCACCAAAAGCTTGATGTGCAGAACAGTCAATTTATGAAAACTGTTTAGCAAACACTTTCCACGTTATATAGGAGAATCTGTTGCAGCTGACTACCCACCAGAAACAGGCAGAGGACTCAGGAAAGGTGGGCTAGGAAGGCAGGAGCAGGAGTTTAGAAAGAAAGACATGCAATTCAAGGGGCAGAGGGGGCCCTGGCAGGGACAAGGAAAGGGAAACAGGGATAGGCAGCAAAAGCTTGGCAAAAATAAAGACAGGAGCTGGATTGTAGGGAAAGCCCACCATTGGTGAGAACTATAATGGGAATTCTGGAGTACAAGACCACTGAGAATAAGTCCAGCTGTTTTACAAAGGAGCTGCCTTAAATAGCTACAAAGAAAGAAAGCAACTCAATACATAGACCATATCTTCAAAAAAAGTTATCTATAGTTTAACAAGCTAGTGGTGTAATGAATTGATTTTCAAGTAATCTGGCCTTCTCTCTTTCAGGTCTTCACAGGAAGATCATTTATTAAAACAAGAATTATCAGCAAATAAATCATGACTAATTGCTAAAACATTAGCAGTACGTTATGAATTACTAGATATAATAATACAGGGTAATATGTAATGTATACTGATGGTGATGTTCAGTGTTTCAGTTGTGTCCGATTCTTTGTTACCACAGGGACTATAGCCTGCCAGGCTCTGTAGCCTCTGGTTCTGTCCATGGAATTTTTCAGACAAGAATACTGGAGTGAGTTGCCATTTCCTACTCTAGGGGATCTTCCTGACCCAGGGATTAAATGCACATTTCTTGGGTGTCCTGTATTGGCAGGCAGATTCTTTACCACTGTGCTGCCTGGGAAGTTCAAACATATACTACCTTGTAATAATTCACAGTATTGAGTGCTTATTTTGTAACAGATGCTGGGAGGTATGCTTTATTTACATCATTGATTTCTCACAGAAACACCATGAAGTGCAGTACTGTTTCCTATTTTACAGATTTTAAAAGCCTATAAATTAATTAATCCAGAGAGAACAAATATAGACATACACCAAAATGTCTTTGAAAACTGATACCCAATTTCCATGCCATCTCAGAAAGCTGGTTTGTGTTTGTTCTGCATTTCTGTCCCACATGCCTGTTGTGGAGGATAAGCCATGTCCAGGAGCAATAAAGAGCTACCAGCATTACTGTGAGATTCACCTTCAACTGTCTTGCCAGGAATTCAGGTTGAGATTTGGTCTCTGATGGTGATAACAAGGCATTTGCTTCATCTCTCCAGTGGCACTAGTGGTAAAGAGCCCAGCTGCCAATGCAGGAGACATAAGAGGCTCAGGTTCAATCCATGAGTCTGGAACATCCCCTAGAGGAGGGCACGACAACCCACTCCAGCATTCTTGCCTGGAGAATCCCATGGACAGAGCAGCCTGGTGGCCTATAGTCCATAGTGTTGCAGAGTCAGATGTCATGAAGCGACTTAGCATGCACCCACTCCAGTTTATTAAGCAGTCTCAAACATTTAGGACTTCCCCTGTGGCTCAGATGGTAAAGTGTCTGCCTACAATGTGGGAGAGCTGGGTTCAATCCCTGGGTCAGGAAGATCGGAAATGGCAACCCACTTCAGTACTCTTGCCTGGAAAATTCCATGGACGGAGAAGCCTGGTAGGCTACAGTCCATGGGGTCGCAAAGAGTTGGACACGACTGAGTGACTTCAGGTTCACTTTCTTTTCTCAAACATTTAGGACATACATTACTTTGCTCTTATTAGCAAACCCATCTCTACTCTAGGCTGGATTCCAGGACCTGAATCTTAACCTGGAAACCAAGATCCACTGGAAGCCTTGAGACTTCACAGATGCAAATTTCAAGTTTCGTCTCTATTTTTAACCATTTTCTGCTCCAGATCATTCAGCACTGTTCTCTGCTCCTTGGCCTGATATTCCAGCAGCACAGTGTTTTATTGTTAACCATACTACTGCAAGTAAACAATCTCATGTAAATTCCCAGTTACATGCTAGGTACTGTGGTGATTTTAAGATACAATATAAACATGATATGCTCAGGCATTCAACATGTCTGTTGATTTAATTTATCCTAGCAGTTGACAAAAGCGTTATTTCTATTTGCTTAGTTTTCTTTTTTCCCTAATTTTTCTTTCTCCCTCTTTCTCTTTTGTTTTGGGGATGGGTCTGTTACTCAAACTCTACTGTGTAACATAACTTGATGCTCTATTATATTTCTTTTAACTTACAAAAAGAAAAGTGGGCTGACTTGGGGAAATAAAGTATTCCAAATAAAGATTACTAGGGAGAAAAGTGAGCTGAAGTCAAGGTCCCAGGTATCAGTCTACCCCTCACTCTGCAAATGACTTTCTTGGTACATTTGGTTCAAACTGACAATATACTTTTGGTGCCCTATGTACATCTGGATCCTCTATAGAAAAACATTTCACATCATTACCTGGCATTGCTGCAAAATCAAATTAATTATAAACTAGTAAACAGGCTGATATGCAGGCTATGTGATTAATTTTTAACTGTTGTCGATTCTCTCATAAGACAGTGTGGCAGGAGATTTTCAATCAATAGCAGTAATTAGGTCTCTTCTTTCCAATAAAAATATTCAGTGAACTATTACACTTGACTGTGAAGTATAGCCAAAGGAGGCAGTATGTAGTTCAACAAATTGTTGTGACCTATTAGCTCAGACATTTGGTGACTCAGATAGTAAAGAATGTTTGCATTGCAGGAGACCTGGGTTCAATCCCTGGGTTTGGGAAGATCCCCTGGAGAATGAATGATTACCCATGGCAGTGTGCTTGCCTGAAGAATTCCATGGACAGAGGAACCTGGCAGGCTACCATGAAGTTGCAAAGAGTCAGACACAGCTGAGAGACTAGCACATATTAGCTCAAATAACTATACAATTTATTAGGTATTCAGTAATGCTTCTTAAAATTAGAAAAAAAACATTTAGACATTTTCTGTAGTACCTTTATTCATACATCATGTTTATAATGTTTATAAACATGTTTATCATGTTTATAATCTTGGCTGCTGACTTCAAAGAAGTAAGGTTTGCTTGATTTTTTTTTTTAGGTGCTCTATTCTCCATACCATTTCAGATGTGTATACTGGAACCTAATGCTTTCCTAATCAGACCCAGATACAAAAAGGGAATATTGTCATTCAGCCCAGGCTACAGGAGATAAGTGGGGTGAGGGGCTTAAGAAAGAGCTCAAAGTACTACAGAAGAAATCTTAACAAAGGGGAAAGTCCTATTTCAGACCTTCTTAGCTTAAAACTCTTGGTGGGGAGCCAGTGGGTGTCCTTGGAGAACCCTCCAAACTCCAGGGAATTCTGCTCTTCCTACTGATTCAAGGTGATGTTTTATAATGAGTTGATTCTAGGAGAAGTTTGCACAGCACTTGGAATAATTACAAGCACATTGATTGGTTTGGACAAAAGGATGCATCACTAAAAATATGGAATAATGGAAGTTCCCAGTTTAAGTTTTCTTCCCCTCAGTGTCAGAATGATTGCTTTCTTTGTAGTACGTAAACTACATAAGGGCACTGTCCTTTACTTACAGTGGCATTAAATCCTCTTTCCTACACACGGTAAAAGCTTCATTTTCCCAGCTTGCCAACTTTTATCCTATCCACCAACTATGCAATCAGAAATAGTGAAAAATGTGGGGCCAAAAAATTGCTAAACTATTCTATCAAATAGTGTGTCAAGGTCTAGGTCTTTACTGACTTTTAAGAAAAGTTACTACTTATCTTGTGAGTGCTTGTAATCTGTAGTTCATAGTGATGGCAGTTCTAATATTCTTTTTCCCTTCATTCACCACTACCTTAAAAGACACACTAATATTTATGAACACGTAAAATCACATGCAATCTATTTATCTAACTTGATAAATTCCATTATAGCATCAACTCAGTGATCAGCCATGAATCTGAAAAGTTGCCAGAACATAAACATTCTCTGCCAAACTTGCCAAGGTTAGGTAAGTAGTTGATATTACCCAAATATATTCAAGTTTGACAGGGAAGTGATAATATATTGAAATATAAATTAAACAAATCAGAATGTTGAAAATGTTTTCCTTTACAGAGAAATGGGAAAAGATGGAAAATTGTGAATTATTTAAGTCTTGCAAATTTATAATTTCACCTAATATTTTTCTGATAGAGGAAAAATGTAATTTGTACTCAAGAATATACATATTTACATATTTGATTCTGTACATACTCTTTTTATATGTACAGATTATGCCTGTAATAATCAATACTCAAAAAGGTAAAGCTATTAGTAATAATTATTGTACTACTCAGAATACTTGGATTTCTACTTACCTTCACTTTAGGGAAAAACAATCTGATAAAACTGTGATTGAAATAAAAATGACAGCTAATATTTACTGAAACAACATTTATTTATGTACAAGCCATACTTCTAAGTGGTTCTATGTATTAGCTAATTAATTATTACAATGTTCCCATGAGGTAGATTCTGTATTATCCCCATTTTACAGATAAATAATCTGTGATTCAGGAAGATTTAAAGAAATTGATAGAGTAATTCCTCAAATTGAACTGTTTTGTGAAGTACATACTTTATTGGCTCTATTAGTACCTTTTTCTAGACATTAGGCTATCTTAGTGAGTTAATGCTTGGGGCATTATATAATATAAAGAATTTCAGCTTATGAACACCGCATATTTCTGGAATATGATTTAAATCAAGCCAATCTAAGATTCAACCCTGAAAATGCATTGTTTCATATATCCAGCTTGTGACTTGGCCCTTAAGTTGTATAATTGTTGAATATACAGCTGATAAACAGTAAACTACAGGTTTTCATGAGGCACTTTGCAATAAATGAAGCAGAGAAAACCAAACTCTAGAAAACCGACCTAAAAAACAAAAAAAGTTTTTCTGAATGATTGAAAATATTCGGGGAGTTAGAAAAGTCCTTACCGTCTGAGCCTCCAGGAAGCCCTCTATATAATAGAGGAAATAAACTATGACTGGAAGAATTGCTAAGTTATAAACAAAAATAGCAAGCTCTAGAGCTGGCTGCTGTGTCCCATGTGCTGGTCACCATCCACTCACAGCTCCTGAGGACTTGGGATATAGCTGGATCAAACAGAGGTAGGTGTCCTGTAAGTATCAAGTTCTCACCTGATTTCACAGACTTAGTATTAAAAAAGGCAAAATATCTCAATAATAATCATCTTGATTATTCACTGAAATACTTTTGATATGTTATATACTTTGCATTAAATAAAATATTATAAAAAGAATTACAATTATTAAAATTTACTGCTTTTAATATGACAATCAGAAAATTTTAAATGACATATGGGCCTCTCTTTCTCTGGAATAGAGTTATGACACAAATTCTCTATCTTATTTTCTATAAACTATAATATGTTAGTCTCTATAGATAGAGGGCCTCCCAGGTGTCACTAGCGGAAAAGAACCTGCCTATTGATGCAGCAGATGTAACAGTTGAGAGTTCCACCCCTGGGTCAGGAAGATCCCCTGGAGAAGGGCATGGCAAACCACTCCAGTATTCTTGCCTGGAGAATCCCACCGACAGAGGAGCCTGGTGGACTACAGTCCATAGGGTTGCAAAGAGTCAGACATGACTGAAGTGACTTAGCATGCATGCACTATAGATAATTATAAACATTTCGTGTGAAAGTCCCAAGACAGGAAGACTTTAGAAGAGCATATGGGTAATATGCGGTTGTATAGGTAATATTAAAAGTGGTAATTTAAAGCCCAAAATATATACTAATGTTTGTTTTTTTAAGTCAGAACATGGAAGACTTTTTGTAAAGAAATAAAAAGTTCTCACTCAAAGGAAAAGAAAGAATTTTACATATTAGTAGAACACAGAAAAAGTCATCATTATATGAGAAAATATTGAGTGCTTAAAAGAAGCCAGCTACTCAATGGACTTGCTGTGGCACCAAAAAATGAAAATTGCAACAACATGTACTAAGGCAGTGTCTAAGTCAATTCTGCCAAATATGTTATAAATCAGATTAATATTTATTGTGAAAATATTTATCAGTTATATACCCTAGGGTATATAACTTTCTATTTAGTTTTTTCTTTAATAATGATATTTTATTTTGGTGAGATGAAGCACATTTATTATAGGACATTCAGGCAATAGAGAAAATGTAATTTCTTCCTATTCCACCACTCAAAGCACCCACTGTTAACCTTAGCTGAACACTTTTATACTAATATATGTAAAAATAAGGAAGAACAAATGATTTTATAAAAATTATTTCATATTTAAAGCATTTGAAATAAAAATTTTACCTTTATTGTTACTTTATTTTAAGCTAATGAAAGAAACAGAAGTAATTACTGAATATGAGATAAAAATGTCTCTAACACATACAACCATGAACATTAATGTGAACTATGGTCTTTGAGTGATAATGCTGCATTTCTATTGATTCATTAGTTGTAACAAATGTATCCTGCTGGGGGGGTTGTTGGTGACTTGGGAGGTTATGCATGGTGTAGAAGTATAGGCAAAGAGGAACTTCTTGTACTTTCTGCTTAATTTTTCTGTGAATCTCAAACTGCTCTAAAAAATTAAGTTTACATATAAAAAAGTAAGCTCCTTTTCAGTATTTTTCAGAAGTACCATCATGATGTATAAGGCCGTCAATAAACTAAAAAAAACTGAAACAAGAGCAGAGTATGGCAGGTAAAAAAAGAAAAACTGCTTAAGTGTCTATTCCAGTGAATTTGAACTAGTGCACCCTACATATTGGGGGAAAAAAAAGTATTTTCTAGATGAAATCCTTACCCTTCATTAATCCTAGATTTGCACGGAAGCCTTGTATTCTGGGCTTCCCTGGTGGCTCAGATGGTAAAGCATCTCCCTACAATGTGGGAGACCTGGGTTCGATCCCTGGGTTGGGAAGATCCCCTGGAGAAGGAAATGACAACCCACTCCAGCACTCTTGCCTGGAAAATCCCATGGATGGAGGAGCCTGGTAGGCTATAGTTCATGGGGTCCCAAAGAGTCGGACACGACTGAGCAACTTCACTTTCACTTTCTTTCTTGGGTTCTGGGAGAGTTAGTGTCTTATTCTTGGTTCTACTTCAAAGTAGAGTCTGAGACAAAGGCTTCCAGGCCAGGACTTTGCCTCATGACCAATCTGAGGGGAAAGGAATGCAGGTCAATGGGAATAAAAGGGAATGAAAAAAAAAAAAAAAAAAGTCAGTTCAAAAAATGTCTTATCAAATTAAGCACTGACTTTAAGACCTTTATGAGGAATCCTATGACATGTGTGCCAGAACTATCTGCAGTTGGAAAAAGGAGGTCAAGAGTCCACTTCTCGTTGTGTCCTGCCCCTGGGTCAGGTGATAACACAACTAGGTTTCGCTGGTCCACATCCTGGTTATGTGGGTCTGGGTTGTGCTTTCACAAAACAAAGTGGTGGATGCCACACACAGTGGAGCAGGAAAAGCCCAGAGTCAAGAAGTAAGAAGTACACTTGGGGTTGGTTTCTGTGGCCATGACTAGAAGAGGAGATGATACAATAGAGTTTTGGAAAGACACAGAAAATGTGTGAAAACAATACCTACAAGTTCTAGTGTTCTCACTCTGAAATGAGGATGAGAGTAGTGCCTTCTGTCCACACACCACTGTTAAGAAATTAAGATACTAGTTATAAAGCTTTCTGGGGGGGGGTCCTCCAAGTGGTACCAGTGATAAAGAACACACCTGCCAATGCAGCAGACATAAGCAATGCAGGTTTGATCCCTGGGTTGGGAAGATCCCCTGGAAGATGAAATGGCAATCCACGGGTTCAGTCCCCAGATCAGAAAGATCCCCTGGAGGAGGAAATGGCAACCCAGTCCAGTATCCTTGCCTGGAGCCATGGACAGAGGAGCCCAGTGGGCTAGAGTCCATGGGGTCTCGGAAAGAGTTAGACAGGACTGAATAGACTTAGCATGCGTGCATAAAGTATTTAGCACACTGCCTGGCACAATGTGCCTGCCCAATACGTTTTAGCTCTTTTGATTGCTCAAGATCAGCTACAATATGCTGTGTGACAAATAATCCCAAACTTTAAT
Source organism: Hydropotes inermis (assembly GCA_020226075.1). Lineage (NCBI taxonomy): Eukaryota > Metazoa > Chordata > Mammalia > Artiodactyla > Cervidae > Hydropotes > Hydropotes inermis. The sequence continues at coordinate 7,178,237 of CM035295.1, read as the reverse complement.
GGCTTGAAAAAAAGAAAATTGTATATATTTTGCCCATCATGGGTTGGCAGAAGGGATCTGATCACTGTAGCAACCCAGAAATTAAGGCTGATAAAGGAGTCACCATTGTGATAATCAGGTTGATAATGGAAAGATGAATAAATAGAAAACAAATTTCAGAGCAGAAAGTAAACCTTTATTTGATAATTTTATAAATGCAAGCAGCAGTTCAGAGAATGAAATTATAGCTGCTTTCCCATTATCGTTTCTATTTTCTCTGTGTGTATCCAAAGGACCCTGAAGTTCAGTCTTTTCAAGGACATTAAAGACTCTGCATCCATATCATATTGCCATAGAATTGTGCTAAAACCAAAACTGACCATGAGGAAACATAGAGACAAATTATATATTCCACAGAAAGAAATTTGTGGTGGTTTATGAACACTTCAGGGGTCAAACTGATTAAAGGTCAGAAGAGAAAGGAAGGGGTTCCGTGAGAAAGCACAGAAGTACAGAGTTGGAAGGCACACAGCTGGGTCCTTCCTGTTATTCAAAAAAATATCAGCAAGCCCCTGGCTTCTGCTAGCATCCCGTTTTCCAGAGCCCCCTCCTGCTCTGCTAATGAGGTGAAAAGTGACCTGCCTGCTCGTTTTTCCGGCTCCTTGCTTAGTAATGGTTGACATGCTGAAAAGCTGACTGCATGTGCTGTGTTAAAGATGAGATCATACAACGCCTAACAGATGCTCTCAGGGTCTTTGAAACAGCAAAGCTGAAGTTTCAAAACTGCATGTGTTTTTCATCTACAATGCTGAAGGAGTACCATTGCTCCTGTTAATGCCACATACTTTTACATGTGTCTCCTTCATTACAATGTGTCACAAGCTAGCTGCCTACAAATTACTGCATTTGCCATTCCAATCAATAAGTATGAGCTAGGAAGAGCCCCCGAGGGCCCAATTTCATTTGATGATATATCTTGCACTCTGATCCTTCTATAGGAAAGTATATTCATTTTTACAGCTTGAATGTCACCTGTTAAGTTTAGGCTTGCAGACTCAGGCCTCAAGAGGCTCTTTCTTTCTTTTTGTCACCAGATAAAGGGTATCTCTATGGTTATAGAACTGGAGTGTGTACAGGCAGAACACGTGTATCTCTGAGTCTGTATTTGCACGTGGCGGGTAGCAGAGGGAGATGAGGAAGTGAGGACAGCATGTATTTTTTGATGAATTACTTCTTAAAATAATATAGTACAATAGTTAATGTTATTATAAAACAAATGTAAGGCTTGTCTAATCATACAGTATAGGGCAACAGGACGCCCTTAACAAGCTTTCTGTCCTTGGTCAACAGTGAAAGAGGTGACAGGTAACTACATCACAACGGCAGTGTCTTAACTAGGAGGTATAAAGGCTGGATGGTTCAGTCTCCTTAAAAAAAAAAAAAAAGATTATTTTTATTGTAAAAGAAGGAGTAACAAGGCAAGACAGTCACTAAGATTCCTTCAGGTAAAAGAACTACATCAACAGGGCTGAACAGAATATACAGGCTGGAAAAATAATATGCCAGTTACTAGTGAGAGGCCAGAGTGGAACTCTAACTTTTAAATAGAAGAAAATTCCCAAAGAGCTAGCGCACATTTAAATTCTGAGAGGAAGATATCTGCTCTCTGAGGGCAGAAGGAGGTGAATCCTCAGGTTTCCCAAATGAAGACTTTTCCCTTCCTTCCCATCTGTTTCCTTTCTTCTTTTTTCTTCTTCTGTGCTGTGTTACAAGCATTCAAGGTGGAAGCTCTTTCTGTCCTCTAGAGAAGGGATGTAAAACTTCTAAAGGAATAAGATGATTTTGTTGTTTAGAGTCAGAATCTAATGAGCCATTAAGTATTTTGTGAAGGAAAAGAGTGAAGAGTGTTTTACAGAGGAGGTAAAGGGAAAGAAATATTCAGGCTTAGGGAGCTTAATAGCTCAGAAAGATAATTTCCTTTGACCAGAAAGATCCAGCGGGAATGTCATGAAAGAAGAAAGAATACAAGATGAGAATAGGGAGGAGGGGAGGAGAGGAATTAGATTATCTGCCACTTATCTAATGCAACCTTCCTAAACACCATGAATCTTTATAAAAGAAAAGAGAAAGAAGGTGATTATTGGTAAACTATTGTTCTTGCTACAGCGAGGTCTTCAAAATGAATTTCAATCTTAACAAAAAACTTATCAAACCATGGGGCCAATAAGATAGAGTAATTGTCTCAAGAGTTCTTGGTCCTGAGTAGTGACCTCCATCCCAACTCTGAACAGTCACTAGTCTCAGGTGTTTTAATCTCTTTAAATAAAGGTTTTTTTTACCATAATAGAATCTTTTGTTGGCTATATCTGGCTTCCATGATGAAGATATGATGAAAGGAAATGTACTTGAAAATGTTCTGAGTTAGGCATCAACCAATACATGCAGATCAAAAGGAGAGAAGAGAGGAACTGGAAAGTTCTCCAAACCACCACTCTTTGAAAAAAAAAAAAAAAGTTTATTGTGTCTTGATTCACACAATTCGAGCTTTGCATCAAAGTTGCGATGGATGGACCTGATGGGGGTCACTGCTGATGTGCTTTGGAATTTGGAGTGGTCTGAGCCCATGCCCAAAGGCTAGTTGATCTTTCTAATACTATTCCCTGTTTAGATTGCAGCAGACTAGCTTTTACTTGATCAGAAACCAGATTTAGCTCATTGTTTTGCAAAAGGGGTGTCTGATTCCTGTCTAACTTATACCATTTAGATATACTCCTTCACAGCAATTGCTAAAAAACCCAAAAAAAGATTTTAAAAAGTCCTGCACTTGTATCTTAGAAAAGTTAAAAACATGTATCTTGAGGTCTCCTGAACTAGTTATGGTAACAATGAAACTTTTATCTACAAATACATGAAAAATGAGTGTTGTTATGAAAAATAACAATTTACTTACTCATAACGTGTGACTATTAAGGGCATTTGAGATGAGGAGGAAGCCTCATGCTCAGCTGTGTCCAACTCTTTGTGACCCTTCGGACTGTAGCCCACCAGGCTTCTCTGTCCCTGGAATCCTCCAGGTAAGAATACTGGAGTGGGTTGCCATTTCCTCCTCCAGGTGATCTTCCTGCCCCAGAGATTGAACCTGAATCTCCTGCATCTCCTGCACTGGCAAGTAGACTCTTTACCACTGAGCAACATGACCTGAGAGAATCAGGATGTCAAATGGAAGATGGGAGGACAGGCGTTCATTGGGGAATAAAACATGCACCACCGTGGGGAAGGATCTGTTTTCTACAAGTAGGAAAGTATTGGTAGGTAGCCAGGCAGCTCTGGCTGAGAACATGGAGGTAATTTGACAAAGGAAAGTATAACTGGGTCATATTTTATTTCATGGATTTGGGGGGCTTGTAAGGCAGTGAAGGCGTGTGAACATTTTCATAATCTTCGGAATTAAAGTTTAGGGTATTATATTTTTCCAAGTCTGAAATTGTGCAAATTGCAAGAAGAATTGTCATAACAATACTAAGGATATGGTTGAAAAGACAAACACAATTTTAAACCAAATAATGCCAACAAAAGGAGTCCAAGATGGCCTTTAAATATATATATATATATAACATAAATAGCCAAGTATATATCATCAAGCTTTCTTGATTCTAAGATGTGTCCTCCTTCCAATTTCTTTGATCTCCCACTTGTCTCAGGTAATTTAATCTACCCATCACTTTTGATAATATAATAAACAGCTATTTCATTTTAGCAGAATCTTTTCAATTCTATGGGCTTTAAGACACACTACCACAAAATATGACATCTTGGCATATTGAGAACCTTAAGCGAAGGAGTTTGAGGAAACAACAGAACCTCCCGCTACTCCACCCTTCTTCCCTGAAACAGGCTGCAAAACTCCCCAAAAGAGATGTCTTCCCTATATCCAGAAAAAAGGGAGCATTCAAACCAAGGGAAGAAGAATCCTAACAAGCTTTGCTAAGTTTCCCCTGGTGTGTTATGATTGCCTCATAGCCCTCAACCTACCGTGTTTCTCCAAACCGTGTGTGCGTGCTCAGTC
>CM035295.1:7007384-7173792 GCA_020226075.1 Hydropotes inermis | reverse complement strand
AAATTTATGTTAAATAAATCTGTATGCTTTTTTCCTATTAATGTGTCTTTGTCAGTTTAATTTTCAGATCCAGCCAGGGACCTTAAACTGTTGAGGGAAGCTGTTTCCTCCCCTGAGGATTTTATCTTCCATGGAGAGAATGCAATGAGGGGAAATACATGGGAAAAATTTGTGGTCTAAGATCAACCAATCTGTAGAAGTCAAAAGGATTAGAAAAATAAAGGCCAAGGTGTCTTACAGATCTAATACTCTGATTCATTTTCTTAACTTTGTATTTCAACAATTTATTTCTCTTTAACATGGGAATTCCCAACCTTCAGGACAAGATTTTTACCTAAAGGACATGATATTCAGTTCATAATATCACAACAGCATTACTTTTCTGTTGTCAGTTTGTCTCTAGTTTAGTCTTACTTTACAAAAGGCAATGGTACAATATGTTAATTGAACCATTCATAGATGGAATTCAGGGAGATCATAAAGCCTAAAATTGATAGCATTTAACAGATTGGTTGGGCAGCGGGGGGCTGGCTAACTAGCAAAGGATTTGTCTAAAGTCATCCAACCAGACCTGATATTCATGAAAATTTCCATCCATTGATACCTAAGTTGAACTCACAAAGTGTGTTTCCTCAAAACATGAATTTGTTTATGTAAATGATATTCTATATGCAAAATGCAGGCAGAATTTTCCATTTAGGCATGAAATTACCTTTTTTATGTGCATAGAAATATTTTGTGAACACAGACATGGGACCTGAAGTTTGAACATCTGAAAGTAATAAAAAAGTTCACCAACTAGATAGCTAATAGGAAAATTGTGCTAAAATTTCCTGTTCTTATTCTAAGATAGGTTCAGATTGGTCTCAATTTTAGTTTAAAATTATAAAATCAAAGCCTATATCACTCATGAATTTCCTTAATTCCCTACCTAAATAGACTCATGTGTATGCCTGATGCTAGGACAGAACAGCCCTTCCAATCTAATTTCTTTTCATTCTTTTATGTAATGACAGATAATATTCTTATCCTTCCTTTGGTTCACCTGTAAATCACATTTTTTGCAGGGGAATTTAAACCATAATGGAACTTATTAAATTTTTCCTTCTTTTGAGCCATACTCAATTTGATTTTGGCATCTGAATTCATTTTTTTTCAGTGATTTTTAGTATCTCTTTTGTTAGCTGCTGCACCATCAATAACTTCCAGTGTATCAGTCTTTTGCATTAAGTACATTATGTGCTTCTTTAGTCAGAGCATTTCTTCTTAAAATAATATCTTTTATTCTAATAAGCATACTGTGCTTTGCAAATGCCTCAAATTTTGGAAAGAATGTTTCACTGAAAGGGAACAAGGTCTGTTTTTCATTGTATCTTATTATACTTATAAATTCATTGTCTACATATTGCCTAACATATGTTAGATGCTCAGTAAATATCTAGTACTTTACAGATTGCACTGCTTTTTTGAACAACACATGAAAAATATACCACAAAATTTGGGGGAAAAAAGTCATAAGTCTTCCTTTTCTTGAAGCTGTGTTCCATTTCTAAGCTAAATCATTACTTATATATTTTATTCTATCTTAAATAAAGCTAAAACTAAAATGCTTACATAAAAGTTATCCTGCAATCTGCTATCAAAGAAAGAATCAAAAGTAGAAAAGAGCAAGTTTAAAAAATATGAAAGATGGAAATGAAAAAAAACCAAAAAACAACAGGTTTTATTTTTAATTTCCACTATCAAGAATTTCCAGACTATATAGCTACTTATGAGGACAGAGAATAAATTTGCATATAAAATATGCAGGCATAATTCCTTAAACAAGCAACTTTGTAGTTTTTAAAAATGTTTTAAAAACTACATTATGGTTAAACTGAAGAGACCGGTGGTTGCCAGAGGCAGGGTGTAACAGGTGGTCAAAACTGATCAGTGGGTGTCAAAATGCACAAACTTCCAATTATAAAATAAATGCCACAGAGATATAATGAACAGCATGGTGATTATAGTTAATAATTTTATATTGTTTATTTGAAAAGTGATAAGAAAATAGATCTTAAAAGTTCTTATCTCAAGGAAAATTTTGTAGCTATGTATGGTGATACATGTTAAATAGTCTTGTGATCATTTCATAATACACACAAATATCAACTCATTACACTGTACATCTGAAACTAATATGAAGTTACATATCAATTATACCTCAATTTAAAAAAGTTTTCCTATTAACACTTTGCCACATCAAAAGCATATTTTACTTGAAATATACCTCTGGGGGAAATCACTAAGAGATATCATTGTTTTTCAATTTGAAATGCTTGTGACTACTTTTTAAATAAATATATATTATATAATATACCACCCTTGAACTAACACATCATTATTATTATTGTAATTAAACTAATAGTATAAATGATTATGTGATAATAATGCTGGTCTTTTTATATAGTAATAAATCACTGATGATCAAACGCAAAATAGACTAGTGATTGACCCCAGCAAATTATCCATTATATATACACTTTCAAGACATCACAATTTACTTTCTTCAACTCAAAGGAATATATTTTGACAAGCTTTAGGAGAACACTAATTAGAGGGTCCCTAACTCAAGACAAGTTAACCCTCCCCTTCTGGATGCTTGTAGATATATCCTGGGATTTGCCTCTGGCAGATGACACCGCCAACCTTCTTCATTAGCATGCAGCAGGGTGGAGGAAACTCAAAAAACCTGTGCACGAAGTGGAAAGACTGCTAGTTCTGCATATTGATGGCCCAGGAGTAGGCTGTGAGCCCCAGCCACCCTGGGAGCAGATTAGAAAAGCACGACCTTCTGAGGCTCATTCTTTATCATTAGACAACATATTTAATTTCCATTGGGAAAAAAAAATGACATAATTTCCCCTAATTTGTGATTTGTCTAATGCTTTGCAATTATATTGTCCACCTGAAGGAATAATTAAAGTAAGGTTAACTTATGTCCGAAAACTTTGTATGAGAAAAAAGATACTAGAAAGGTGGAGGGAGTAGACTTTAGCTCTAGTTGGAGGTTTTGTAAAGAAAGAGGACAAATGTTCAGTGGTATGTGTATTAAAATGCAAACAACCTTTCTGTATTTCCCTTACTTTTAAGCTCTCTGCATACACTTCTCTGTCTGCATGCATGTGTGATCACTTTCTGCAGTCATGTCTGGCTCTTTGTGATCCCATGGCTCCTCTGTCCATGGAGTATTCCAGACAAGAATGGAGTGGGTTGCCATGCCCTCCTCCAGGAGATCTTCCTGAGCCAGGGGTCGAACTAGTGTCTCCTGTATTGCAGGCTATTTCTTTACCGTGGAGCCACTTGGGAAGCCTGTGGCTGTAGGTGTGTCTGTAGCTTTAGATGTGTCTGTAGCTGTGTGAACATCTTAAGACCTGTACCTGTAGATGTGTCAGCAATTTGATGAAATCTTAGCCCTTTTTCTCTCTTCTTGACTTATTAAGCCTTCCATTTTATAAAAGGTAAAGTTAGCTAGAAACCTTTAGATGAAACTATTAGAAACTTAAAATTCTCATTAGACAGAAAAATGGAAAACATTAAGAGGTAAAGTTTGTTTTCTTTTTTAACAATGGGAAAGAGTTTTTGTACAAATAATTCTTTCAAAAGGCTTAGCAAAACAACCAGAACTGCATCCTGTTAGTATGTTTCCTCAACTTTAATCCAGATGAAAGTGGTGACATTTTTCTTGTTCTGCTCAAGTTGGAAGAAACCCCAAAATAGATTAGCACTGAACACAGGAGTCTCTGCCAAATTTCAAGTCTACAGTCCCAACAACAGTCAAAGGTATTTAAATATTTCACACAGAAGAAGTGTGGTTACCACTGCTTTTCATGACCATTTTTAAAGCTTAATAGAGGATTATCTTGGATGAAGTCCTGCCCTAACACGGTTGGATGTTTGTACATCTTAAGTCACCTTTAGAGAAGTGGCTCTGGAATTAGGCTTGAGAAGGAACCCTGGTTATGCTTGACTAAACCACTTCACTACATCCTCTGGCATCTACCTCTACTTCAGAGTAAGAAAGGGAGATAATATTTTAAAGCAATTTTTTTGCTCTACTTTTTATTCAACACCCAGTTATCCCCAGGTGAGTAGTCCAGAACCCTTTTTTCCTCACCTTCAATGCATGTCACTGCTCATTAGAATGATGATAATAATTGGAAGACAAACATTTTCATCAACAAAAGTATTCTGAGTGCTCTGGGAGTAATACCATTATATTATACTAAACATTGTTGTGCAGACTCTATGTTCTATGAAAATTAATTTGCTCCTGCTGGCAAAGGAGTGAAGTGGAGGGAATAAAATGAAGGAGATAGTAACAGAAGACATCATGACCACTATTCTTAACTGTGTTTCAGATCCATCTTCTAAAGTCTTTCCTTCTCTTTCTCCTCCCATTCCCTTCTCTACCTCTCCTTTCCTCTGTCTTCTCCTCTTGCTTCTTCTCCTTCACCCATCATAAACTAAGAGTTAAAAAAAAATAATTTCCTGTGCATTAGAAGACTGGTTCAGTTGGATACCATAGAATCCATTCAGGTGAACTTTTCTCTCACTGGTTATATTTTAAATTTTGGCTAAAGGACTAAAAAAATTAAAAATCCCAAAGCTAAAATTTCTGAAATGCATAGGTTGTTTACAAATTTTAATTCCATTACTTTGCTTCTACATCTCTTCTTTGGCAACACTGACTTCCAATGCAGACTTATTAACTTCCTCCAATATTACTGCGAGTTAAGGAGGTCACAACTATGTCTGCCCATAATATTGTTTCTAGATGCCTCTCATAATTTATTCATTATAGAACTCCCTTTAGAAGTCATACTAATTTTTCTAATATTTTCTTCTACCTTGCTCTACCATCTATCAACCTTTAAGCTCACTTCTAACTCCCTTTAGAAGTCATACTAATTTTTCTAATATTTTCTTCTACCTTGCTCTACCATCTATCAACCTTTAAGCTCACTTCTATCCAAGTCAATTATTTAACACTTTTTCTATATTTTCCTATCTTTTACTCTATAATATCAATTTCAAGAACTTTATATGCCTGCAAATCTTACATTTTTTTAACATGCTTTGCTTCAGCTAATGCCAGCTCTATTCTTTGTCCTTTTGAATCATCTTAGGTCTTTTATCTTGAGTATTGTTCCAGAACTTTTTTCAGACATGATTGACATAAATTCAACTCAGATTGAATATTAATGCATGTAATCATGACATTTTTATGGTTGAATCCTTGGTCAGCTAAGGACATCAGGAATCTATTTTTGTGTTTTGTTTTTCCCAATTTATTGATTATGCTTTGGTCTGTGCTATTTTTAACATAATAAATATATCATTTATTTACTTATGGAGGTAAAATATATCTCCATATAATAACAGAGTGATCTCTTTTTATCCAGTCTTATGGATCCTTTGTAGTTAATGTTTAAAATGAGTTCTACCAAGTATCAATCATCGATCAATTATCAGTCATCTATCTTCCAGTATTTATATCAATAAATGAAAAAAATCCATCGTCCTTGTTTGAATCACCAAATATGGTTGCCAAACAAGAGAAGTAATACATGGTTGGGAAAGGACACTGGAAAGTGCTGTCTCTAAGTGGTGTCCACCTCTCTGAATCTTCGTGGACAGCCAGGCTCCCTCTGTCCATGGGATTCTCCAGGCAAGAATGCTAGAGTGGGTTGCCATGCCCTCCTCCAAGGGATCCTTCTGACTCAGGAATCGAACCTGGGTCTCCTGCTTGGCAGCCCAGCCTGAATCCCACACTGCTGCCAGGCACTCTATGTAAACCACAGATATGATGGTGTCTTTCACCAACTTGAAATCCGTCACTGAGTCTTTCTTACCATGAAGAGAAAGTCTATACTCTCAAGCATGGTCTTCATGGTGTTGGCGATCAGTTGCATGTCTCTTCATGGCCTCCACCTTGGTAGGCATATTCTTCCCAGAGTCTCTTGGAAAACTCACTTAACAGTTCCAAACAATACAGCATTTTCTCCTATAATTCTGGAGATCAGCAGTCTGAAACAGTATTCCTAGGCTAGGATCAATGTGTTCAAAGGCCAGCATTGCTCTTAGAAGCTACAAGGGAGAATCTGTTCCTTTCCCTTTCCCACTGTCTAGAGCCTGCTTGCCTTCTTTGGCTCCTGGCTCCTTCTTCTATCTCCAAAGATAACAGCACAGTATCTTCAAATCTATTTCCTTTCTGTCCTTTGTTTGAAACGTCTCCTCTGACTTTCTTTGCTTCCGCTTGTAAAAAGCCTTGTGACCACAATGGACCCACTCTTATGATACAAGAAATGCTGGGCTGGAGGAAGCATAAGCTGGAATCAAGATTGCTGGGAGAAATGGCAATAACCTCAGATATGCAGATGACTCCACCCTTATGGCAGAAGGTGAAGAAGAACTAAAGAGCTTCTTGAGGAAAGTGAAAGAGGAAAGTGAAAAAGTTGACTTAAAGCTCAACATTTACAAAACAGATCATGGCATCTGATCCCATCTGTTCATGGCAAATAGATGGGGAAACAGTGGAAACAGTGGCAGACTTTGTTTTGGGGGGCTCCAAAATCACTGCAGATGGTGACTTCAGCCATGATATTAAAAGACGCTTACTCCTTGGGAGAAATGTTATGCCCAACCTCAACAGCATATTAAAAAGCAGAGACGTTACTATGCCAACGAAGGTCCATCTAGTTAAGGGTATGGTTTTTCCAGTGGCCATACATGGATGTGAGAGTTGGACTATAAAGAAAGCTGAGCACCAAAAAAATTCATGCTTTTGAACTGTGGTGTTGGACAAGACTCTTGAGAGTCCTTTGGACTGAAAGGAGATCCAACCAGTCCATCCTAAAGGAAATCAGTCCTGAGCATTTATTGGAAGGGGTGATGTTGAAGCTGAAACTCCAATTGTTTTGCCACCTGATGTGAAGAGCTGACTCATTTGAAAAGACCTTGATGCTGGGAAAGATTGAAAGTAGGAGGAGAAGGGGAGGACAGAGGATGAGTTGATTGGATGGCATCACTGACTCAATGGACATATGTTTGAGTAAACTCTAGGAGTTGGTGATGGACAAGGAAGACTGGTGTGCTGAAGTCCATGGGTTTGCAAAGAGTCAGAGAGGACTGAGCAACTGAACAGAACTGAAGTGTACTATCCTGTTATTTTACAATGTATATTATGGGAGTGGGTCTGTTAAGCTCTTTCTACTGTTAGTTCAAATCCTGTTATCTTAAAATGTAAATCAGGGGAGTGGGTCTAGTAAGATCTTACAACCTTGAGACATTCTTTAGATTTATTGTAATAACCAGTTTAAAAAGTATGCAGCTCTCTTGCTAAGACTAGCAAGGGGGCACTCTCCATCCCCTCTCTGATGTCTATGTCAGAAGTATTCTCTGCCCCTGTTCATATTTTAATAAAACTCTGCTACACAAAAGCTCTTGAGTGATCAAGCCTGGTCCCTGGTCCTGAAGCTAAATCTTCTTCTTTGGAGATCATGAATCTGACACCATTCACTGTAAGCCATGAGTGGTAGAACAATGCTCTTTGAACAGTAACCCTGCAAATGGGGATAGGTTTGTGTCCCCTCTCCCCAAATTCATATGTTGAAACTTTGATTCACAACGAGAAGGTATCAGCATGGTGGCCTTTGAGACGTAATTAGATTTAGGTGAAGTGATGGTGGAGCCCCTAAGATGGAATTAATGTGCTTCTAGGAAGAGAGAGATGAGAGCTCCATCTGCTCTCTGCCACCTGAGGAAGCAGGACAAAGATAGCCACCTGCAAACCAGGAATGAATTCTTACCAGAACTTGACCTTGCTGGTACCTTGATCTTGGACTTGCCACCTCCAGACCTGTGAGAAATCAATTTCTGTTGTTCAAGCCACTCAGTCTGTGGTATTTGTTATAGCGGCCTGAACTTGCAGGATAGAACACTTTCCTAAAAGAAGAGATGGATTTCCAGAAGAATCTCAGATGGCCTCACACAACTGTTTTCTACTATTCTTATTAGTCTTTACTTGACTGACATGACTTGGCATTCTCTGTAGATAATCTGCAAGGTCTCAATATTATTCATAAACTCTCACTCTCAACAGAGGTCTTTAGTTTCTAATCTCAAAGATGGATGCTACTAATAAGAGCTTTATCAACATCACCATTGCTTTATTTGTCCAGCCTCATGATTTTCATCACCATTTACATTCATGTATATCATATTGTCTGATACTAACCAGCAATTAATGAATGACTAATAATTGATTCCCAAATCTTTGCATATTCCCCAGGTCCTTCAGCTAAGCTTTATTTTCAATCCCTGCTGGACCTTTTTGCCTGTTTATCTCATTGAAATTCTTAAATCTATATTTTCAAAGTCAAACTCAATTGTCTTTCTTCTAACTCTTTCTTGAATTTTTCTTTCTGTTACTGACAGCATCCTCATCAAAGTTGGAACCATGGAGTTATCTTTGTTCCTCCCCCCTCCCTCCCCTGTTTTTTTTTTTTTTTTCATTTCTAGTCAGTTGTTAAAATTCAATACAATGTGTTTCTTAATTGCATGTGGCTGTGTTTTAATTCTCCTTGTCTCTCATTGGAATCACTGTAATAAACTTGTTGATTTCCATGCTATCTCTCTGTAACTTTGCCCAGTAAATATTTCAAAACTGAAATTATGATTATAATTTTAGCATCTCAAAATTCTTCAGTGCTCCCCCAATGCACTGAGAGCTAAGTAATAATCCTTCAGTTGCATGATAATGTTTTACAATTAATTAAGCACTTTGCATCCATTATCATATTTTTTATCACAGAAGTAGACATAAAATATTCTAGTTTTTATAATGAATGAGGAACCTGAAATGCACAGATGTAGAATTTTTGGTTGGGCTTGTATGGTTAGTGATAGAGACTTACACCACATCAAGTGTACACAAATGCACTCTTCTTTGAGACAGATGGACTTTTCTCATTTAGCCATTCAATGCCTTCCATTGGGAGGGCCTGTTGTACCTCTCTGACCTTACGAGTTATCACCACTGCCCCTTAACTTATGAGTTAACACCTCTCAAATTTGAATCACTGTAATATTATTTATTTGTGAAATGGACTCCTCTACATTTTGTTATCCTATATATTCCTCTAATCCTTCATGAAATCTACTGATATTGATTCTGTGTGATCTCTCCCTTGTGCTTTTTATTCTTGTTTTGTGTGTGTGTACTTTTATCATTTGCCCAAAAGTTTTGAAATTATACATATTCCCAAGTGCTTAGCACAAACAGGACCTTTCATTTCTGAACCACTCAAGACACGAATGTTAATTTAGCATATCTTATTCCTATCTATACCATGTTTAAAAGATCATGAGAATTCTGATGCTGTATTTGACCCCAGGATTCTATCTTTGGTGGAAGAAAGAACAAATATGTATTAAAGCAAATTTATTCTGACACTTGTTAAAACAGTAAGAAAAATTTTATCAGGACTATTATAGTAGGTGTCAAGATTAGTGGAGTGGGAGAGAGAGATATAGCAGACAGCTGTGGATTTATAGTTAATCGGAAGAATGACGGTGGTCAGTGGATGGAAAATTGCTAAGAGAAGACATCAAGGATAGTGAGTCTTGCTATACTGACCTAACAGGATTCTGACTGAAGGTAGACCAGGGTTATCAGAGATCAAGGTTTGTGGATTCTCACTAAACTGACTTAGCGGGATTCCTGTTACAACTATACTAGGTAGACCAAAGGCAGGATCCAAGAATGCAACTGAGTTGAAAAGAAGACTTAGAGGAACGTGTCTACAGTTTGGTCAAAGAGAGAGTCCTTGTCACATGGCAGAGATAGGATAGGAGGGAAACAATGGTTTTCTTTCCCTAGACAAGTCCAGTTCCCTCAGTTTGCTGAGGGAAAAATTATGGATAAATGATTAATGATTTTTTTTTCCTGAAATTCTTTCAGTCTATCTGGAGATTAATCTCAGCCTACTCAGGGGGTGTTACATGTCGTGTGAGGCAATGTAAGCATGGATACAAGTCCTGTGTACGGTGGCCATACTTTTCCTGATACTAACTACACACCTTCTCCAGAGTTGGCCTTTCACAATGGAAAAATCCTTTAGTAACATCTTACCCCATTTTTTTTTCTGCTTTGTTTTTGCAACCTTTCTTAGACTTTGTCTATTTCAATTTTAGCTATCTCATGCTGTGACAGTAAAGTTGTAAACATTTTGCCAGATGGCAAAACATCAAAATAGTTTCAAAGTTTGAGATAATATCTTATATGTTCTTTTGAATATGACATTTGCCAATGATTGATATTTTGGTTTTATTCTTGATCAAGTCAAATTTTAAGCTTTTATCACTACAACTGAGGTCTTAAGTGAGACCTTAGAGTTGATAATTATAATACAAACTGCTTTCTCATTTTCACTACTTCCTCATACAAAAAATAATTTGCCACTTATAAATGCATTAAAAATTTTGTCAAGACTATTTTCTAGCCTACTGTAGTAGATTCATAATTTATTTTATTTACCTTTATTTTCAGATCATATTTTCTAATACTTTAGTTATCTGAAAGATTCTTGCCTTCTTAAAATTTCAGGATGATATAATGATGAATTAGCTTTGCATTTCTCCATTTAACATATTACTTATTTTAATTTATTTATATTTTATAGATTCACAAATATCCAGAAGCAAAGAGACCAATGTTCATGATACTTATGCACCATTAAGATTTTAAAAATGTTAAAATTTTGTCAGATTCATTTTTTAGGGAGTAAAATAGTATAGAATCAGTTTACATCTCTTTATACTCTCCTGAAATCTATTCCCCTCATTCGTTCCCAGAAATAATCACTTTGTTAAATTTGTTTCCCATGGAATATAGCTAAACAACCTTGGAAAGTTAACAACATGCAGTTTCTCTTGGTCAGGTGATCATATCGCTAGGTGAGACTTCTACATACTTATCTCTATGAAACTTCTCCATGGTCTTCCAGAAACATAAATGAGCCTTTTGAAATCATGGACATGTAACAATGCTTGCTTTTCATGTGTCACATGATTCCACCTCTGGCTTCACATTCTAATTAACCATCTCCAGGGTATGAATATCTTAAGAAAAAGAAAGGTTATTTTAGCTCAGCCTAGTGACAGCAGAAAACTTCCTTCTCAATTATAATCAAGCGTAGGTCACATGCCGGGAGAATGATAGGAGAACAAAAGCTCCGAGTACATTAGACTGTCAGCAGATTTACCTTTTTCAAGCTAAATTAACTTCAGCAACAATCATTTAAAAATATCAGAAATATGTTTTAGAATGTAATTTCAGCAATCGTTCTGACCCTCATGAAGTTACAAAGATAGTAATAATGATTCATGTTAAAACACACACACACACATTTTAAATTAAAATAAGATAGTATGTTCTAGTTTTTATTGCTAGAAAAGATGAAACATGAAAATAAAAATAATGTTTTCAATCTTTAGAAATAAATGAATTAAAGTTACACATTTATTATACTTTATTCCCTCTACATTCCTTCCAATAAGAGTGACCGGTGTAAATGAGAAATATCATGGAAAGACGATTATTTCTATCTAGGCACAAATAACTAAACTAGGACAGCTAATCTCAGCCACAGCAACTGTTCAGGGAACCGTGATAATACGGGAGGTAAAACAAATAAAAAAAATAAGTAAATAAGAGGCCAGAAAAGAAAGTCTGTACATGCTAAGCACTTGATTACTACTTAATAATGGTTATTAACAAATAGTAATCTTATTTTTTGCATAGAGCCTTGAAAAACTTCCCCACCAAAGCCCATCCAGAGTTGCCCCACTGCTTTATCAACAAAAACAAGTGTGGTCTTCCCCAGCAGTCTAGTGTTTGGGGCTCCCTGCTTCCACACAGTGGACATGGGTTCAACCCTTGATTGGAGAACTAAGATCCCACATGTTGCCTGGTGTAGCCAAAATCAAAACAAAAACAAAAACTAATGCAATGGGTAAAATGCAAATTTGACACTGAGGAATTTATGTCTAATTCTGGTTTTTATAAGTTATTTGGTTTTATAAGCAAACTTTGTTTTTCTAATAAAACTTTTATTTTAATAAAAACATATCCACTCTAGAAGAAAAACTTCAATTTTTAAATTGTCAGGATATTCCTCTGCCATATTAATGAACTGACAAAGAAAACACATTTCCACTCTGCCTACAAATTTGCATGTCCACTTCTCTATTGGCTTCCCCTGGGTGACATGTATAGCATCCCACTAGGTAAGCCACCAGGGCCTACCCAGGTATGTTTCTGGGGTGACAGAGCAGTACCTTGTCTGGACACTTTGCAATGTCCTAATCCCTAAGCTAGCTGCTAAGGACATAAGAATGAATAAGAGAGTTATGCCACTCAAAAGTTAGAAGAAATGTCTTTTAAATGAGCAATGACGTTCATGGCCAAGGGATTTAACAGAGGAAAATGCAGTGAAAACAGAATCCTGATGCTATCAGGGACACTTCAGGTACATTTCAGGTTTATGTAGTAGATTTGTGGACCTTGAGTAAGGAAGGATTTTCAAATGTAAGAGGTTAATAAAGCTGAGTAATCTCTATATTAAACAATGCTACTTGTTTTAAGAGAAGTGTACTTTTGATTACCTAATCTTTTGGTAATCTTCTCAACTTTATCAGATTGAACAAACCTCAGATCATTGCATTACAACCACCCACCTGAACTCTGAAACTTGGATCCTTCATTTAATCTACCCAAGATTCTGCAAATCTGTACCTCTACTTTCTTTATTCTTAGTAATAACTTTCTTTCCATAAGCTACTAGCACAAAGTGAACTAATGTTAATAACTGACAAGTCACTTTTGCATGTTTACTTTTCAAAATGGTAAAATGCATTCTTACTGTATTCATTGTTCATAGAGTTTTGAAAGTCTTTTTTACATAAATTCCTTGGCAACAGTAGGTATGAACATAGTATATACTTAACAGACCATCAAATGTAGGACTGAGGCTAAGTGGTTTTCATAAGGTGATGTGAGAATAAGAAAATGGAGTATTAAAAAAGAGAAATTCTTTATTTCTTTATTATCTTAAATATCTGTGTCTCTTCATAGTTCCTTAGGTCTATATTTTTACTCTCAAGCTACTTGCCAGTCATCATTTATGTAAGTTTGTAGTGTTAAGTTGAAGTGCAATATTATGTATTTGCATTTAAGTAATATTACACAGTCATTCATTTTAATTTTTATCTTTGATCAATTGTTTGCCGATTTAACAGACAGTAAGAAACATAAAAGGACTAAAGAGAGGAAAAAGGAAAACACCAAAAATATTGAAATCAGAGAAGCAAGAACATGGGACTACCATAGGGGCACAGAAGAGTGCAGAGGAGGGTTATTTATCAGCAACAAAGAGGAAAAAAATCCTTAAAAGATTACAATTTGCAAAATTGTGGCTACTCAAAAATATGTGTAAGCTTTGAATCATTATGTTTCTAAGGATGTATTCTGACAATTCAGCTTCCTGGTGGCTCAGGGGTAAAGCACCTGCATGCCAATGCAGGTGACACAGGTTTGATCCCTGGGTCAGGTTAATCCTCTGCAGAAGGAAATGGCAACCCACTCCAGTACTCTTCCTGGGAAATCCCATGGACAGAGAAGCTTGGTGGTCTACAGTCCAACAGGGTTGCAAAAGAGTTAGACATGGCTTAGAAACTAAACAACAACAATAAAATTCTGATGACTAAGGATGTATATCTGAAATAATGGGACATATCTATAAATATATATGAAAAGAGTCTTCAGAGTAAAATGCTTTTATTACTGAAATAGTGACACAATCTGAATATCCATTTATAAGTTTGTATATACATATATATAGTTTGTAAACTGTGTAAATTTTATAAAAGGGCAAAGGCAATATTTTAAAAAGAATTTTATCCTAGTAACATATTCACAATATCTTTCTTAGGGAGAAAAACAGATTATAAAACAGTATGGACAGTAGGCCCAGTTTCATAAAAATAATTTATCTACATTCATATTACATATCTGGAAAAACAATGCTATCTCTTATTCATATATTTATATAAGGTTTTGCATTTTTCTTTTTCCTTATATGAATTTTCTATTATAATTTTCACAGTGAACATGAGTTGATTACATTAAAAAATTCTGAAAATCCATTCTTGAAATCACAGCTGTTAGAAAGAAAATGTCAGTGTGGCAGAGTCTTCTAAGATTTAAATTGAGTTATAGATATAAAACCATTAACACTTTAACTGAATGTATATCTAGTGGATATGCACGATTAAATTGATCTGAACAGTGTAAATCAAGTGAGGAACAGTGTTAAAAATCTCAATTTCCTCAAATGTGAAATGAAATAATCTACTGTTTATTATTTTTTGAATGTCAGGATCACGCAAATGTTGCCTCTGTGAAACACAGGGAGGCTGCAGAAAGGTTAAGACCTGAGGACCCACCACTAAGCAGGTTCTCTCTGTCACTATCACCCAATAGCAACCTTCCCTACTCTGTAGACGGAGGAGGCGATGGCACCCACTCCAGTCCTCTTGCCTGGAAAATCCCAAGGACCGAAGAGCCTGGTAGACTGCAGCACATGGGGTCACTAGGAGTCGGACACAACTGAGTAGCTTCACTTTCACTTTTCTCTTTCATTCATTGGAGAAGGAAATGGCAACCCACTCCAGTGTTCTTGCCTGGAGAATCCCAGGGATGGGGGAGCTTGGTGGGCTGCCGTCTATGGGGTCACACAGAGTCAGATACTACTGAAGTGACTTAGCAGTAGCAGCAGCCTACTCTGTAGAGTTATAATATCCATTGCTACATTGGGTGTATTTTTAAAGTAATTCCATCTAGTAAGGTAAAAATTATATTTATTCCAGTAAGCTGTTCATTCAGAGGGAGTATCCAACCTGTCTTAAAGCTGTCTCACACAGTACTGAAGGGGTCCAGGGTAGATCACCATGGCATAAAAAGTATTTTGAGCTGAAGCATTTGAGAATAGATTTTTTTTTTTCCTGAACCCTCTTATTTTCCTAAAAGCAGAGCCTTCCAAAAGAGCTCAATTCTCATAAATCTGCTTCCCTGGAGTTTCCCAACCAGGGAAGATTGATTCTTACCCACTGGAAGGAAGACGTCCACTCCACATGTAAACAGACATTGCCACAAAGCTCTCAGATTGCTCATCTATTATTTTAAGGGACCATCAGCTATCTTTCCCAAAAGTCATTTGTTTTCCCATAAATTCCTTGCTTTCCCCCCTTTCCACATTAAGTAAGACATCATTCGCTTTCCCAGAAGTGCCCTTCTCCCCATTTCCTTCCCCTATTAAGATGGTATATAAGTCAATTTCTAATTGCTTCCAGGAATCACATTTGTCTGTGAACTTCCATACATATGTCAATAAAACTACTTGATTAAATTTTAGCTTTTCGTCTGCTAATCCGTCTTTTGTCAGCTTAATTTGCAGGACCCCAAACCTTCCACCTGAGAGCGTAGTGGAAAAGCTTTTCCTCCCTGCATGCCCTTGCTGACAGAGAGAGATGGCCCCTTGGAAAGGTGCTGGTGGAGTTTGGCAAGCTTTTGAGGAGGGAAAGATCAAAACTTTGCACTGTGTGTTACCTTTTCTAGTGGATGTACTTCATGAGGAAGACAAATTGTTGCCCTTGAATTTTAACTGCAATCTGTCTCTACTTAGAGTCTAGTAAGTAACATTTTTTTTTAAAGGAAAGGATAGTGTAACCTGGTCTGGTCTAGTGAATTCTGCCAAGGTAAATAAGACCCTATAGGGCCTTCCCCAGACAGACTGCATATCTTCTCTTTAACTCCCCTTTGAAGCAGCTAGATAATAGTATCTGTGCACATTTTCTGATGTGAAAACCCCCACCCAATGAAAGATGTTAGCTACTTGATGATGATAAGCACGGAGTACCCAGGCCTCCGGGAGCCTGAGGGTTGATAAACTCCCGTGATACTAACCTGTTACCTCATCATCAGCTAATCAGGGAAATTCAGCATGAACCGATCAAACACACTGTAATCCCCTCCCTCACATCGCCTTTAAAAATGCTTCTCTGAGATCCACGGTGGCGTTTAGGCTTTTTGAGCGCTAGCTGTCCTGAACTCCTAGTCTGGTGCCTTACTATAAACGCTGCACGTTCCTTCACCACAACCCACTGTTGATAGACTGGTTTTAAGGCGTGCAGGTGAGCCACCCAAGTTTAGTTCAGTTAACACCAAAATTTGTTTTAAATCAGATGACAAAAATCAATACCTCTTCCCTGAACCTATAATAAGCCTGACAACAATAATTAATAAGTAATAAATAATAAGTAAATAAAATTCTGAAATATATAGAAAAGGTATAAAGGAGACATTAACAATCACCCATAATATTGACACTTGAAGATGATGACGATGAAGATGATGATGACTCATAGACACAACAGCGATGGCAGTTGTGATCATAATCATGGGAGCAACTAACGTGAATAGGGCGCTTACCCATGTGGGCATTCTGCTTCACACTGTATGTGCATAATCTTCTAGAAGATGTAAAGCTATTGTTATCCCACCTTTAGAAGTGAGAAAAATTGAGAATAGAGAGTGGATTTTTTAATTAGAAGAGGGCGGAGCACAGAAGTAGAGAACTACAGATCTGGCCCAACTCTTTAAGAGATAAATGTAAAGAATCCCAAATTTTAACTAAGTTTGTTCACCAGTTATCTGCAGAATAAGATTATATTCTCACTTCCTAACTCAATTATTAACTATATTCACTGCCAATTTATATTCATATATATATTCATATATAAGTTGACAGTGACTATATAAAAATTCATATATATACACACAAATTCATATATATATAGTTTTAAAACAAGGGTATGGTCTAAATTCCTATTATAATCTCAAAGTTATTTTATTGCTGTAATTTTTAAATCTAAATTTTTAATCAGAACCCGAATGAAGCTATCTACACTTTGCAAAGATCTCCCACTTCACTTTCAAGAGTGCTGTCATTGTATTGGAAAGCTATTCCACACCTGCCTCCATCCCCCAAAAAAGAAAATTATTCTAAATATATGAATAATAAAATCTCTAGGTTTTTTTCAATATTTAGCATCTCCCTTTTTCTCAAAATTTTAAACAATTCAAATGGTCTTACACAGCAATAACAGCCAAGAAAATAAAAATAATATGTGTTCAGAAGGTTGCGCTGCTTGTGAAGCTCTAGTTCTTGAAGTGAGACTGGGGGAGGTGCAGCTCCAATCATAGTCAGGGTCAAGTTAATAAATTTCTCTTTATTTTCAGATGGAGTATGCCACATACTTAAATTGTTCCATGGTGCCCTATCATCCTGACACCCCCATCTATTTTGAACCACTTTGTTTAAATGAAAAGCTCATGTTTAACTTTGCAATACAAAACACAGCTGAATCATTGACACTTCAATCAGACTTTATTATGCTGAAATCACAGTAGGATATCCCTTCTTTCCAGAATGTACTGACACTACAGTAGAATGAATTTCGATCTAAAAATGAAAGAAAAAAACACATCAATATATGCATTTATCTGCATAATAATCCAGTGTAATTTAATTATAACTGTGTTCACCCAACAGCAGAACTCACCATGAGATAGACCTGAATCTTGCTCTACGTATTTTTAATTTTTAAAAGAAAAAACGTTTAAGCTAGGCTGACAACTTTATTTATAAAGAAGTTTAATCATTCCTCTACTACAAGAGTATACAGTGAGAAGAATGTCTTAAATTTGTCAAGCGCTTGTTTTTCTCTAACCTGGGGAGTTATTTACTGTCACAAACATTGGAAAGTTTACCGAAGGTTATTCTGACTTGTCAAACAGGTACAGAGTTTGCAGATGGCATTGTGGAACAGTTCATCATGTACAGGGTGATCAGGTTCCTTGAGTTACTTAGGAGTTAGCAGGAGATTCCAAACCTAGGTTTCTCCTGTGACCAATAAAACAGAGGTGTGGAAAAATAAATGAGATGTATATCTTATATAAAGACCCACAACATGCGCTCAGTTGCCCAGTCATGTCCGATTCTTTGTGACCCCATGAACTGTAACCCCCCAGGCTTCTCTGTCCATGGAATTTCCCAGGCAAGAACACAAGTGGATTGCCATTTCCTTCTCCAGGGGATCTTCCCGACCCAGCTATCAAACCCCCTTCTCCTGTGTGTGTCTTGCATTCCAGGATTCTTTACCACTGACCCCAGCAGGGAAGCCAAAAACCCTGGCAGGGTCAAATTGAGATTCATGTTCTAGAATAGTTAAGCAAAGAAATATGAAATAAATAAATTACCATAACTAGTTAACTGCCTATTGCATGGAATATTTATGAAATTAGCTCTGCTTTTCTGAAATGCAAAGGAGGAATTTTTTTGTTTTCCCTCTCTACCTTCCTTGGATCTTTGGTCTAATAATCAAAACAACATAGGGTAGATTAATAAGCGAAAATAAATTTTAATTATATATGTATGGGTCCCCTAGAAGACTTTGGTAACACAAACAGTAGGACAATTGAGGTATGTTTCAGGGAGGAAGTCAATTCTGACTCCATGTTGGAAACTGTTTCTTTGACTTGCTTTTATTATTATAATCATACTCAATGGGTTGCCTGGAGGAACTTGCACCTCTGCTTGGCTGTAAACTAAAGTGCTTTTGTTTAGCTCAAGGAGAGAGAGTTTTTCCCTGCCCACCTGTGCATAGAAAAGATTAACACACCCCTTCCAAAAGCTGTCCATTCCCTTGGAGATGTTTTTTGCAAGGCTGAATGCCCTTTTACTTTGCTTCCCCAGTGCATTTCCCTCTCTACTCTTCCTTTTGACTTTAGTTCTTCATTGCTTCTTTCCCTCTGATCTATAAAAGAATCTGGCATCCAGACCCCAATA
This sequence comes from Hydropotes inermis, assembly GCA_020226075.1. Lineage (NCBI taxonomy): Eukaryota > Metazoa > Chordata > Mammalia > Artiodactyla > Cervidae > Hydropotes > Hydropotes inermis. Next base: position 7,154,782 of record CM035295.1, on the reverse strand, counting down.
TTGTTTATTCTGAGGCAGCCTGCCATCTTCTCAGTCAGCTGCTTTCCAAATAAAGTCCCTTCCTTGACTCCACCCCTCGTCTCTCATATTCATTGGTCCATCACACAGTGAGCAGAAGGAACTTGGACTCAGTAACAGTTATATGCTAGCCTGAGCTGAGAAAAAGGGAGGAGGGCTTGAGACTTCAAAGGAGAGAAAGTTCACAGGAAGATGGGAAGAATAAATGTTTGGTAAATAAATGCTGCCAGTGCCATGAAGAAGCCACGGAGCACAGAGAGAAATGTGATCTCTAAGCCCAGCTAAGCTCTCTCCAGCATGCCATACCCAGGTCAAAGCTTCCGTTGTTATCTCTTCCTAGACCAGCCCCTCTATCCAATTTGTTTCAGGCAGTTAAAGGAGAGGAAAATGTTTTTCTTGAACCAGCTGGGCCTTGATCGCCTTCAATTCAATTTAGTCCACATGCCAAAGTGGCACATTTTGGGGACACTTGTTCTCAACCCCTTCAAAGGGCAAGAGTGGGAAAATGAGCAGCTTCCCAGAGAGTTTAAGTCCTGTGGCTTCTAACTGAACCAGTAAGATTTTGATGTTTTTAAAGCATACACTAGGACTGTTTGATTATACTGAACACTGCATAAAATGCCAAGTAAGTCTATGAAGTGTGAGAAATGTGTTGGCTTTTGTCCACTAATAAACTTAGAGTTGAAACAAATCGTGTTGTTGCCTAAACTGTTTCCTGGGCCGGAAGAAAACTGGAACTCCTACATAATGCATATGTTTCATTAATTGCAGGAAAAGAAAAAAATCTGTAGTTTAGAGAGAAAACAGTACTCATAGCACAAAAATGAAAGCATGAGCAGGAAAAAAAATAAGAAGAGACTTACAAATGAGTACATTTGCATGCAGGAAAAAGAAAAGAATTTAAATACCCAAAGCAGGTGAGCTGTTTTAACAAAGAGAACAGTGTGTTATTTAACAAAAGGCATTACTCTAATTCTACCATTAAATCCATCTTGCAAAGTGGAGTGAAATCTGAGAGGCAACCTGAAATTGTCAGTAATGGAAAGTATTCCCTGTTCAGAGACCTCAGATGGGCTAAAACTTGAATCCATATCTTAGTTAAACACAAGGAGTCTTATTTTGAGGATGTGGATCTTGAAAAATCAATGAAAAATCCATCCAGAGTTTATCAAATTAGCTCAGATTTGCAAGCTGTAGATAGTGATGAACAACCGGAAAGAAGGTTGAATTGATTTATGATTCTTGCAAAGGCTCACCTTCATATATAAAACAGCAAAAGATGAACCAACAGTATCTATGTATTTAGCATAATTTAGCATATAAAGAGTTTTGACATTTAACAGTAACTGATCAGAAAATTATATGAAGTAATGTTATTAAACATGACAGAATCTGACTAATGAAGATATATAACAAAGATAATTTTTATCAACAATAAATAACTTAATTTTTTGTAGTGAATATATGTTATTCAGAAATAGTAGGCTTTAGTGTGCTAATTAAAAGCCATTGGCTTCCCAGCTATTTACATGGTTTTCAGCTCTCCAAAGCCAGTGACCTAGCCAAATTAATGCTGGCCTAAACTTAAAAGTCATCTGTATGAATAAATAATTAACACCCTCTGCATATTTATTGCATTAGCAGTTGCACTACAGGATTTTGCTGGTATTATGAAAAAAATCAGTAGGGTTAAAACTAAGAAGGCAAATAAAATATATTTTAGACCATCATCTAGATTAGAGCATGAAACTGTAAAATTAAAGTCATTTCATAATAAAGAGTCACAAGTATATATCAAGACTTCTTTTGGTTATATTGTCAGCCTAAGACTGAAAAATTTAAATATATGCATGTGTAAATATGTATTTTACAACCCAGTGACAGCATTAAAATAGCAAACATGACTTGGATAGTGGGATATTAAGGAAACATTGCAAAATCCTTGGTAGAAAATAGAATCATAGTTTGAAATAGAAATTAATGTCATATTTTGTTTTCTTTGTTTTGTATTTCCAGTCCTGTGTTAGACAACATACTAATCATCCGACATACTAATCATTCTAAAATAAAAAGTCATGTAGATAATTTAAATATTTGCATATGTGTATTGCATGTAATCATAATAGATTAATCATTATATCAAGCTGACTTTCCTGGGGAAACATTGGCTGACCAAGATTTAGCTTGTCCTTTACATGTTTTGTTTTTCTGACTAATTGTATTTTAATTCTCATGGGTTCAGAATTTTAAAGCTGGCTTAGGTCAAGCATGTATTTAACTTGACTCTCATAAAAAAAGAAAAATCCACACTAACATCACAGTTTATATTATTTTGTTCCTTATGAGGAGACTGTAGTTCTTAGACTACTGATATGAAGAGTCCTAACTGCTTTATTGACTATGCCAAAGCCTTTGACTGTGTGGATCACAGTAAACTGTGGAAAATTCTGAAAGAGAATGGAATACCAGACCACCTGACCTGCCTTTTGAGAAACCTATACGCAGGTCAGGAAGCAACAGTTAGAACTGGACATGGAACAACAGACTGGTTCCAAATAGGAAAAGGAGTACGTCAAGGCTGTATATTGCCACCCTGCTTATTTAACTTATATGTAGAGTATATCATGAGAAACTCTGGGCTGGAAAAAGCACAAGCTGGAATCAAGATTGCCGGGATAAATATCAATAGCCTCAGATATGCAGATGACACCACCTTTATGGCAGAAAGTGAAGAAGAACTAAAAATCTTCTTGATGAAAGTGAAAGAGGAGAGTGAAAAAGTTGGTTTAAAGCTCAATATTCAGAAAACTAAGATCATGGCATCTGGTCCCATCACTTCATGGGAAATAGATGGGGAAACAGTGGAAACAGTGTCAGACTATTTTTTTGGGCTCCAAAATCACTGCAGATGGTGATTGCAGCCATGAAATTAAAAGAGGCTTACTCCTTGGAAGGAAAGTTATGACCAACCTAGAGAGCATATTAAAAAGCAGAGACATTACTTTACCAACAAAGGTCCGTCTAGTCAAGGGTATGGTTTTTCCAGTGGTCATGTATGGGTGTGAGAATTGGACTGTGAAGAAGCTGAGTGCTGAAAAATTGATGTTTTTGAACTGTGGTGTTGGAGAAGATTCTTGAGAGTCTCTTGGACTGCAAGGAGATGCAACCGATCCATCCTAAAGGAAACCAGTCCTGGGTGTTCATTGGAATGACTGATGCTGAGACTGAAACTCCAGTACTTTGGCCACCTCATGTGAAGAGTTGACTCACTGGAAAAGACCCTGATGCTGGGAGGGATTGGGGGCAGGAGGAGAAGGGGACGACAGAAGATGAGATGGCTGGATGACATCACCGGCTGGATGGACATGAGTTTGAGTAAACTCTGGGAGTTGGTGATGGACAGGGAGGCCTGGCATGCTGTGATTCATGGGGTTGCAAAGAGTCGGACACAACTGAGTGACTAAACTGAACTGAACTGAACTGAACTGCTTTATCATTTACCTTAGCAAACTTTCTAAACTATATATGTGTGTATATAGATGCATATATATGTGTGTATATATATATGTATATGCTGCAATATTTACAGACTGATACATAATTTGTCATAGATAGTAACATAATTTCCTAGGAGATCAAGTTCTGTTCAATATTAATAATAATAATAATAACAATAGATAATTGAAAATATAGAGTTTTATATATTTGTGTATGTATGTACTTAAGGAATTATCATAATTTGGGAAAACTCCAATTTCCATAAATAAAAATAAATAAATAAATATAATAGCTAAAACAAGCATAAATTCAGGTCTGAAGATTCTTAAAATAGGAACAATATTTTAAATTAGATCTTTAAATTAGATCTTAATAGGGTCAAGCATTATGAAGGGTGCCTATGAACAGGTGATTAAATATTGTGCTACCTATAACAGCAAAAGGCAGACCTTGACCACTGACCCAGAAGCAGAGAGATCTATACCAACAAGAGAAGGCCTAGATGGGCTCCGCAGAGTTCAATGTTCTTGCTTTGGCTTCTGGTCCTGAAATGGAACAACTGATGTTTCTTGGCCTGGTGCAAATCTTTGATCCTGCTAGAACTGGTGTGAAAGAAGCTGTTACAGCACACATTGTCTCGGGAATGTCAATAAAATTGATTACTGGAGTCTCACAGGAGACTGCAGTTGCCATTGCTAGTTCTCTGGGATTATATCCCCAAACCTCCCAGTCAATCTCAGGAGAAGAACTAGATGCAATGAATGTCCAGCAACTTCCACAGACAGTGTCAAAGGTGGAGCTAGTGGTTAAGAACTTGCCTGCCAATGCAGGAGACACAAGAAACGTGGGTTGGATCCCTGGGTTGGATCCTCTCTACTGGAGAAGGAAAGGACAACCCACTCCAGTATTCTTGCCTGGAAAATCCCATGGACAGAGGAGCCTGGAGGGCTACAGTCCATGGGGTCTGTAAAGGGTTGGATACGACTGATCAAGCATTAGGTAAAAGATTATATATTAGATGGAAGAAACAGATGAAACAAGCAGTTCTCAGATCTCTGAAGTTTTACTCTTGCATCCTTGTCTACTGAGGGTTGAAGAAAACAACAAGTGAGGAGCTACTCCATGAAGTCATTCAGGAACTCAGACTTCTGCCATGAAGTTTATCTACCATCATCGTGAGCAAAAGTTAGAAAACTAGGATCCATGGAAAAAATTTTGGCCCAAACTTAATTTTGTATGTCATCTGGGCAAAGAATGATTTTTGCATTTTTAACAGCTATTTTTTTTTAAAAAAAAAGAATATGACAAGCAAATCCTTTACTCTCTGGACTTTTCAGGAAGAACAAAATTCCCACTTGCAACTCTTGATCCTTGGTACCCTCAAATAAAGTCTCTGTATGCAGCTGGCAGATAAGGGAAAAGAGACCATGGAGGGTTGTAATAGAGGTTTCAGGGACAGGTCTGGATATGACATTCATCATTTCCACTCACATACTAATGGCCTTACATGTTTAATAGAGCCCCACCTGAATGCAAAGCATAGTTGTAAGCACAGCCTCTCTTTAGGCACAGATAGAAAAGGACTATGACTTAAAGAATTATTAGAGATGCTTCACTAATAGGGAAATAATTTTTTTTAAATTTGTTATAATCCCAACTGAAGTTAAAGATGCTCACAGTCATGTCAGACTCTTTGAAATCCCATGGACTATACAGTCCATGGAATTCTCCAGGCCAGGACACTGGAGTGGGTAGCCATTCCCTTCTCCCTTCTCCCTTCCCAACCCAGGGATCGAACCCAGGTCTCCCACATTGCAGGTGGATTTTTTACTAAGTGAGCCACAAAAGAAGCCCTTTTAAAAATTTTTTATAAGAAAAGGCTGAGGAACGAGAGATCAAATCACCAACATCTGTTGGATCATCAAAAAAGCAAGAGAGTTCCAGAAAAACATCTATTTCTGCTTTATTGACTATGCCAAAGTCTTTGACTGTGTGGATCACAACAGACTGTGGAAAATTCTTAAAGAGATGAGAATACCAGACTACCTGACCTGCCTCCTGAGAAATCTATTTGCAGGTCAAGGAGCAACAGTTAGAACTGAATATGGAACAGACTGGTTCCAAATCGGGAAAAGGGCATGTCAAGGCTGCATATTGTCACCCTGCTTATTTAACTTGTGCAGAGTACATCATGCGACATGCTGGGCAGGATGAGTCACAAGCTGGAATTTAGAATGCTGGGAGAAATATCAACAATCTCAGGTATGCAAATGACACCTCCTTTATGGCAGAAAGTGAAGAAGAACTAAAGAGCCTCTTGATTAAAGTGAAAGAGGAGAGTGAAAAAGTTGGCTTAAAGCTCAACATTCAGAAAACTAAGATCATGGCATCTGGTCCCATCACTTCATGGCAAGTAGATGGGGAAACAATGGAAACAGTGAGAGGCTTTTAATTTGGGGGGCTCCAAAATCACTGCAGATGGTGACTGCAGCCATGAAATTAAAAGATGCTTGCTCCTTGGAAGAAAAGCTATGACCAACCTAGACAGCATATTAAAAAGCAGAGACATTATTTCATCAACAAAGGTCTGTCTAGTCAAGCATATGATTTTTCCAGTAGTCATGTATGGATGTGAGAACTGGACTCCAAAGATAGCTAAGCGCCAAAGAATTTATGTTTTTGACCTGTGGTGTTGGAGAAGACTCTTGAGAGCCCCTTGGATTGCAAGGAGATACAATCAGTCCATCCTAAAGGAAATCAGTCCTGCATATTCATTGAAAGGACTGATATTGAAGCTGAAACTCCAATACTTTGGCCACCTGATGCGAAGATCTGACTCATTGGAAAAGACCTTGATGCTGGGAATGATTGAAGGCAGGAGGAGAAGGGGACAACAGAGGATGAAATGGTTGGATGGCATTAGTGACTTGTCCGACATGAGTCTGTGTAAGCTCTGGGAGTTGGTGATGGACAGGGAGGTCTGGTGTGCTTCAGTCCATGGGGTTGCAAAAAGTTGGACATGACTGAGCGACTTAACTGAACTGAACTGATAATCCCAGCTACTGGGTAACAAAACTTAAAATGGAAACATTTGAAAAATATAGAATAGAAAATAATTAAATGTTGATTTGCAAAAGAAAAAAATAAGGTTAACCGGAAAGCACAAGATTGTCCAGGTTACAAACAGGCAATTGTGGTTAGTGGCATTTTTTTTTCCCCAATAAATATTCAATACAATCCAGTAGTGAATTATTCTAACTCTTGAACACAAAATCTCTGGAAATATAATGCACATTGGTTGGCTTGTCAAGATGGAAATTATATCTTTCATACACCATATGAAAAGTGAAACTGAGGTTATCTGCCCCAAAATTATGTTGAATAAAATTGTCTACTAGATTCTTCTTGCTCAGGTATCTACCATCATATTATCTAACAATTTTATAAAAATAATTTTAAATTTAGTTCTAAATAATTTAACACCCAGAGAAATGAGAAGTGTTTTATAAACATTGAATATAAGCCTAAATATATATATAAAAAAATGAAAAAAATTACACATCACTGGAGTGTGATTCTTATGTAAACTATAAATCACTTATCTTTGGGCTTTAGTGGAAATCATTAGTCATGACTATCTGAGAAAAATCTCCTTCCTTACCCTGTGAAGATGTTCTTTTTCCTTACTGTCATGATTGTTTTTTATCTGCTTCTATACACATTGATTCATGGTGGACAAAGCAGAGAGCTTACTCTCCTTATTCAGAGCCAGGATATTAATTAAAGAAAATTATCTTTCTGTCTGAAACTGCTTCAAATTCAGTATTTTAAGCAGAAGGAATAGTTGACTACATCGATTTCATCAGTAATATCTCTTCTTCTAGTTATATATACCACAATTTATATTTCCTGCACTTGTGAAATAGAAAATGTAGGGATAGGAAATCTGCTAGTATTTTTTTCAGGGGCTCTTTGCGATGCCTTCCACAAAGTGCTCTTCGCAGACTTCATCTGTTTCATCTGTGATGGGAATGATTTTATTCATCTCCTTCATTCTTCAGTACTATCAAAAACATGATATAGGGAAAATAGTATCTTAGATGTGAAATGTTATTGCAAAAATTGCCTATATTTCTCATCCTCCCTTCGAGAACTGTTTCCTCTTTCAGTTATTAGGAAACTCCAGCGTTGTGCCATCAAAGCAGTTACACCGTACCTGTCTGATGTGCTCCAGGAGTTTGTTGATAAACTCTTCCTTGCTCATTTGCACGTGGATTAAACACACACTCTTTCTCTCATACCCAAGCTGTATCATCTGATTGTCATCATATAGCCTCCACATCTAGCATCTAGTAAAAGCAATGAGGTGAAAAACTCAGGGAAACTATCTTACTAGAAATTTTGGACGTAAAATACCCTTTAAACGTGCCAATCTGGTTCTTTCAGCCATGAGTCGGCAATGACTGTGGATACACTTATTATGGATTTTTTTTTTACTGTGAAGGAAAAAAAAAAAAAAAGACTCTGCTTCATAAAGCCCTTGACTTTCTCTCCTAAATCTTGCAAAGGAGAGATTCTCCTTTGACTGCCGTCCTCTCCTGTGGATTGCAATTTGCCACATTGCAGAAGCACATTGTGACTCTCTGAAAGGCTTCTGCATCCCCATGCTGTTTTGTGAATCGGCTCTCAGCTATCAGCCTTATGTGCACAGTGATGTCACACCGTGCACTCCTGAGAAGTTGTCGCAAGCCACATCCTATGGATTCTGTACAATTTACCTAGAGAAAGCCTATGGAAGCATACGATCAGCCTTTAAATCAACAAAAGGAAGCACTATGAAGATTTTCTTCAATACAATGCCAGCTCTGTGTGAAACAAATGGACAAGGAGTCTGTGAAATCTGGGCTGCTGAGTTGAAAAGCTTTGCTAGAGTTGCTTAAACCTATAACATTCATGAACATCTTTTAGTAAGATTTTGATTCATGAAAATCTAAGACTGTCCTTTTTATAAGTGTTCTTGCAATGACATCAACACATCCAGCCACCAATTCTATTCCTATTATTAAACATTACAAATATAATATTTAAAAATATATATATACATATATATAAAAGGAAATGGCAACTGACTCCAGCCTTCTTGCCTGGAAAATCCCATGGACAGAGGAGCCCGGAGGTCTACATTCCATGGGGCTGCAAAGAGTCAGACACAACCCAGCGATTTAACAACAACAACATGCATACAACATGTGTGTGTGTGTGTGTGTGTGGTGTGCGGGCACACATGCATATGTGCCCAGTTGTTTCAGTCCTGCCCAACCCTTCATGACCCCATGATCCATACCCCATAAGGCTCCTCAGTCCATAGGATTTTCCTGGCAAGAATACTGAAGTGGGTTGCCAAGCCCCTCTCCAGAGGACCTTTCTGACCCAGAGATCAAGCCTGCATCTCTTGTGTCTCCTGCGTTGCAGGTGCATTTTTATCGCTGAGCCACCAAGGAAGCCCGTGTGTGTGTGTGTGTGTGTGTGTGTGTGTGTGTGTGTGTACACTACTTCTTTGAACTACCTTTGGTGGAATCACAATTCCAGTTCTAGAAGCATTAAACCTGTTCATACCAGAAAAATGTCTGTATAGGAAGAAGTTGTCAGGGTCACTTTTCTAAATATTAGCTTATCTTCCCAGATATAAACAATGCCCTGGGTCATAAATATTCAATTTTAAGAAATCTGAAATTGCTACTAAAATAGTTCAATTGCTTAGGGGCTTAGTGAATCATCTAAATTAAACAACAAAATTCAAATAAAAATTTTATCATTGAATTAAAAGACTAGTTTGATATTGATGAGATTCGACTTAATAGGTGAAAAACCAAGCCTTGTGGTCTCTTTTTTAAAGTAACACAGTGGACATAGGAGAGATTGAGAACGAGTTAGAGTAAATTGGGATAAATGAACAGATATGGTTAAAATAGCACACAATTTGAGGACTTGGTCTAGGTAATAAAACTATAAAACAGAGCTATGACAGTAGGAGGGTAAGTTACCTACTTTATGGTAACTTTGCAATGAGTGAGGGAGAGAATAATAACCACAAAATTTTTCCCCAGTAATTCTTTTCTTTTTTAATCTCTTGAGCCCCAGTTCCAATAATTCTTAATATAAGGTCTAGAACATCATCTTAATGTGATGTTTAACCTGAAAGGGTCTTTGATACAAAGAATAAATACATATCAGAATAATCCTAACTATAGCACTTTTTTTCCTTTTTAAAAAGGATAATTGTTTTGCTGTATTGTGCTGGTTTCTGCTATCCATCAGCATGCATCAGCCATAAGTATATATATGTCCCCTTCCTCTCACACATCCCTCCCACCTCCCCCCATCCCACTTTTCTAGGTTGTCATAGAGCCCCAGTTTGAGTTCCCTGAGCCATACAGAAAATTCCCACAGGCTCTCTGCTTTACATATACATACATGTTTTTTATTAAGTGCTGATGCACCAGACATTCAGGAAAGTGTTGTAAATATTATTTAATTCACATATACAGACTAAAAGTTATCATATGTACTAATGGTGTTACAAATGAAAAACCAGAAGCTAAGAAAGGATAAATGAATTCCCCTTAAGAACCAAAACCTCTGAGCAGTAGAACTAGGAGTCCAAATGAAGTTTGAGTCCAAAGCCACTGGTCTTAATATTTAAAACTCTGAGTTCTTCCTCTAAAGTTGGAAATGGACATAACCTTTGTGATTAAAAGAACATTAGCTGTTCAAGCTTCCCCAAAACATTCCTTAATAAAGCTAAGCAGCAAAGTGTGACCTGTTTCATTGGCTCAAGGGGGTAAAAATAAATAGATAGATAGATCAGTTCAGTTCAGTTCAGCCACTCAGTCATGTCCAACTCTTTGCAACCCCATAGACTGCAGCATGTCTGATCTCCCTGTCCATCACCAACTCTCGAAGCTAGCTCAAACTCATGCCCATCAAGTCAGTGATAGATTGATAAATAGATATATAGATGTCTTCCAGTTCATATCACCTGAAGGGGAGTCTTTTGGAGCTCTAAAAAAAAAAGTGAGTAATAGAGATTTAAGGATAGAAATGAAAAATAAGTAAGATGAATTTCATGTTGTGATGAGAAAAGATGAGACGCGCAATGTAAAGTAGCGGGAGATAAATAAGTACAGTGAGAAAATAGCAGGAGGAAGACAGCTCTTACAGAGTGAGTGAGACTCAGCATATTTATTTTTGAACATACAACTTTGTGTGAAATCTAACTATGAAGAGGAAAAAGGGAATGAAAAAGGAAGACATCAACTACAAATAAAGGAGATTAAGCTCAAGGGCAATAACATGGAAGTTAACTAGAGACTGAAGCTAAGTTTTTGATTCAAAATAAGAAATATAACTCAGAAATCAAGTAACAGAAGAGAGCCACTTTTGGAGAGCTGAAGCTAGAAGAGAAAAAGCCTGAAATAAGCTACACAAAATCACATAGCTGTGGATCAAATAGTTCTTGAAGCAGGATTGTGTAACCTAAGCAGCATCACCAGAAAGAAGGCGTAAAAATGTGATTTATTGTTCTTTGAGAAAAGAAAAAATACAATGTCAGTACAAGGAAGATCATATGAAAAGAAAATACTATGAAAGGATGAACCAATTTTGGAGTTCTTAATAATGATTAATAAAGGGAAACATAAGCATAAAAAAGAGGAAATATGATATTCCACAACTATTTCTTTAATTGATCCCACTATGTGAATCTATTAGAATGGGTATGCTCAAAATGATCATATTTAGTTTTTCTCAATCTATATTTGGCTTAAAATTAATGCTAAAGAAAAAATAACAAATTCTGTTTGTTAGAATAGGTAAATTTTGTGTACATTTACAAGATATATGAACTGGGAGGCAATTCAAAGTAGATGTATTGATAAAAAGACAATGAGTGGACTGAAAGTGACCTAGGGAGAAAAATACTGGAAATCAGATTTAATATTATAAATATCACTAATTCATATGTTTTTTCATTCATTCATTTGACATAATTCCAAAAGCAATCTATAATCATTTTTAAAATTTTAGAAAATACTCTTCACAGCAGCAACACAGACCTATAGGCATGACATGGTATTCTCAGGCCATCCATTCAAGCACATCTGTATATCCTTGCAAGCTGCCTTCAGTGGTTTGTCAATGTAGTGAGGCTGTCTTCCTGGATCAACACTTTGGGGCCATGAACTAAATGCCCCTAGATCAACTTCCAGGATGTTAATTCACCAATAGCCATTCATCATAAGACCAATTTGCTCCATGATAAATCTGACAAATTATTAACTCCCCAGAATGTGTACCCACTAACTAGTTATGAAGCCGGTAGCAATCCCTACTCACCCAAGCCCACTCAGCTTTCAATGTTAGCTTAGATATTGCAATTTATTTTGGACTTTGAATTTTAGGTTTAGAATATAACATTTATGTCTAAGAATTTTAAAACTTTGGAGTGAGTCTCTTAACAAAACATTTTCGATGAGGTCTACAATGAGTAAATGCAGAGGCACTGTGTGGGGAATTGTGTATCTTTATTCCATTCAGGAGGCTTTCTTGGTGGCTCAATCAGTAAAGAATCTGCCTGCAACGTGGGAGACTGGGGTTCAATCACTGGGTCGGGAAGAACCCCTGAAGGAGGGCATGGTAACTCACTCCAGGATTCTTGCCTGAAGAATCCCCATAACAGAGGAGCCTGGGGGTCTACAATTCATGAGGTTGCAAAGAGTTGGACACAATTGAGTGACTAACGACAGCACACATTACATCCAGATAGCTGTAGGAACTAAACCTGGATTTGTATAAATCATAAAACTGAATTAAAAGAATTTACAACCTAAAACGTCCCTGGTGGCTCAGCTGTAAAGAATTTGCCTGCAATGCAGCATACCCTGGTTCAATCCCTGGGTCAGAAAGATCCCCAGGATAAGGGAATGGCAACCCACTCCAGGATTCTTGCCTGGAAAGTCCAATGGACAGACACAGGAACCTGGCCGGCTACAGTCCATGGGGTTGCAAAGAGTTGGATATGACTGGGCACCTAACACTTTCACTTTTGTCACGACCTAAAGCAAAAATAAAAATATTTTACAGAGATGAGATACTCAGGCTCTTTGTGACATACAAAACTAATGTTATACGTGTCATGTTATTTCTATTAGAATTGTTTGATCTGTATATATTTATAAAAAAAAAAAAAAAGCATTTGAGCTCCATCAATCTGTAGCTGTTTTCAGCAATAGCTGGCTATGCAGAGAAAAGACATAGCATTGTACATTTCAAATTCCTGAATACTCTTTAAGTGCTGAGTGTTCTGTATACAGATGGGTAAATTTTTCCTTAATTGCAATTCAGACTGACATGGATGTGTGAAAATAGACACTCAGGTGAAAGTTCCACTTGGCAGTCTAAACAATGGTTGGTCTTTGTGCTCTGGTTATCGTGTACACAATCAACTTTGCAGAAATTAGGCTCAGTATTATTTCTTGGTTCAGTGGTATTAACAAATTACTATCATAGAATTGACTCATTAGATAATATATTTTGTAACTACATTTAGAAGATTGTGGACAAATTGAGCATACATATTAAAAAGCTTGCAAATTTAAAATTAGCTATCAATATCTTGGAGGAGGGAGCAGATTATAATGAATACATAATGTTTTTTCTCTTTTATAGTTCTGTAGATTCAATCAATGCACACTAAATTTCTTAAATCATAAAGATAACTACTCACAAAAACAAAAATTAAAATATTACAAATATGGAAATTTGGTACAGCTACAGAAATGAATATGGAGGCTCATCACAAAATTAAAAATAAAACTACCATATGATCCAACAATTTTACTTCTGGGCATTTTTTTGAGTGGAAAAAAAAAACTACCATATGATCCAACAATTTTACTTCTGGCCATTTTTTTGAGTAAAAAAAAAAAAAAAAACCCACTATCTCAAAAAGATATCTGCAACTCCCATGTTCATTGAAGCATTATTATACAAAAGCCAAGAAAAGAAAGAAAGAGTATCCATCAAGGATGAATGTATAAAGTGTGATATATACATATGATGGAATATTATTCAGTCACAAAAAGAAGGAAATCTTGCCATTTGCTACATGAGTGGGCTTCAAGGACATTAGGCTAAGTGAAAGAATTCAAATATAAAAAAACAAATACTATATGATTTAACTTATATGTGGAATCAAGTCATTATGTTTTACATCTAAAACCAATACAGTGTTACATGTCAATTTTTAAAAGAGTGAACCTATAGTTCATGGGAGGGTGAACGTGCTCTAAATTCTCAACATTCATAGTAAGAAGTAAAACATGTCTATAATTTATAAAATAAGAAATACAAATTTAAAGATTGTGCTTAAGGTAATGACAATCAACAGAATAACTAGAGAGATTTATTCTAATTGGAAGGTGCCGAGAGGGTAGAAGTGGTGAAATATAGTGTAAATAGACTCATTTACTCAATGACTATTTCTAGTTACTACTTAAAGCTGTTAAGTCAAGCAACAAAGTTATAAAAATTGATAAAGCTTGGTAACTAAGAATTCTAGTTTGTTTAAAGAATGTAGAAAATAGGCAAGAGTGCTGTTCACATCTTAGCAACCAGAAAAAAGCAGGTGATTTACAAATCCATATCTTTTCTTGAATGTATCACATAGCTGAGGTCACAGGGCAATCAACTAGCCTGAAATCTAAAGAGAAGTACAAACTGTCAAGGAGAGATGTAGTCACATGTTTTAGGTTGCTGGGGCAAAGCCAGAGACAAATACAGGACTGTCATAAAAGGGAGTTAGAGACTTTTTATTAATAAACTTCTGAAGGTTTTGTGTTGGCTAGTATTTAGAGTTTAGATACAGCCCATATATTGAAACAATCCATCAAAGAGTTAAAATATTTATGATTAATATGTTAGAGGCCCTGGTAGAAAAGATGGACAACACACATGAACAAGTGGAAAATTTTAGCAGAAAGATGGAAATTATAAAAAATAATCAATTGGAATTTCTAACTGATGAAAAATATAAAACAACAGATCTAAAATTCTCAGAGAATCTTAGAGTAAATACTCTGAATGAACCTAAAATCCTCCTATGCAAACATCTAGAAACCAAAGATAAAGAAAGGGGACACTGATAAAACTCTAGGCAAGAAAAAAGAGAACAGACACAAATTACCAACCTCAGTTAGGAAACAGATAACATAACAACATATCTATAGACATTTAATTTAGAGTCTGCCTGCAGTGCAGGAGACTCAGGTTCAACACCTGGGTCAGGCAGATCCCCTGGAGAAGGAAATGGCTACCCACTCCAGTATTCTTGCCTGGAAAATCCAGTGGATGGAGGAGCCTAGCAGGGGTCCCCCTGTGTCCATAGGGTCACAAAGAGTCAGACACAACTGAGCGACTTCACTCTCTACTTTCTTCTAATTTAGCAGAGGAATTTTACAAAACTTAATAGGAGAATGTTACCAAGAAGTTATATAACTCTGGTGAGATAAACATGTGTGTGTAATCTCAATAGTTTTACACATTTAAAGATATCAAATTTGTATTAAAAAATTACAGAGGCAGCAGCAAAACTCTAGGCCCATGTGACATCTCTGGCAAACTCAAACAAATATTTAAAGGTGAAATCGTACCAATCTTATACAAACAGTTTCAGAAAACTAAAAATGGAACATATTTCAACTCATCTAAAGAAGCAAAAATTGCCCTGATGTCAAAACCAAATACTAAGATGAAGTCTGAGAGAAGAGAAAACTACAATTCAAGATCCCTATGAAATAAATATGTCAAAACCCTCAATAAAACATTAGCAAATCAAATCCAACAACATACAGAAAATGGTAAATATATGATGATCAGATAGGGTTAATCCCAGGAATGCAGAGCTGGTCCAAAATTCTAAAATTGGTGATTATTTTTCCCCGTTTCAATAGATAAGGGAACAAAGAAAAATTCATTTCAGGAAATGCAGAAAAAGTATTTATTCCCCAGTTGCATATTTCATCATTCAGTATGCCCACATCATATTGATAAGTGGAAAAGGCAATTTCCAGAATCTCATACATATATATATATATATTCGCACACACACATATATATATGTGTTTATATAACATACAGCCATAGGTATATAGATATATGTGTACCTATACACACAATGATCCTGACATGTTAAATGGGTGGATATATTTGTGTATGATTAGAAAATATATTGCATATTAATAATGACTGCATCTGGGGATGTCAGATCAGATTTTGGAAGCTACATGAGAAATCAGAAATCTTGTGCCTTTTTCTTTGTATACCTCTGTGCAGTGTAAATTGTTTTATAGCAGATTCATTACCTATATAACCAGTTTTAATATAAAGTCTATCATTATGACTGCCTGTTAAGTGACATATTCTCAAAGAAGCCGTGCATTAAAGAAGAGAAAGTTTCTAAATGAACATCCTGGAGTTGCTCAAAACTCGCTGCCAGCAGATTTTTCTCCCCACTGCTGCTAGAGCATTAATTGGCACTTGGAATAGATGATTAACTCACTCTTGTGAATGCTTTATCCTGTGGAGAGAGTGATGGCTGAGAATTAAAGCCCCTTGTGACAGAGATGAGGATGCAACTGGAATAGTAACCATTCCAAGTTTCAACGAAAATTATTCTTCTTTACCGATTATACACAGTTGCATCTCATTCCCACAATGGATGGTTTCTTTTACAAAATGTGAAAATGGGCTATTTTGTAAACAATGTGACATTGTGAATAACCTCACAAGAAAGCTTTACAAAGAACCGAAGGATATGTAAGAGTGAAGAAGAGGTTTGACATAACAGCTGTTTCACAAAGTCCTTCAGAGGAGAGGGTTGGGGTGGGAAGGGGTCAAAGGAGAGACCAAGGGAATTTAATTGTAAGAGCTTATCACTCCAGGGTTTTCAGTTGATTTTATTCGTTTTGTGTTTGGTGTTCTCCATAATGTTGTATTTATAGAGAGTGTTCCACTGCAAAAGGAAGTCTACCGACTCCATTTTTAAAATAAAGGAATTTAAAAAAATAAATAAATAAAAAATAAAATAAAATAAAATAAAGGAATTAAGCCTCAAGTGTTTCCTCTACCTCATTTTCTGTCTCTTATAATTCAAGTTGTTCACATATGTTGCTTTTACATAGAAATAATTCAAGAAGTTGTTAAATTTATTTCTACATTATATTCATTATGTTTATGCATTCAATTACAATTAATTTTAAACTCTATGAATACCATTTATGTTACAGTTCTATTGTTTTTAATTGAAAAAAGAATGCATGCTCAGCTAATAATAAAAATTCAAAATATTAAAAATATAATTTGTATAATCTATAACATAATTATTCCTCTCTGCCTAAGTCCCTCCACCTTTTCCTAAAATGCAATCTTACAACATTTTTATGAATATACCTTTAGGAATTTTGTATACACATACAAACCCATGTATATGTAGATATAAATATCATGAATATGAATAGCCTTTTACAAAATTTAAGTGGTTATATTCAACATTCTATCTGTGTTTACTAACCAAATATCTTAGAAATTGTCTCATGTCTTGTGTTCAGTAGGTCAGTCATGTTCGATTCTTTTTGACCCCATGGACTGTGGCCTGCCAGACTCCTCTGTCCATGGAATTTTCCAGGCACAAATACTGGAGTGGGTTACCATTTCCTTCTCCAGGGATCTTCCCAGCCCAGGAATCAAACCCCTGTCTTCTGTGTCTCCTGCATTGGCAGGCAGATTCTTTACCACTAGACCATTTGGAAAGCCTGTTGTTTCATAATAAAATATGAATTTAGAACTACAGTGTACATCATTGCTTGCACTATAATTTAATCATAATTTTAACTGATCAAGTAATGTTTTTTTTTAAACTTAGCTGGATAAATTAAGGTCATGTTGGTCAATTTTAGTAATTTGCTATTAAAAATCATGTTATTAGCTTGCTATCATTTGCTCCAACAATGCTGCTTAGCAAATGACCTCCAATTAAAAGACAAAAAAAAAAAAGAAACTTAAACCTATGACCATTTAATATTGTTCATGAAAATACAGTTTAGA
Source organism: Hydropotes inermis (assembly GCA_020226075.1). Classification (NCBI taxonomy): domain Eukaryota; kingdom Metazoa; phylum Chordata; class Mammalia; order Artiodactyla; family Cervidae; genus Hydropotes; species Hydropotes inermis. The sequence goes on along the minus strand of CM035295.1, from coordinate 7,137,106 downwards.
TGAGCCATTCTTCTAGGCTTCATTAAACTCACTTATCTGTCTGCAATCAGAGGAAGTTGCCTTTTAGTTCTCGTTTAAGTCATCCAATGTGTTTATTGCTATATGGAGGTTGGCTGGATTTTGTCTCTTGCAGGATGGTCTTTGATGGGAACAACTGGGATGACTAGGAAGGTAAGAAAATCTGAATTCTCTTCTACATGTCTCTCACATCCCTTTCCACATTACATAGCTTTAGCTTCATGCAGGAGACACTCATTCAGTGATTCTGAGGACACTAACTGGAATTGTTCTCTGTGTTTGTGGCTGCATTATCTTTTCCCGAGAATCAGTCATTTTGTTTATCTTGTTGATGTTCAGTCACTCAGTTGTGTCCAACTCTTTGCGACCCCATGGACGGCAGCACATCAGACTTGCCGGTCCTTCACCATCTCCAGGAGCTTGCTCAAACTCATGTCCATTGAGTCAGTGATGCCATCCAACCACCTTGTCCTCTGTCATCCCTTTGGGTCTTCTCTTTCATGCTAATGGTTTTACTAAGAGGCTGGGTCCTGGTTGTTCAAAGTAAAACGTGAAGTCGCTCAGTTGTGTCCAACTCTTTGCAACCCCGTGGACTAAAGACTCCATGGGATTCTCCAGGCCAGAACAATAGAATGTGTAGCCTTTCCTTTTTCTAGGGGTTCTTCCCAACCCAGGGACCAAACCCAGGTATCCAATAGTGCAGGTGGTTCTTTACCAGCTGAGTTACCAGGTAAGCTGTCTCGGTTTAGTTATATTTATTAATGCTCCCCAACGGCTCAGAAGGTAAAGAATCTGCCTGCAGTGCAGAAGACCTGGGTTCTATCCCTGAGTCAGGGGACAGCCCTGGAGAAGGGAATGGCTACTCACCCCAGTATTCTCGCCCAGAGAATTTCATAGACAGAAGAGTCTGGGGGTCTACAGTTGATGGGGTCGCAAAGAGTTGGACACGATATAGCAACTAACAGTATTTTGTTTATTACACTATTAATGAAGTGTGATGTTAGAATAGATATCTGGCAAAGGATAATATGAGATAGGTAACAAACAAATCTGCCACTTGAATGGGAGTGTGAATTATTTGTTTATAACTAAAGCTGATACTTTAAGAGGCAGGGCTCACAAGTAGGAATGAAAAGCAAAGAAAGCAGGCAAAATGAACAGATACCAACTGCAGATATAGAACTTTACTCTGGAAAGGTGAAGCAGTTCAGTATATTTTATAGCTCTACCAAATTTCTTTCTTATCTCACCATATTTTTTTCCTTGTCTGTTGAAGAGGTTCAACTGACACCTCACTCTGTTCACTACGCTATTAGGACAAACACTTTCTAATTTCTTCTAAATATATTAATATATCTATAAATTCATTTAACAGGAGTTTTCAAGATTTGCACTGTGGGCAAGAATTGGCGCTCAATTTATAGAGAGTAAAAGAAAAGTTACCCTAACAGCCAAGTGAATTTAATATAGCTCTTTCATGAATTAATCTGATGCTTCCCTTTCCCACTCACCCTCCATATGATGCTTATCTTGGTTCTTGAGTTAGAAGTTCATGGAGGCTTCTTTGAGAAGAGGCTCAAATATTCCTAGTGATTTGGGCCATTATTTGCTCTGATTTCTCCCCCATTCACAGGCTTTCTGCTGTCAGTATTGCTGATATAACTCAAAATTTCCTATGGCAAACTTTGTTATACTCTAACACTGTTATAGCTGAAAAATATTATGATTATTAATTAGCACCATTTCTGTGTAATTTCTACCTTAAAATGAATTCAAAAAAGTGGGAGAGAGATGTCTTTACTTTTCCATCAGGAGCTAGAAATATGGAATTAACTATGTAATGGAATGATTTTTAATTTTTTTTAATTGGAGGATAATTGCTTTACAATATTGTGTTGGCTTCTGACATATATCAACATGAATCAGCCACAGGTATACATACGTCCCCTCCCTCCTGAAGCCCCCTCCCATCTCCCTCCCCACCCAACCCCTCTAGGGAGTCCCAGAACACTGGGCTGAGTGCCCTCTATCACACAGCATGAAGACATACAGAACAGACTAATCAAAGAGCTAATTCTGAATGGTAGTTTTTCTTGATATATTTTCTTGCAGATAATCTGTTTCCTATCCTCCCATTTGTCAGTGGCAAATGAGACCTGCCATTCTGTATTTTTCCATTAGAGAGCAAATAGATTTTAATTCTCATAAACAACATTTTTAGTAATATTAAAGGAAATATAAAATCTGATCTTAATTGCCTAAGATTTCCAAACTTGATGACATAAATTATGATCTAATTATAGAAATAGATTGGTCAAATCTATAGAATGATGGAAATCATTTCTCATATCTTAATGTTTGTATGTATAAAATATCCTTATATCTAAAAATGTTTCTCTCTTTAAGATAACTGCCAATCTGGAGTCAGTCAGCTAACTCTTTGTACAGAGAATCACTTAATTTTTAATCAATCAGATCTGACAAAATTAAGTATTGTTACCATTCTCTTCGGAAATGACCATTAAGACATATCATGCCTCTCTCTAATAAACTTGTAACAGATACAAAATTACTTCTGGGAATGCTTCCTAGAATTCCATATCTAAACTGGACAGCTGGTAAGAAAACAGGTCTCTGTCATCTTAGAATAGATCATTTATTTTCAACCCTCTCAAGAGATTACCCCTTTGGCAACCAAACACTTTTTGCCATCTGCAGCAGATGAAAAACAGAGACAGTTTGTGAAATTCTGGTGCATTTCAGTGACCACAAGAAACATTTGCAGAAAAATGTTTTCTCTCATTTTAGTGGAAATTTTATATATTTTTAATGAATGTTCCCTCTCCATGATTTCTGTTAAGATATCATCTCTTTTCCAAGTATGTTACTATTTTTCTTCTCAGATATGTCTAATATGGTGTCAGGAATTAGCCATTCATGTAGGTATAAATCACCCCAAAGTTATTCAATAACCATGTTTCAAACTGCAATTTCTGCTTTAAGTTCCATTATTCTCTTATATCAATTTCATTAATATCCAAAAGATTCAGTTCTCTTTCAGATGTCACTGTTTTTCTGTCCACCTTCTTGTTCTCTCCTTCAAACTCTCAAGTCTATATTAGCATTGCACACTACACATACAGGCTAACAAAGACTCCTAGTCACCACAAATGTTTCAGGTAGTAAGAAATTTTGTGGATTTTCTACTTCCTAGATTGTTGACACTTTAATTTTACATTCAGGATCTTTTAGGTCTTATATTTTAAAGTATATGAGCAGAACTTCTTACCTATAAATCATATAATATATAATATATACTGTATATTTGTAGTTATCATATGTTCATAGTTATTTATTATATTATAAATTATATTGTAGACTCTTTGAATTAGCACCTAATTGTCTACCATTGAGATGGATGAATGGATAAATGTTATTCCAGAAGAAATCTAATTAACCAGACAAACCAATTGCTCTCAAGAAGATAATCATGGTTCCCTTCTGTAGTTGAGTCAGTGCCCAGAACATTAGAAGAAATATGGGAATTTTAAGCAGAAATTATCAAACCATTTCTAAACTGATACAGACCTTTAGTTCAATAAAACACTTCTTAGAATTCCAGTTTGTTGAACTACTTTGGTGGAGACAGGATATGATGGGTAGTCATGCCCCAATTTTTGTCCTTACTATCTCACTTTGAGACATGATTCATTGTCTCTGAACTCTTTGAGTACTATAGATTATAGTTTTAAAACTTTATCCTGTGGGAAAAATTGATTATTTCTGATTACCATGGTTTCCATATTGTTTATATCACTTGCAATTTGAATAAACTAAGGCAGCTTATATTAGTTAAACTTAAAATGTGTTTTACATTTGATCTTGAAACAATAATTCAGTTCACTTCAGTTCAGTTTAGCCACTCAGTCCTGTCCAATTCTGTGACCCCATGGACTGCAGCATGCCTGGCCTCCCTGTCCATCACCAACTCCTGGAGTCCACCCAAACCCATGTCCACTGAGTCAGTGATGCCATCCAACCATCTCATCTTCTGTTGTCCCCTTCTCCACCCACCTTCAATCATTCCCAGCATCAGAGTCTTTTCAAATGAGTCAGCTCTTTGCATCAGGTGGCCAAAACATTGTAGCTTCAGCTTCAACAACAGTCATTCCAATGAATATTCAGGACTGATCCTTTAGGATAGACTGGTTGGATCTTCTTGCAGTCCAAGGGACTCTCAAGAGTCTTCTCCAACACCATAGTTCAAAAGCATCAATTCTACAGTGCTCAGCTTTCTTTATAGTCCAACTCTCACATCCATACATGACTACTGGAAAAAACATAGCATTGACCAGATGGACCTTTGTTGGCAAAATAATGGTCTCTGCTTTTTAATATGCTGCCTAGGTTGGTCGTAACTTTTCTTCCAAGGAGCAAGTGTCTTTTAATTTCATCACTGCAGTCACCATCTGCAGTGATTTTGGGCCCCCCAAAATTAAAGTCTGCCCCTTTTTCCTCTGTTTCCTCATCTATTTTCCATGAAATGATGGGACCAGATGCCAAGATCTTAGTTATCTGAATGTTGAGTTTTAAGCCAACACTCTCCTCTTTCACTTTCAAGAGGCTCTTTAGTTCTTCTTCAATTTCTGCCATAAGGGTGGTATCATCTGCATATCTGAGGTTATTGATATTTCTCCCGGCAATCTTGATTCCAGCTTGTGATTCACCCAGCCCAGTGTTACTCATGATGTCCTCTGCATATAAGTTAAATAAACACAGTGACAATATACAGCCTTGACATACTCGTTTTCCCATTTGGAACCAGTCTGTTGTTCCATGTCCAGTTCTAACTGTTGCTTCCTGACCTGTATACAGATTTCTCCACAGGCAGTATTCCCATCTCTTTCAGAACTTTCCACCATTTATTGTGATCCACACAATGAAATGTTTTGGCATAGTCAATAAAGCAGTAGATGTTTTTCTGAAACTCTCTTGCTTTTTTGATAATCCAGAGGATGTTGACAATTTGATCTCTGGTTCCTCTGCCTTTTCTAAAATCAGCTTGAACATTTGAAAGTTCACGGTTCACATATTGTTAAAACCTGGCTTGGAAAATTTTGAGCATTACCTTGCTGGCGTGTGAGATGAGTGCAATTGTGCAGTAGTCTGAGCATCTGTTGGCATGGCCCTTCTTTGGGATTTGTGTAAAAAATGATCTTTTCCACTCCTGTGGCCACTGCCTCATTTTCCAAATTTCCTGGCATATTGAGCACAGCAAGGTAACAGCATCATTTTTTAGGATTTGAAATAACTCAACTGGAATTCCATCACCTTCACTAGCTTTGTTCATAGTGATGCTTCCTAAGGCCCACTTGCCTACACACTCCAGGATGTCTGGCTCTAGCTGAGTGATCACACCATCATGATTATCTTGGTCATGAAGATCTTTTTGTATATCTCTTCTGTGTACTCTTGCCACCTCTTCTTAATATCTTCTGCTTCTGTTAGGTCCATACCATTTCTGTCCTTTATTGAGCTCATCTTTGCATTAAATGTTCCCTTGGTATCTCTAATTTTCTTGAAGAGATCTCTAGTCTTTCCCATTGTATTGTTTTCCTCTATTTCTTTGCACTGATCACCGAGGAAGGCTTTCTTATCTCTCCTTGCTACTTTTTGTAACTCTGCATTCAAATGGGTATATCTTTCCTTTTCTCCTTTGCTTTTGGCTTCTCTTCTTTTTCTCAGCTATTGCAAGGCCTCCTCAGACAGCCACTTTGTCTTTTTGCCTTTTTTTTTTTTCTTGGAGATGGTCTTGATCTGTGTCTCCTGCAAATGTCACGAACCTCCATCCATAGTTCATCAGGCACTCTATCAGATCTAGTACCTTAAATTTATTTCTCACATCCACTATATAATCATAAGGGTTTTGATTAAGGTCATACCTGAGTAGTCTAGCGGTTTTCCCTACTTTCTTCAAGTTAATTCTGAAAATGGCAATTTGGAATTCATGATCTGAGCCACAGCCAGCTCCCAGTCTTGTTTTTGCTGGCTGTATAGAGTTTTTCCATCTTTGGCTACAAAGAATATAATCAATCTGATTTTAGTGTTGACCATTGGTGATGTCAATGTGTAGAGTCATCTCTACATACTGAAAATATAATTCAGTATGGAATATTTCTGGAAAACAAAAATCTCATAGATGAAAACATTTAAGCTTTCCAAGCATCTCAGTTTACAATAAGTTCATGAAACTTCAAACTCTGAAAATGGTAAATGATGTGAGCACACAAACTTCTTTATAGAAACAGCCAAGCTAATGGTGAAGGAAACAAATAACCTATTCTAGTAAATGCTGGAATGTAAGTGCCCAATGAATTAGTGAGCCCTGGAAATACATTATCACTGAGGACATCTGCTCAACTCTGGCAGCCCAAAGACATCAAGGGTTTTCATGGCCTCTTGGCAAAGCAGAATAGAAGCAAATCATAGGGTATAAGCACAGGAGGAGAACTCCCCACCCACATGCAATCTGAACATAATTTAACACATCATTGGGTAAGGAAAAACAAAAACAACAAGCAAAATTCACCAGATAGCAGAAGATTCTCAGAATAAATAACTATCTAGTAAATCCTTGTTTTAGTAGTCTTAGAGTCAGCACTTCTATCAGCATGGGCACAAAAACTCCAAGTTAAAAATTTTAAGGACATTAAGGGTCCAATTTTAGGGCAGTTGACTGAAGCAAGCAGAAATTATTTCTAGAACACTGCATTTTAATACAGCTCTCAAATGATTCCAACAAATGGCATTCATAGGAACAAGAGCTCACAATTTTAAAAAATCAACATACAAATGAAGAAATCTATCACTATCAATAAAAGTCAACAGAAAACAGATTCACACATATTTGACAGTTAATCCTTGAAGATTTCATATGTTGAAATTATAAACTATAAAGTATAAAAGAATTTTGTATGTTTAAAAAATATAAATAAGATAATATTTAAAATAGAATATAGACCAAGCTTATGTATTAGTTTCCCTATATAAGCTTGGTCTACATTCTTTCTATTTTAGATTAGGCTTATATAAAGAAGGATTTTGGAGAAGGCGATGGCACCCCACTCCAGTACTCTTGCCTGGAAAATCCCATGGACTGAGGAGCCTGGTAGGCTGCCGTCCATGGGGTCGCTAAGAGTCAGACACGAATTCACTTTCACTTTCACTTTTCATTTTCTTGCATTGAAGAAGGCAATGGCAACCCTACTCCAATGTTCTTGCCCGGAGAATCCCAGGGATGGGGGAGCCTGGTGGGCTGCCGTCTGTGGGGTCGCACAGAGTTGGACAGGACTGAAGCGACGCAGCAGCAGCAGTGGCGGCGGCAAAGAAGGATTTGGTGAAGTGGAAAATGTGTTTATAAAGAAATTATGTAAAACAAGACATAAAAGCACTAGAAGAAAATATACAAGAAAAGTTACAGCAGACAGAGAAAGACAGACTGCAAATTAAATATCTAAAAGTATATAAAAGACAAGTGGAGACAGACAATTATTAAAGAGAAATAGATTAATAGTTTTCCAGAATTTAGAAAAAAATAAAATCATAGATTCAAATACTTAAAGAAAGTCAAAGGTGTATAAGTAAAAACTGTCCCTTGGATGGAATGCAATGAAATGGCAGAACACCAAAGTGAAAGAAAAATTTTATAATGGGTTACCTACCACTCAGTGACAATGAGTCCAACAGCTGCCTTCTCAATATCATAGTATAAATACAAATATATTGGATAATATACTCATAGTAATTAGAGAAAATAACCACTGAACTAAAATTCTTTCTTTTAAAAAAGTGGTCAAAGTAAACACACATTCAAAATAACAAAGTTTTATTCATGAGCAAAATATATCACTGAAGACTTAATAAAGTAGTACTAGCCAATAGAACTTTCTTCAATGATAGAAACAGTTACATCTGTGCTGTCCTAGATGACAAAAGCCGCATGTAACTTTAAGCACTTGAGATGTGGCTCCTATGACTGAGAAACTGAATTTTAAATTTTAATTAATTTAAATTTAAATAGTCACAGATGGCAAGTGGCTATGTATTAGACAGCCAGTCTAAAGGATAAAATTTAAGAAGGAATGAAGTGCAAAGATAATAGGAAATTTTGTATAAACATTAAAATGTATAAAACAATTTGTGTTAAGAGAATTAAGAGAGATAAAACTGGAATTATAGTCAATATGATCTGGAGAGAGGCTAATCTATTGGAACATTTTAAATTATTTGTTCATGAGGAGAGTAAAGTAAATATTAATTTGACCTTTAACATGCTAAATAGTTATAGTAAATTCTAAGGAAACTAACAAAAGGAAAACTTAGAATACATAGTTTCCAAACTAGGAGATACATAAAGAGTGGGTGTAATGGATGAAAAAACTCAGTGTAAAATAAAGGAATGAAAAAGAAAAATCTATACAATAAACAAAAAAATAAAAGGGAAAAAACAAGATTAGTAATGGAAATAAATCCAAATCTATCTGTTATCATATTAAATGCAAAAAGAAAAATGTTTCTACTTAAAATTGGATAGTACTACATAAGATTCTACTTAAAACTTCTACTTAAAATTCTACTTAAAAGGAAAAGATTACCTGAGTGTATTTTAAAAAAAGCTAGTTGTACTCAGTCTTTAAGAATATAAAATGACGATAAGACAAAGATATATCAGGCAAATATAAACCCAAAAAAATTGATGTAGGTATGTTAATATGGACTAAAGGAAAAACTTTACTATAGATAGACTTTTGCATGTTAATAAAATGTTTAATTCATAAGGACAGAATTTAAAATTCTAAATTTACAAATACACATAAAATAACTTCAAAATGTGCAACAAATTCAAACATATATTTAAAATTAAAAATTTATAAATCTGGCATTATTATAAGATTATATTATACTTTTGCTTATCAAATTTTAGATATGTAGAATATTTCACTAAAAATATGGCAGTTTAAATTAACATAATTAACAAGAATGATCAAATAAAAACTATCATAAATGCAATATTTTCTAGCATACCTGTAATTTTCATGAAAATTGACTATGTTAAGGGTCATAAAACAAGTTAAAACAAAGTTATAAAAGGGATATTCATAGAGTGTTGTAGAGACTGTTAAGTCTACCAAACCCTTATCTTTTTTCTTTTGATAAAGTAGCTGAATTCCACTCCCCAGACTTAATTCCAGTTGAGACAAGAATGTACATGCATTATATACAGTCATAAATGCTATTTTATTCAATGGAATGTGAGCAGAAATGATGTATGCTTCTTCCAAACATGTACTATAAACACCTCTCATAATAATTTTCCACGCTCTTTCCCTTATCTCATTCATGGTGACAAGTATAAAGAAATTGAAGCCTTGTACAAAGATACTATACCCAAGATATAAAAAATTCCTGGAATCTTTAATCACTGCTTAGAGAAAAGCCTCTTCCTAATCAAGAACATATTTGTTGAAAGCTTTATATGAAAAAGAAACAATTATATTTTGTTAACTCACTGAGATTTCAGAGGTTATCTGTTACAAATGCTAGTGTTATATCTAATACAGAAATTGATATCAGGAGTGGTATACTACAGTATATAAGTTTATATATACAAACATAAGTATACAATATATCAGCTTATAAACATATATCCACATTAGGTTGCCATTAATTCTTATTAATGACTAAAAACAAAAAAATGGATAAACATGAAATAGTTGGCAAAATACTTAAAGATACATGAGCTATGATAATTTGGAAGGCAACCCATATGTCTCCTGCATCTGCTGCTCTTAGTAAAATAGTTGGAAAGAATTAGTGTAATAGTATATGTAGAATTCTGATTTTGGTAAGATATCACAAGATAGATATAACCTTAAAATAAGAATGCTTTACTTTGCCAGTCAAAATAAAAGGAAATTGAATTTTTAACAAAATGAAGCAGAGAAGAATTGGAAAAGATAATTGTTCCTAGACCTCAAGCAGTAAGACATAAGACTGAGAAGGACTTTGAGAGCTAAAAGGCTATTGACAAACTTAATTAATTAATTAATTAAAATTAAAAATTTAAAATGCAGAGGAAAAATAAAATAAAACACCTATGATCTTTGCGACCCTGTGGAATACACAGTCCATGGAATTCTCCAGGCCAAAATACTAGAATACTGAAGTGGGCAGCCTTTCCCTTTGCCAGGGCATCTTCCCAACACAGGGCTCGATCCCAGGTCTCCCGCATTGTGGCTGGATTCTTTACCATCTGAGCCACCGGGGAAGCTCAAGAATACTGGAGTGGTAGCCTACCCCTTCTCCAGGGGAACTTCACCAACAAGGAATCTATTGGGGTCTCCTGCATTGCAATAGGATTATTTACGAGCTAAGCTACCAGGGAAGCCCAAATGATTTACCTCTGTAATAAAGGTCAGTGTGTTAATAATCTATTATTGTGCAAGAAATTACCCAGAGTAGTATACTAGTTATCTACTGTTCTCAGTTGCTCAGTTGTGTCTGACTCTTTGCCACCCATGGACTATAGCCCTTGAGCTTTCCAGGTGATGCTAGTGGTAAAGAACCTGCCTGCCAATGTAGGAAGACGTAAGAGACACAGGTTGGATTCCTGGGTTGGGAAGATCCCATGGAGAAGGAAATGGCATGCCTCTCCAGTATTCTTGCCTCCAGAGCCAATGAACAGAAGAGTTTGGCGAGCTACAATCCAAAGTTCCCTAAGAGTTGGACTTGACTGAAGTGACTTAGCATGCATGCACTCATGTGGACTGTAGTCCGCCATGGGATTTCCCAGGCAAGCGTATTGGAGTGGGTTGCCACTTCTTTCTCTAGAGGGTCTTCCAGACTCTGGGATCCAACCTGCTTTTCCTGCATTGCAGGCGAATTCTTTACTGCTGATACATCCTGGAAGCCTCATTAGTCATCTATTACTACATAACAAATTATCCTATGTAGTTAGTAGACCCAAAGACATCAGGTCATAATCTCTAGAGTTTATGGATGTTACTTTAATATGATAAAAGTTTCGGGGTGTGATTAAATTTAAAACTTTGTGATGAGGAGATTATTCTGAATTATCCATGTTGGCCCTAAATCCTATCACAAGTGTCCTTATAAAAGAAATGAAAGGGAATTTAGACACAAACTGGAGTGATGCAGTGACAGGTCAATCAATAGCAGACTCCAAAAGCTAGGAGAATCACAGAAGAGATTTTTCCCCCTATAGCCTCCAGAGGAGGTGTGTCTTGGTTGAAACACCTTGATTTGTACTCAGTGAAACTGTTTTCAGGCCTCTACACTCCAGAATTGTTAAAGAAGACATTTCTACTGTTTAAAGATACCACATGTGTGACTGTTACAGCAGATATAGGAAAGGAATGCACCCTAAGCAGCTATAAACAAGGAACATATATTTTCTCATTGTTTCCCAGGGTCAGGGATACACAATTGACTCAACTGGATCACCCTGGCTTAAGATCTCTTACAAATCCATGATCAAGGCCTTTGTAATCATCTCTGGGCTCAACTGAGGAAGATCTCTCTCCAAGTTCACTCATATAGTTTGAGTGATCTCAGAAGATCTGCTTCCAAGCTCATTTACACAGTACTTTCCACATAGATGCACTAGTTCATAGCAGCTCACTTCCCCACAGTGAGCAATCTGAAAGCAAAAGAAGGCACCAAGATGGAAGCCACAGTCTTTTTCTAGCTTAATATTGGAAGTGAAATCCTATCACATGTGCCTTATTCTATTAATGAGAAGTGAGTCAGTAAGTCCGTCCTGTGTTCTAGGGGAGCATATTGCACAAGGTCATGAGTAAGAGGACATGGGGATATTTGCGGGCCATGTTGGAGGCTTTCTACCACACAGGCATAGACTTTACAAAGAAATAGAAGCACTGAGGAAAAGTTTTTTTTCTTAGCTCAAGGATAGGTGACAGTAACAGGAAAGGGTGAATCATAGAAATCCAGGTATATTTCTTGATATCCTGAAGAAAGCAAAATTATAAGAACAGACATCAGATCATTTTCTGCCAGGAGCTGAGGGTGGGATAATAGACAATTTCCAAAAAGTGGTACCTTGAGGTTAATGAAATTATCTGCATCTTGATTGTGGTTATAGTTATCTAAAACATATAGTTAGTATATTATACATTTATCTAAATCATCAAAGTGTAGCTCGAATGGGTCAAGTTTATAGCACATAAATTACATCACAAGAAACCTGACTAAAAAAAAAAAATCACTCCCTCAATGCAAATCAGAAATAATATACAAGGAATGAATAAGTATAATCACATGCAAACATTTCTGGGGAAAATGAAATGAGAATACTCTTCAAATTATTTTATGATGTTAGAGTAATCTTAATCCTAAAATCTGAAAAGGAGATTAAAATGTCACAGAATTAGAGGTTTATCTCATTCATGAATATGAATACAAAAATTCTAAACAAATGTGAGCGAAGTAAATACTTTAAAAAATGAAAGGGACATCATGACAAAACCAGATTTATCCCAATAATTCAAAATTACTTTCTAAGTATCAATAAAAAATTAATGTGATTCATCTAGGTAAAGAAAGAGATTTAGACAAATTTCAGTATGATTTATATATTTTTTAGATGTATTTCTCAACAAATTGAGAATGAGCGAGAATTTTATTGACTTTTAACTGTTGCCAGGGATTTTTAAGCAATATCTGTCACTGATTTAAAATGAAAGCAAATAAAGCATTTTCCTCCAAACTCAGAATGGTAGGGTACTAGTATGAATTCACTGAATATGACATATCTTTTTGGTTGTTTGTCCACCACCACCTATTTCTTGTTACTATTAATAGAATACAGCTTTGTTCAGAATAGTATGGATGTCCTTCCACACATGATAAAGCAAAACCAGTCTAAGTTGTCATGATAATTTTTATTCCTTTGCCAGATGTGGAATTTACCAGCTTCCTTTGTAGCCTGTTATGGCCATGTGACCCTGTTCTGACAAATGGAACACAGCACATGATACTATTTGATTAGAACTGCTTCTAGAAAAAGTTAATTTCTATCAAAAAGAAGCCTGAATATGGCAGCATTTTTCTTGCCTTAAATGTGAATGTAATGCCTGAATCTCAGGTAAGTCATCTTAAACCTATGACACAGTGAGTAACTTGTTGAGGATGATACACAGAATGATGAGAACATAGTTGCTTGCAGATGTTGTTAAGTTTGTATATCAATACTGTGTTGTTTGTCTAGCCTTGGACATGATTAACGTCCTTATTACTTTAAGCAAGTGTAAGAAACTTTTTACTTGCAGCTGAAAGTAAACTGATCAGTAGTTGCTGATCAATCCAAGTTCTCTTATAATTAAAGTATATTTATTTCCAATTCATGAGACTATAGATGGGGTAGCTTGCCCTTTTTATTTATTTATTTAAAATTTTATTTATTTATTTATTTATTTATTTATTTAAAAAGTATTTAGTTCAAAAATCTTACACTTAACAAAAATTTTAAAATTTGTGTGGAAACACAGAAGACTCTGAATGGCCAAAACAATATTAAGAAAAAAAAAAAATCAAAGCTGGAAGAATCACTATCTCTGACTTCAGACTGCAAAGCTATAGAAATCAAAACATTATGGTACTGGCACAAAAATGGATTTATAGATCAATGGAACAGGATAGAAAGCTCAGTAACAAAACCATGTACCCATGGTCAGTTAATCTATGACAAAGGCAGCAAGAATATACAATGGAGAAAAGAAAGTAGTTTTAATTAGTGGTGAGGGGAAAACTGGACATCTACATGTAAAAAAAAAAAAGAAAAGAAATTAGAACTTCTCTAATACCATACACAAAAATAAACTCAAAATGAATTAAAAACATAAATGTAAGACTGGATACTATAAAACTCTTGTTGGAAAACATGCAAAATATTCTTTGACATAACTTCCTTGATAATTTTTTGGGTCCATTTCCTAGGGTAATGAAAATAAAATAAAAAAATAAACAAATGAGACCTAATTAAACTTAAAAGCTTTTGCATTGCAAAGGAAAACTCTGAACAAAGCAAAAAGAAACCTGTGGTTTGGGAGAAAATAGTTTCAAGTGATACTACAAACAAGTGATTAATTTCCAAAACACAGAAATAGCTCATACAGCTTAATATAAAATATCTTACTAAAAGTGAGCAGAACACCAAAAAACAATTTTCTCCATACAGATGGCTAAAAGCACATACATGAAAAGATGATCAGTATCACAAATTATTAGAGAAATGCAAGTCAAAACTACAGTGAGGTATTATCTCACACCAGTCAGAATGACCATCATTAAAAAGTCTACCAAAAAAAACAAACAAACAAAAAACAATGCTGGAATAGGTATGGAGAGAAAAAACCCTCCAACACTGTTAAAAAGAATGTAAATTGGTACAGCCTCTAGGGTCAACAGCATGGAGGTGCCTTAAAAAACTAAGAGTATTATTACTGTATGATCCTATAATCCCACACTTGGGCATATATCTGGAGAAAACTCTAATTTGAAAATATACATGTACACCAATTTTTGTCTGGTAGTCAGATGGTAAACAATCTGCCTGCAATGCAGGAAACCAGAGCTCGATCCCTGGGTCAGGAAGATTCCCTGGAGAAGGGAATGGTAACCCTCTCCAGTATTCTTGCCTGGAAAACCCTATGGGCAGAGCAGCCTGGCAGGATACAGTCTGTGGGATCTCAAAGAGTCCGACACAACTTGAGCGACTAACACTTCCAGTTCCCAATGTCCATAGCACCACTATTTACAGTAGACAAGACATGGGAGCAACCTAATTGTCCATAATCAGAGGAATGGATAAATAAAATGTGACATAGAATGTCACATACATAAAAAAGAATGAGAGAATGCCATTTGCACCAACACAGGTGGGCCTAGAGATTGTCATATTAAGTGAAGTAAGCCAGACAAAGACAAATATCACATGATATCAATTATATCTGAAATCTCAAAAATGATGCAAATGAATTTATTCACAAAACAGGAATAGACTTACAGACAGAAAATAAACTTATGGTTATCAAAGGGGATAGCAGAAGTGGAGAGAGAGAGATAAATCAGAAGTTTGGGATGAAAATATAGACACTACTATATATAAAATAGGCTTCCCAGGTGATGCTAGTGGTAATGAACCCACCTGCCAATGCAGAAGATGAAGGTTCCATTCTGGGTCAAGAAGATCCCCTGGAGGAGGAAATGGCAAACCAAGTATTCTTGCCTGAAGAATCCCATGGACAGAGGAGCCAGGCAGGCTACAGTTCATAGGATCACAAAGAGACACGACTGAAGTGACTTAGCACACACACGTGCATAAAAAATATGTAAACAACAAGGACCTACTGTAACAGTATAGGTAATTATACTCAATATCTTATAATAACCTATAATGAAAAGGAATATGAAAATAGAATATATATATGTGTGTGTGTGTAACTGAATCACTTTTCTACTCTTGAAACTAACATATCACAAATTAACTATATTTCAATTTAAAAAAAACCTTATTCTTAAAAAGAATGTATATTCCCAAAGAAATCATGTTTCAGTTCCAAATTCCCATGTAGTAAGTGAACCCACAATCTAGTGACTGAAAATGGCAATGATTTACTATTTCTTGCTTCCTATAACTTTTTTAAGTTAGCTGACTTAGCTTTCTTTCTTTGCCATGGGGTGTTGGCTAAAAGTACAAAGCACTTCTTTGGCTACCTTCTGCGGAACATGGCTGGGATAGCACATTCAAAATGGCTTCATTCACACCCATGGCACCTCTTTTGAGGTAACTGGAATGCCCCTGTAGACTGCTTTGGGCCTTTTCTCTTTTGTCACAGTAATCTTGCCCATAGCCTTTTCACTTTGTGGCTGGATCCCAAGAGAATGAAAATGAAAGGTGCTATGCCTGGTAAAGAACAGTCATGCACCAGAACTTGCACAAGATGACTTTTGCCTCTTTCTCCTGGTTAAAACAAGTCATAGAACTAGCAACAATTCAAGAGAGGGAAAATAGCATCCAAATCTTGATGAGATCTCAAAGGGATTGTTGGTAGCCATCTGCCGACTGAATAATTTGCCTCTAAGTCACTTATGATGATATTTTTCTCCTATCCCCATTATACTTCCTTTTACACGTGTTATTTTACTGTAATGATTAAAATAAAAGTATAGTCTTTGTAGCTAAGAATTACTATAAAGAAGAGTGGAAGATAAAGCATAGATTCAAATATGTATTGCATGGATGAGTGCTCAGTTTCCAAGCTGTGTGTGACTCTGAGACTCCATGGATTATAGACCACCAAGCTCCTCTGTCAATGGATTCCCCAGGCAAAAATCTCTGGAGCGTATTGTCATTTCCTTCTGTAGGGGATCTTCCCCATCCTGGCATGAACCCATGTCTCCCATAATGACAGCAGTTTCTTTAATGTTGAGCCATCAGGGAATATGTATTATTCTATACCAATTCAAGATAAATCAGATATTTTGTTAGTTATTATTACTATTGGAAGTAACTACATGATTAAGAGAGGCAAAAGTGATAGTGTACTATGACTGAATATTGTTATGCTATATAATCTTCTCTTCATTTCTTCTTCTAGACATTTGCCTTGACTTTAGAATGGAAGAACAGTGGGACATTGTTTTACACTTCTATTTTTCAATGAAAATAGAATTTTTTCATTCCAATATAAAAATTACTTCTTCCACTTTGCAATAAAAATACAGAATGTGGAGATGATTAAAGAAGACTTTTCTATTACCGAAGAGAATATTTTTAAAAAGAAATACAACCAAAAACTTGTAAGAGATCACAAATGTCAAATATATTTGCATATACATAGATTACATTAGTAAATTACAATTACTTCTTTTAATTGCTTCTTTAAAACTACATCTATTTTAGGGATTATTAAGGACTTGCTTTATAGAACTGAAGCAAATGATTTGTTTTGTGTTTTAGGGAAGCTCCTTGTTGTACGTATATACATATATACAATGTAATATTATTCAGCCTTATAAAAAGAAGGAAATCCTGTCATTTGTGACAACATATGTAAATCTGGAGGACATTATGCTAAGTGAAACAAGCCAGACAAAGACAAATACCATATGGTATTGCACTTATATTTGGAATCTTGAAAAAAAAATTGAACTCAGAAACATAGTAGAATATTGGGGTTGCGGGAGCTTTTTGGGGTTGGGAATGGGGAGAAGTTGGTAAAAGTGCAAACTTTCAGTTATAAGATGAATAAGGTATGAAGATTTAATATATAACACAGTGACTGTGGTTGATAACACTATTGCATAATTAAAATTTACTAAGAAATAAGAACTTAAATGTTCACATCAAAAGAAAAAAAGGAGGGGGAAAGAAACAAAAAAAGGTAAACGTGAGGATGGATGTGTGTGTGTGTGTGTGTGTGTACGAGTGTGCACTCAGTCTTTCAGTCGTGTCTGAGGACTCTGTGCAACCTTTTGGACTATAGCCCACCAGGCTCCCCTGTGCATGGGATTTCCCAGGCAAAAATACTGGAGTAGGTTGCCATTTCCCCCTCCAGGGGTTCTTATTGTAGTCTTTAAATATCTTACAACTGTATCTGTCAAGTATATCTCAAAAGCTGGGACAAAAATGAAATTTTGAAGATCATCAGCGTGAAATAATTATCTTAAGGTATTTTTTAAATGCAGATCTCTTTTTAAGGGCCTAAGAAGCAACTTTTATATTTCTTAGAACTCATTTTCTCTAGTCCACTTAATCATCATTTTTCACAGTGCTACTTATTTAAAAAAAAACCAAGTATCTTCTTAAATCCAAATTAGAATAGGTAATACCATATTACATTTTGTTGATCATTTACTCTAGTCAATCAGCTTTAGTCTCCTGTACACACACACACGTGTGTGCACATACTTATGTAGCTATTTATGTACACAAATAAATATACATGTGTGTATATATAAGCATACATAAAGAAAATCGCAAGACAATATATAAAGGGAAAAAGAGCTGAAAGACACCGGACTTAGAGAGTGGTTGTCACTACATCTAGCCTGAAAGTACAACTGAGTTGGTAATTAAACAGCTACACTTCCACTGACAGGCCTGCAGCTATGTAGCACTCATCCCAAGAATAAGACTGAATCTAGACTCACACTGAAAACCTCCATTAAATAGGTTTACCTCAAAGAGATTCAATCTCTCCAGCCAGAGAATACAAATTATAAAATTTGGCATAAGAGGAGTCATGAAATACCCAATCTTTATCAAACAGTACGTGCAAAGATGGAACATAAAAGGATATTACATATTTAAATGCACTATATATTTAAATGCATTATATATTTAATGAAAATTAAGTCTTTACAAAAATCGATTTATTGTGTTAAGATGTACAGTAGCACACATTGATGGGGTACACATCTCATAATAATAATGTTTGATGATGTCTTTTAATAATATTCCAGCTGTATTTTTGGCTCAAGAAAAGTAAATCAAAGTCAATTCCTGCAATCATTTCTGAAATAGTTAAACTAAAATTCAAAATGACCAAGAATATTAAATTGTACTTAGGCTGCTACTATCAATAATGCTATTATAATCTCACTGAATTCTACACAGTTCCCAATAATAGAAACTATATTAGAGCTATTAAAACCTAGATTTGCATAGTGATTATCTGTCCATAGAGCCTAATTTCCTTTTATGAATGTTATTTTGCTCTGAATTCCTACTTTGGATGGAAACAGATATAAAGGGACAGAATTTTATACTTCGTCCAAGATCAAAGAAAACTGTTATTTATGAAATAATATATCATATTATTCATATATGATACATAATATATCATATTATTGATAATAATATCATGAAATAATATATACCTGAAACAAATATCTCTTAAACTCCTTGGCTAATCTCTTTCACTTCAAGTTCATCATCACCAACTCCTTTTTGATTGAAGATTCCAGAAATTTTTCTGCATAGTTTGGGGCCACTTTTTGTTCTTTCAAGACAATAGGAAGCTAAAAGCCCGAGGTCACAGTGGGAAGTCATCCTAGCCAAATTAATGCCAGAGGATGTGATACTATCACTGCCTTCAGCCAATTGGTTGCTCACATGGTCTCCAAGCAATAATTTTGTCCCATGATTCACGTTAGGTAGTTAGAATAGGAAAAAGAAGTGTAGAATGGCCATGGCTAAACGACAAGGAAGGGAAAAACTGTCAAAAACAGAACAAAAGAAGTTCTGAGGACTGGAGTGAGGACCTCAGGTAAAACAAACGGCGATACTGGCTAGCCCAGTTTACATAGGGCAGGCTCAGGGGGAGGAGAAAAAGCATATAAAAAGAGGGGCCAATATTGGGCTGGGGGGAGGGCTCTCTTCGTGTCTTTTGGGTCGGCATGCCCTCACACATCGAGGATGTATTTTCCTTCACTTTCTAAATAAAACTGAGCTGTAACGCAGAGCTGTGCAACTGGTCTGCCCGAGGGCTGTAACACTGGTTCATCTGCCACTTCAAATTTTTGTTGCGATGAGACAGAACTGAGGAAATTACAAAAGTGCTACAGGAAATTCCTCCTGAGTCTCTAACTATGAGAAAAAAGATCACAAAAGACAAAACCTGAGCTGCATGTTCCTCTGTCACTTAAAATTCTTCCCTATTGACCTCACTGTTTGCCTGCCTTTCCAGTTAGAGCCTATTCATTTTTTACCTAAATGGTCTCTCATAGTAACAAATTTCTTTTTCAAAAGATGTATTCTCTGGTAGTCAGCCTGACTTTGGTTCCCAGCCTTCCTCTGACTTATGATGCTATAAAACAGGACTCATATTCTATGCAGGTAACTCAACATTGCCTTGGCAACAAGCTCTTGAAACTTCCCAGGCTTGACCATCCCTTCTGCCTCTTCTGCTTGGCCTTTCGTTGTGTCCTCTGGTGGCAGTCTTTAGAAATCTGTATTCCGTTTTGACTTTATCAAGCAGTCAGCACCTTGACACTTTCCTTCTCACCACCATCTCCTGTAATAGCATGTTTAGCATCATTTTCCTTATAGAACAGTTTGAGCTACTCAGAGCTCATATTCTCTATTATTCCTATTTAGATTTGAAAATAATCCTGTTTTATTACCTAGTGTCATTATTCTGAAACATGACAGGCATTAGCTAGTTTTTAATTTAGGTAAGTAAATATCATGTTCCTTTGTAGTTGTTCATTGACTTTGTGTGCACCTATTTCTAACCTCATGAAACTATAGCACTCCAGGGTCCTCTGTCCTCTACTATTTCCTGGAGTCTACTCAAATTTATGTCCACTGAATTGGTGATGCTATCTAAATATCTCATCCTCTGCTGCCCTCTTCTTCTTCAGCATTCAAACATTCCCAGCATCAGAATCTTTGACAATGAGTCAGGTCTTGGAATCATATAGTCAAAGTATTGGAGCTTCAGCTTCATCAGCAATTCTTCAAATGAATAATTAGGGTTAATTTCCTTTAGGATGGACAAGTTTGATCTCCTTGCAGTCCAAGGGACTCTCAAGAGCCTTCTCCAACACCACAGTTCAAACATTCAGTTATTTGGAACTCAGCCTTCTTACTGAGAGTATTCTTCGGGAGCTTTAAAAATTCTTCATTGTGGGTTTTTTTCTATCTTATATGAATTTATGCTAATAGAATAATAATCTCATGGAATTGTGAGATAAAATTAGAAGTTCCCCCAAATCCATTTTCTTTCCTTTATTTTCTTTCCTTATTAGAAATGAAACATTTTCAGGTAAGGTCATATCCTAAAAATGCAGTTAGGTAAGACTGAATAACCAAAACCTGTCAGATGAAATATGAACTAAAATAACATGACAAACTTCTGGATCTTTCTATTAAAGGGATGTAGCATGCATTTCACATCTTTTTTTTTCTTTTTCATTGATTTTTAAAATTAACCTTTAAATTTTAGCACAGTTGAATATTTGGGGGAAATTATAAAATTAGGACAAAATCTATCATACAAATTCCACTATTATCAAAATCATATATCATTATGGCACATTTATTCCAATTTATTAACCAATGTTGAGATATTATTATTAACTAAAGACTATATTTTATTCACACATTTTCAGTTTTGATTACACAGTGGAAGTGACAAACAGACTCAAGGGATTAGATCTGATGGACAGAGTGATTGAAGAACAATGGATGGAGGTTCCTGACATTGTACAGGATGTGGTGATCAAAACCATCCCCAAGAAAAAGAAATGCAAAAAGGGCAAAATGGTTGTCTGAGGAGGTCTTACACATACCTGAGAAAAGAAGAGAAGAAAATGGCAAAAGAGAAAAGGAAAGATATATCTATCTGAATGCAGAGTTTCAAAGAATAGCAAGGAGAGACAGGAAAGCCTGCTGAAATGACCAATGCAAAGAAATAGAAATACAATAGAAAGGGAAAGACTATAGATTATTGAGAAAATTAGAGATATCAAGGAGACATTTCATGCAAAGATGGGCACAATAAAGGACAGAAACAGTATGGACCTAACAGAAGAAGATATTAGGAAAAGGTGGCAAGAATACACAGAACTATACAACTATACAAAAAAAAATTTTCATGACCCAGATAACCACATGGTGTGATCACTCACCTAGAGCCAGAAATTCTGGAGGGCAAAGTTATGTGGGCCTTAGGAAACATCACTATGAACAAAGTTAGTGAAGGTGATAGAATTCCAGTTGAGCTATTTCAAATCCTAAAAGATGATGCTGTGAAAGTGCTGCACTCAATATGCCAGCAATTGAAAAGCTCAGCAGTGGCCACAGGAATGGAAAAGGTCAGTTTTCATTCCAATTCCAGAGAAAGCCAATGCCAAAGAATGTTCAAACTACTGCACAATTGCACTCATTTCACACTCTAGCAAAGTAATGCTCAAATTCTGCAAGCTAGGCTTCAACAGCATGTGACCCAAGAACTTCCAGATGTGCAAGCTGGATTCAGAAAAGGCAGAGGAACCAGAGACAACTTGTCAAAATCAACTGGATCACAGAAAAGGCAACAGAATTCCAGAAAATATCTACTTCTGCTTCATTGACTATGCTAAAGGCTTTGGGTGGATCACAGCAAACTGGAAAACTCTTCAGGAGATGGGAATACCAGACTATTCCAAAGCCTTTGACTGTGTGGATCACAATAAACTGTGGAAAATTCTGAAAGAGATGGGAATACCAGGCCACCTGACCTGTCTCTTGAGAAATCTGTATGCAGGTCAGGAAAGAACAGTTAGAACTGGACAT
Source organism: Hydropotes inermis (assembly GCA_020226075.1). Lineage (NCBI taxonomy): Eukaryota > Metazoa > Chordata > Mammalia > Artiodactyla > Cervidae > Hydropotes > Hydropotes inermis. Next base: position 7,114,707 of record CM035295.1, on the reverse strand, counting down.
GAACAACAGACTGGTTCCAAATAGGAAAAGGAGTACGTCAAGGCTGTATATTGTCACCCTGTTTATTTAACTTATATGCAGAGTACATCATGAGAATGCTGGGCTGGAGGAAGCACAAGCTGGAATCAAGATTGCTGGGAGAAATATCAATAACCTCAGATAGGCAGATGACACCATCCTTATGGCAAAAAGTGAAGAACTAAAGAGCCTCTTGATGAAAGTGAAAGAGGAGAGTGAAAAAGTTGGCTTAAAGCTCAACATTCAGAAAACAAAGGTCATAGCATCTTGTCCCATCAGTTCATGGCAAATAGATGGGAAAACAGTGGAAACAGGGTCAGACTTTATTTTGGGGAGGTCCAAAATCCCAGCAGATGGGTGATTGCAGCCATAAAATTAAAAGACGCTTACTCCTTGGAAGGAAAGTTATGACTAACCTCGACAGCATATTAAAAAGCAGAGACATTACTTTGCCCAAAAAGGTCTGTCTAGTCAAGGCTATTGTTTTTCCAGTAGTCATGTATGGATGTGAGAGTTGGACTATAAAGAAAGCTGACCACCAAAGAATTGATGCTTTTGAGCTATGGTGTTGGAGAAGACTCTTGAGAGTCCCTTAGACAACAAGGAGATACAACCAGTCCAGCCTAAAGGAAATCAGTCCTGGGTGTTCATTGGAAGGAATGATGCTGAAGCTGAAACTCCAATAGTTTGGCCACTTGATGCAAAGAGCTGACTCATTTGAAAAGACCCTGATGCTGGGAATGATTGAAAGCAGGAAAAGAAGGGGACAGCAGAGGATGAGATGTTTGGATGGCATCACTGACCAAATGGGCATGAGTTTGAGTAAACTCTGGGAGTTGGTGATGGACAGGGAGGCCTGGCATGCTTCAGTCCATGGGGTCACAAAGAGTTGGACACAACTGGGCATCCGATCTTTACTGTATCTAGACAGCATATTAAAAAGCAGAGACATTACTTTGCCAACTAAGGTCCATCTAGTCAAAGCTGTGGTTTTCCCAGTAAGTCATGTATAGATGTGAGTGTTGGACCATAAAAAAATCTGAACACTGAAGAACTGATACTTTTTAACTGTGGTCTTGGGAAAGGCTCTTAGGAGTCCTTTAGCATGCAAGGAGATCAAATCTGTCAGTCCTGAAGGAAATCAGTCCTGAGTAGTCACTGGGAGGACTGATGCTGAAGCTGAAGCTCCAGTACTTTGGCCACTTGATGAGAAGTGTTGACTTATAAAAGACCTTGATCCTAGGAAATATTGAAGGCAGGAGGAGAGGGGGATGCCAGAGGATGAGATGGTTTGATGGCATCAGTGACACAATGGACATGCGTTTGAGCAAGTTTCAGGAGTTGGTGATGGACATGGAAGCCTGGCATGCTGTAGTCAAAGAGCTGGGTGTTACTAAGAGACTGAACTGAACTAAATGACTCTACTTTGTTCACATATCTTCAGTTTACCCAGAGTTCTTTTTCTTTTCCAAAATTCCATTGTGGATACCGCATTACATTTACTCTCATATCTCCTTACTTTTTGGCTGTGAGGGTTATTTTTGATGGCCTTTATAGTTGTGAGGACTGTTCAGGTATTCTGTAGGATGTTTTGCAATCAGAATTTGTATGGTGTTTCATGTTTAACTGGGGTTTGTGTCCACATTTTAATATTTATCAATATTGATGTTAATAAACTGGATGTAGTTGTGTTCTTCTCAATAAGAAGGTGTCCAAATGGAGGTGTCTGGGCTAGAAAGGTAGATATGACTAAAAAGTGTGCCTAAGTGCATGCATGCAATTCTTTCAAAGAAGCACAATTGGCTGACTTTTCACCAAGTCTAGGATGGGGAAGGTAGCCTCTTTCTTCCCACAACCTGCCAGGCAAAACTTATAATTGCCTATGTCTGGTCCCAAAATATCATACTTATGATTTTGACCTGGACCCAGACTCATCAATACCATATATATATATTTTTTTTTCCTGAAAACCAGGTTTTTGTTTTTAGTAATGAAAATTTAGGTAAATAGACCTACAGTGTAAGGATTTATATTAATCTGGCTGGAAGTTGGACTGCTTTCAATGTTTGCTCTAGGTATAAGGCTTCCCAGGTTGTGTTAGTAAGGAACAATTCAGTTGCCAGTGCAGGAGATGCAAGAGATGCGGGCTGAATCTCTGTGTGGGGAAGATCCCCTGGAGTAGGAAATAGCAACCGACTCCACTATTCTTGCCTAGAAAATCCCATGGAGAAATTAGTGGGCTACAGTCCATAGTGTTGCAAAGAGTCACACAGGGCTGAGCAACTGAGCAGAAGTTCAGGTACAAGTCTTCAAATGACTTGCATCATTGGTGTTAGAGTGGTGAACATAACTGCCTTGCAAAGAATTACAGTTCCTCTAGTATCCTAGCTTTTGCCTCCCCTCTTGATGACTTTCAGTTATCCTGAAGTATGTCTTAGAAAATTATTTTGTCTTGCAGTTCTTCTGGCTGTAATCCATTATTATGCTGTGTCTCTCTTGGTGTGATGATCACTGAGACAGCAAATATCCCTTCTCTAATGGTTCTGCTCCTTTGACTCATATTGACATGGTGCCCATTTAGATCACAAAATAAAATTCACTTTTTGGAACTGGCAGTGCACTTCAGGACATTCACACAAAGAGAAATGACTACGTGTGTCAGCTATCTGAGCCTTAACTCTCCCCTAGAATATATGTGTGGGATCTTTGGAGAGGATGAAAAAGGGCCTTCCTACTGCAGTTTCCTGAGGTGGAAGAGCTCCACACCACCACTTCTTGTGGCCAGGCTACCCTCGGGCAATGGATATTCATCTTGAGTGAAAAATCAAGAAAACAGAGCCCAGCTGCCTTTCCTAGTGTTTACTTGACTCAGGCAAACTTCCTATCTATCCAATTTGAAACGGGAACTGTGAGAAGGAACATGACTTCCTTCACCCTCGACTCCAGCATCTCCTTTCCAGCCCTGGTCCTTTGTTTACCTGATACAGGGCAGGCCAGTGAGTCTGCTGGCTAAACAGAGATGTCTCTTGAGGTTGTCTTCTTTGTCCTATCACCTTGAATTCTGCTGGCCTCAAAAGCTTTGGTTTCCTATCTCGCCAATCCTCCTTTCCTATTTATTTGCATTTAGGGTGGAGAAGGCAAAGGCACCCCACTCCAGTCCTCTTGCCTGGAAAATCCCATGGACGGAGGAGCCTGGTGCGATGCAGTCTACTGGGTCGCTAAGAGTCAGACACGACTGAGCAACTTCACTTTCATTTTTCACTTTCATGCAATGGAGAAGGAAATGGCAACCCACTCCAGTGTTCTTGCCTGGAGAATCCCAGGGACTGGGGAGCCTGATGGGCTGCCGTCTACGGGGTTCGCACAGAGTCGGACACGACTGAAGTGACTTAGTAGTAGCAGGGTGATGTTAAGGGTTGTAAGACCATTTCTGAAATCCCTGAAGTCCAAATGGGAACAAAGGAGTGTTTGCCCCCACCGTGACAGTCTCTCTGAACTTAGAATATTGTGCGCTTAGATCCTACAGTGTTCAGGTTTGGTCCTTAATTGCAATTCAGAAAGAAACAAAAAAATATAATAAACTTTTTATGATTTTTAAATAAAAGGTTGTATTGGTAGTTGATGTTTTTCCTTTTGACCCAATTTCTGATTCTTTAGAAATATATAATAAAGGAGTCTCTTTCAAACAAATTTTTCTGAAATTCCTCTCACAAAGCCAGAGCATCTGTAATTTGGTCTTCCCTTTTTCATAGATAGCATTTAACTTTATCCTACTCACATTCAAGAACTGAGAGCCCACATTTTTTAAAGGTCTGAAAACCTTCATCTTAATTTTAAAGACACATTTTCTGAATCTTTTGAAATCTCAAAAAGCCTTTCAACAGTAATTTTTCACTGGTAAATCACCATTCTGTAATTGACTTATTTAGAGCATGGAATGTAAATCCAGACTCAAGTGGTTACAACAATACTTAGTAATTTATGAACTATGGAGAAAATAAACCATGGACTTTCAGTCTGTCAGTGGTCTGGTTAAAAAATTAGCCTAATAACAGACTTTTGGACTCTGTGGGAGAAGGTGAGGGGGGGATGTTTCAAGAGAACAGCATCAAAACATGTATATTATCTAGGGTGAAACAGATCCGCAGCCCAGGCTGGATGCATGAGACAAGTGCTCGGACCTGGCGCACTGGGAAGACCCAGAAGGATCGGGTGGAGAGGGAGGTGGGAGGGGGGATAAGGATGGGGAATACATGTAAATCCATGACTGATTCATGTCAATGTATGACAAAAACCGCTGCAATGTTGTGAAGTAATTAGCCTCCAACTAATAAAAATAGATGAAAAAAAATAAAATAAAATAGTTTGAAAACCGCAAAAAAAAAAAAAAGTAGCCTAATGAACCACACATAGGTCCTGGAGTTTCACCTTCTCTAACCAGTGAGATGATCTTCTAGATATATCTACATATCAACTGACCAAATTCTACAAAAAACAAATGGGAAAATTATGCAGCTAAAAATAGAAAATCATTGTAACAAACCAAAACATAAAGCGGGTTTAAAATTATAACTAAAAAAAACAGAGTATAGAGAGGAAAGTCTCAATCATATTTTAAAAAATCTAACTTCATATGGAAAGCCGTTATTAATTTTAAAAATGCTGACAGTGGTTATAAATTTGACTCTCAAACTTTCATGTATTTATCAAAAAATGAAAAATATTACTTATCAACCTCCAAAATTACATTTGAAATGACTGTGTGCTTTTTCAATAATGTTTCACACATGAAGAAGTTTTATCTACAGTGTCTAAATTAGAGAGAATCTGATAGCTAAAGGATCACTTTACAGGATCTTAATTCTCTCTTGCAGTAAATGAAGCTCCATTTGTCCATTTAAAATGCTGAATTTTTAATATGTCCCTCTGCCCTTTCTCTGTCTCCTATCCCCTTTCTCTGTCTCCTATCCCTTCAGCCCAAAAGTCCAGTCCACATCTAAAAATCCATTAACTTCCACATGCTGCAGTGTCAGAGTGGTCTTTCCTGACTGGGAAAAAGAAGGAATTCTTGCCCTATCATTGACCTTTATGTCAAATGGAAAGATAACTTCACGGTGTTATCCTTTCTTAACGTGCCCTTTTCACATGATTTAAATTCTCTCATGCTACCTTTACTATTTTCAAATAAAGGTTTGAGTTTGACCTGAACTCTGCTATAGAGACAATCTTTCTTACAACGGTCATTTAGGACAAGTCTCCACCAAGTAAAAACTGGAGGAAGTCTGTTAAGGAGAATTTGAGAAATTGAATTCAAACAAAATGGTGTTTTTAAAAAGAAATGTGAAATATTATTTTCACATAGTTTTTAGTTTGGTTACAGAAAATTATTCACATTTTAATGAGTACTTTGAAGCACAGATCTTTCGATTAAATAATAAATTATGGAAATGTGTCCCCCAAAACATGAATATAAAATTTTATTTTAAAACAATTGAGGAGAGAATGATACAGTAAGAAGAGTAGTAATAGCTATTATGTAATTAATGCTTACAACATGATAGCTATTCTAACATTTTACATATTTTATATACTATTTAAAGCTGACAATAACAGACTATTGGTAGCTATCATTTCTTTATTTCCAGATGTTAAAATGGAAGCTGAAAGAAGGTGACTTACTGATAATAACAGAGTCAGAAATTCCACCTAATTGTGTGTCATTCCAAAGTCTGCTTTCCTAATCACTTTTCTAATATGCTTGTGAATAAATGTTGTTTACAAATGAATTTCAGGAACACATATGTTTAAAAGACACTTGAAAATTTAAAAAAAAAAAGATACTTCTCTTATAGACCAAAACTTAAGTTTGATAATGCAAAACAAGAGCACTAATACAACTTAGATTACTTGGTATATTATTATTGCAAAATGCATTATCTTCACTTCAAAGAGTGATCTCTAGCATCATTGATAATAGTAAGAAAAATCAACAAATTTGTCTTGGAAAAAAACAAAATCTTTTAAGTCACTTAATGCTTGATATTTTTTTTTCCTCATCTTGATCAAATTAATGAATTTATTGTGTAAATATAAAGTGAGTGACATCACTCAGCCGTGTCCAACTCTTTGTGACTCCATGGACTGTAGCCCACCAGGCTTCTCCATCCATGGGATTCTCCAGGCAAGAGTACTGGAGTGGGGGTAGGGAGCCAAGATGGTGGAGGAATAGGACGGGGAAACCACTTTCTCTCCTACAAATTCATCAAAAGAATAATTGAACGCAGAGCAAACTTCACAAAACAACTTCTGATCGCTAGCTGAGGTCATCAGGCACCCAGAAAAGCAACCCATTGTCTTTGAAAGGAGGTAGGACAAAATATAAAAGATAAAAAGAGAGACAAAAGAGCTAAGGACGGAGATCCGTCCAGGGAAGGGAGTCTTAATAGAGGAAGTTTCCAGACACCAGGAAACCCTCGCACTGGCGGGTCTGGGGGAAGTTTTTGAATCTCGGAGGGCAACCTGACTGGAAGGGGAACAATAAATAAAACCCACAGGTTACGTGCCTAAAAGCAACTCCCAGCAGAAAAGTACCCCAGACGCCTGCCCCCGCCACCAGCAAGTGGGGGCAGAACGGAGAGGAGCGGGCGGCAGTGCTCAGGGTAAGGACCGGCCTGAGTGCCCTGAGAGCAGTCGGAGGGAGCTTTTGTGAGATAGCAACTTAAACTGTGGGACAGCAAGAGAGAGAGAAAATTAACCGGCCCGAACACACTGCCAGCCATTCGGAGAACAAAGGGACCGAGCAAGTCCAGAGAAGAGCTCACGGGCTGCGGACCGGCCCAGCCCCGCCGGAGGCAGGAGGCAGGGGGAGGGGGAAGGGGCAGGCTCGGCCCCGAGGACCGCAGCCCCCACCGCACCGCAAACAGGCCTCCAGTCTCTAATCAAAGACCTCCTGAGACTCTGGATGGTCGACGTCCGCCGGGAGGGTCGTGGCGAGACACAAGGCGCAGGCACCCGACCAGCGCGGGCGGGGACTGGGGCAGGGGACACGGAGGGGAGAAGGCGCGCCGCACCGGGGAGAGGGCGCCCGTCAAGCTCCGGGCTGCCTGAGCCGCTCGGGCGGGGAAGGCACAAAACGCAGGCGCAGCTTTTTGTTCTGCGCTTTTGTGGAGCTCCCGAGGGCTGGAACCGCGCAGCGCAGGGCCCGCTCCATAGAGAGCGGCCGGGAGCCTGAGCAGCGCAGGCGGGAAAGCGGCGCCAGGCCCTCCCCGCAGTGCGACGGAACCAGCAGCCTGAACAAGAGACCACCTCCCCCGCCTGTGTCAGGGGGGAAATTAGGCACTGAAGAGCCCGGCAGACAGAAGCCAAACAAACAAAGGGAACCGCTTCAGAAGGGACCGGAGCGACAGATTAAAATCCCTGTAGGTGACACCTGCTACACCGGAAGGGGCCTGTAGATATCGAGAAGTGTAAGCTGCAAGGAGGAGCTATCTGGAACTGAACCGAACCCACACTGCCCACAACAGCTCCAGATAAATTCCTAGATATATTTTTACCTTTTTTTTTTTAAGTTAAAAATTTTTCTTTCTTTTTTATTTTATTTTTACTCTTTTATTTTCTTTTAAAATTCCCTATTACTCCCCCATTACTCCTTAACTTTCATTTTTATAGATTTTTATGATTTTTTTAATTAGGAAAATTATTTTTCTTTTTTTTCCTTTTTCTCTTCTAATTTCTATTTTCCTTTTTCTCTTATTTCCTTTTAAAGTGCTCTATTACTCCTCTACTACTCCTTAATTTTCATTTTCATTACACTATAACCTTACAAAAAAAAAAGAGAAGCCCTATTTTTAAACCGAACTTCATATATATTTCTAAAATTTTTTTGTGTGTGTGTTTTGCTTTTTGTTTTTAATATTGTATTTTTAAGGGTCTAACCTCTACTCTATGTTTTTAATCTTTGTTTCTCAGTATATCATATAAATTGTGGACATTTAAGAATCCAATATTCAGTTCCCATTTTTATTCAGGAGTGAGTTGATTACTCTCTCCTAATCTTGACTCTCCATTTTCTACCTCAGAACACCTCTATTTTCTCCTTTCCCCTTCTCTTCCCAATCCAATTCTGTGAATCTTTGTGGGTGTCTGGGCTACAGAGAGCACTCTGGGAACAGACAACTTCGTAGATCTGTCTCTCTCCTCTTGAGTCCCCCTTTTTCTCCTCCTGCTCATCTCTATCTCCCTCCTCCCTCTCCTCTTCTTCATGTAACTCTGTGAATCTCTCAGGGTGTCCCTCACAGGGGAGAATCTTTTTGCCATTAACCTAGAAGTTTTATTATCAGTGCTGTATACTTGGAGAAGTCTTGAGACCACTGGAAGAATAAAACTGAAATCCAGAGGTGGGAGACTTAAGCCCAAAACCTGAGAACACCAGAAACTCCTGAATACATGGAACATTAAGTAATAAGAGACCATCCAAAAGCCTCCATACCTACACTGAAACCAACCACCACCCAAGAGCCAATAAGTTTTAGAGCAAAACATACCACGTAAATTCTCCAGCAACGCAGGAACATAGCCCTGAACGTCAACATACAGGCTGCCCAAGGTCACACCTAACACATAGACCCATCTCAAAACTCACTACTGGGCACTCCATTGCACTCCAGAGAGAAGAAATCAAGTTCCACGCACCAGAATGCCGACGCAAGCTTCCCTAACCAGGAAACCTTGACAAGCCAATCGTCCAACCCCACCCACTGGGTAAAACCTCCACAATAAAAAGGAACCACAGACCAGCAGAATACAGAAAGCCCACTCCAGACACAGCAATCTAAACAAGATGAAAAGGCAGAGACATACCCAACAGGTAAAGAAACATGAAAAATGCCCACCAAGTCAAACAAAAGAGGAGGAGATAGGGAATCTACCTGAAAAAGAATTTAGAATAATGATAATAAAAGTGATCCAAATCTTGAAAACAAAATGGAGTTACAGATAAATAGCTTGGAGACAAAGATTGAGAAGATGCAAGAAATGTTTAATAAAGACCTAGAAGAAATAAAAAATGAATAAATAAAAATAAAAAAATAAAAATAAAATAAAAAATAAATAAAAATGAATAATTCAATAAATGAGATCAAAAACACTCTGGAGAGAACCAAGAGTAGAATAATGGAGACAGAAGATAGGATAAGTGAGGTAGAAGATAAAATGGTGGAAATAAATGGAGCAGTGAGAAAAAAGATAAAAGAATCAAAAGAAATGAGGACAACCTCAGGGACCTCTGGGACAATGTGAAACACCCCAACATTTGAATCATAGGAGTCCCAGAAGAAGACAAAAAGAAAGGCCATGAGAAAAATACTCAAGGAGATAATAGCTGAAAACTTCCCTAAAATGGGGAAGGAAATAGCCACCCAAGTCCAAGAAATCCAGAGAGTCCCAAACAGGATAAACCCAAGGCAAAACACCCCAAGACACATATTAATCAAATTAACAAAGATCAAACACAAAGAACAAATATTAAAAGCAGCAAGGGAGAAACAACAAATAACACACAAAGGGATTCCCATAAGGATAACAGCTGATCTACCAATAGAAATCCTCCAGGCCAGAAGGGAATGGCAGGACATACTTAAATTAATAAAAGAGAATAACCTACAACCTAGATTACTGTACCCAGCAAGGATCTCATTCAGATATGAAGGAGAATTCAAAAGCTTTACAGACAAGCAAAAGCTGAGAGAATTCAGCACCACCAAACCAGCTCTTCAACAAATGCTAAAGGATCTTCTCTAGACAGGAAACACAGAAAGGTTGTATAAACGTGAACCCAGAACAGCAAAGTAAATGGCAACGGGACCACACCTATCAATAATTACCTTAAATGTAAATGGGTTGAATGCCCCAACCAAAAGACAAAGATTGGCTGAATGGATACAAAAACAAGACCCCTATATATGCTGTCTAAAAGAGACCCACCTCAAAACAAGAGACACATACAGACTAAAAGTGAAGGGCTGGAAAAAGTATTTCATGCAAACGGAGAACAAAAGAAAACAGGAGTCGCAATACTCATATCAGATAAAATAGACTTTCAAATAAAGGCTGTGAAAAGAGACAAAGAAGGATACTACATAATGATCAAAGGATCAATCCAAGAAGAAGATATAACAATTGTAAATATATATGCACCCAACATAGGAGCACTGCCATATGTACGGCAAACACTAACGTGTATGAAAGAGGAAATTAATAGTAGCACAATAATAGTGGGAGACTTTAATACCACACTCACAACTATGGATAGATCAACTAAACAGAAAATTAACAAGGAAACACAAACCTTAAATGACACAATGGACCAGCTAGACCTAATTGATATCTATAGGACATTTCACTCCAAAACAATCAACTTCACCTTTTTCTCAAGGGCACACAGAACCTTCTCCAGAGTAGATCACAACCTGGCCCATAAATCTAGTCTTGGAAAACTCAAAAAAAATTGAAATCATTCCAGTCATCTTTTCTGACCACAGTGTGGAGATTCCTTAAAAAACTGGAAATAGAACTGCCATATGACCCAGCAATACCACTTCTGGGCATACACACCTAGGAAACCAGATCTGAAAGAGACACGTGCACCCCAATGTTCATCGCAGCACTGTTTATAATAGCCAGGACATGGAAGCAACCTAGATGCCCATCAGCAGATGAATGGATAAGGAAGCTGTGGTACATATACACCATGGAATATTACTCAGCCATTAAAAAGAATTCATTTGAATCAGTTCTAATGAGATGGATGAAACTGGAGGCCATTATACAGAGTGAAGTAAGCCAGAAAGATAAAGAACATTACAGTATACTAACACATATATATGGAATTTAGAAAGATGGTAATGATAACCCTATATGCAAAACAGAAAAAGAGACACAGATGTACAGAACAGACTTTTGGACTCTGTGGAAGAAGGCGAGGGTGGGATGTTTCGAGAGAACAGCATGTATATTATCTATAGTGAAACAGATCACCAGCCCAGGTGGGATGCATGAGACAAGTGCTCAGGCCCTGTGCACTGGGAAGACCCAGAGGAATCGGGTGGAGAGGGAGCTGGGAGGGGCGATCAGGATGGGGAATACATGTAACTCCATGTCTGATTCGTGTCAATGTATGACAAAACCCACTGCAATATTGTGAAGTAATTAGCCTCCAACTAATAAATGAAAAAACAAAAACAAAAAATACTGGGGTGGGTTGCCATTTCCTTCTCCAGGGGATCTTCCCCACCCAGGGATTGAACCCAGGTCTCCTGCATTGAAAGCAGATGCTTTACCCTCTGAGCCACCAGGGAACTCCTCAAGATAGGGTATATTTTAGTCAAGACCTTAAAAATACCCTGTGGTCTAATTTTCATGTTATAAGTGGAATTCCAAGCCTAATTTTCAATCTGTCTTAATATGTCTGATTTACTTTTGAAATACAGAAAGCCATTTACTTACTACTGTTACTATTGTCAGAGGTATATAAAACAGTCTAATGTTAAGTGTGTTTTCCTTCTCTGTAATCCTGTAACAAGAAGTATATATTTGAAAAGACAAACACTTTCAGATGGTATTATTAAGGTTTACAAAGTATGACCTTTCTTTACAAAATAGGAAAACACTCTTGTTTTTGAAAATTCTTATATCACTAATAAATGATTTTTGCCTGAGTGATGAGACAAACATTTTCTTTTCTTTATGACTGGAATTACCTGGAGATCATCTTAACTCTATCCAACTGTAACAAATAAATGACTTTTTTAAAAAAAGAAATCACTTGTCAGATTCAGATCCATACATAGCCTAGACTTTTTTAAAATAATATACTTATCTGTTTTACTTTCCAGTTAAAAAAAAAATACATCTGGACCTATTTGGACAGGAAAACAGAGATAATTCAGTAGGGCAGTTCCAGTAGGGGCTGGATAGATTTTTTCATGAATTAGGGTTGCAATAGGACCCCAAGTTCTACCCCATGTAGAATCTCATGCACTAGGCCTTAGAGATCTGATTCAGATCTTTCATGAAAAAATGTTCAGAGAATAAGAGTATACTGAGCAAGTTTTATTTGTGACATAATTAAACCAAATTTCTTTTGTTTTCTATTGTTCCTTTAAAACCCACTGATGGAAGTAATCATATGTATCTAGATTAAACATGGAAAAGTCCTATGATTTTATGATTTTTCTCTTTTCTCTCAGGCAGCAGAATATGCAGTTTTACAGGACCTAAAGCTTAGATAGTTTAGTGTGACTTCCTTAAGGAAATGAACACTGAAATACAAATTTAATTACAAAAAGAATATCTATTCAGAAAGAAAAAATAAATCATAAGAACATGCAGTGCTTAGTTGCTCAGTCATGTCTGACTCTTCAATCCCATGACCTCTAGCCCATCAAGCTCCCCTGCCCATGATGATTCTCCAGGCAAGAATACTGGAGTGGGTTGCCATGCCCTCCTCCAGGGAATCTTTCCAGTCCAGGGATTAAACCAAGGTCTCCCACAATGCAGGCAGATTCTTTACTGCCTGCCACCAAGGAAGCCCAAGAATATTGGAGTGGGTAGCCTATCCCTTCTCCAGGGAACTTCCCAACCCAGGAATCAAACCAAGGTCTCCTGCATTGCAGGTGAATTCTTTACAAGCTGGGCAAAATATGTACATTTTTAAAACTTCCAAATACCACAAACATCACAAATCATCATCCTTATAAAGAAAAAAAAAACTGTACTGCATTTGTATCAATTATACCTGAAATACCTGTGTATTATTTTTTTTCATTATATTTTTTGGTCATATGCCCTTTGATTACTTCCACATTTCAATATATGTCAATTTTTCACAGTAGTACACATCAGTTTTTAATCATGATTTAGCAAAAAATAAGATTCATTCGTTTCATTTTAAAAATTCCTTCAGCTTCACTCCTTAGGTTAAATTTTTAAGATAATTTTTAATATGGGGAAACTTCTGTTGTTTAAGTATGAGCTGTCAGATGTGAAAGAACTTTTCACAGACCAACTTCTGAGTCTGTATGTTACAAGCCTCGCTTCCTCCCACATATACTTGGTGCCCAGTCACAGCAGGGGAGGGCTTCACAGCATGGAAACACTCAAGTCACAAGATGACGTACGACTCTGCACCTCTCCATAATGGTACCAGGTGAGTCTAGGCCCTGGGCAGAAGGGGGTTTGCTGGCAGCCATTTCTACGCCTGAAAAACCAGCAGTACATTAACTTGGCATGGAAATGAGTGAGAACATAAATATCTTCCATGGAACCCAAATGAAAGTATCTGTGGCTTCTCCATAGCTAGGCCCTTAAAGGGCATCCATGGTCACATGAAAGTCACTTACCTGAAGACAAGTGTGATGTGAATAGTAGGAAGTTAGAATGGAAGGAAATAGCAGTGCTGATTGTGGTTAAAACATTATTTGCAAAAGTTATGAAAACCAATGATCCTGTGACTACATTGCTAGAGTTGATTCCAGGCTCCTGGTACTGAGGGACCCCTGGATGGAGCATTAAGTGTCTCAGTAATACTATTACAGGTGGTGTGCTGTGGCCAGGTAATAGGCTTGGGAGACCCAATTATGTTCCTCTCTCCAACTCTGGTTTCAGGGACACCATGTTGGTAGACAAAAGTTGGCCATAATGGGGAACTGACACCACAGAAAAAGGGTGAATATGACAGATCAAGGCTTACATTCCAGGGGCAACGACTTGCTATTAACCAGAACAGCACTTGTCCTGTGCTCACTTCAAGAATAGTTTTAAAAAGTGAAATTAATCAGCCCAAGATACAATCAGTGTTCAAAACTTGAGTTAATATTAAGTGAATATATTTGGTATGTATGAGGGATATCAAGAAGATGAGTGCAAGTGAATGAAGCAATAATGATTGAAGACAAATTGGAGAGATATTCAAGGTTCGTATTACTTAGTCTTGTTGGCTGTGATGAGAACTTGGAGTTTTATTCTAAATGCAGTTGAATTTTAAATGTGGCAGATAATACGATTATACCTAAAATTTTAAAGGATTACTGTAGCTGTTTTGTGTAAAAAGTGGTTGATGGGGAGTGCAAGAGTTGAATTAGGGAAACCCAGTAGAATTTTGTTGCAAGAGCTATGAGAGATACTGGCAGCTTAATCTTTGGTTTTAGAAAGTAGTAACAAGTAGACAAATTCTGAATTTATTTAAAAAGTAAATTCAAGAGCATGTGCTTTCAGATCAAATATGAAATATAAGAGAATGTAAGGTATCAAGGATAATTCCAAGAATTTGGTCTATACAGCTAAAAAGATGGGGTTGCCATTTACTGTGATAGGAAGTCCATGGGAGACAAATAAATGTTTTTCTGAGTTCGTATAAAGAAAGAGTCAGGTTTGGAGTAGGCATGCCTTAGTTCAGACAGTCTAGAGTTGCCATTTACCAAAATAGTGGAGACTTCTGTGTAATCAAGAGGTCAGTTTTGGATATTAGAAGGTGGAAACTCTAATAGTTCTTTAGTTGGTAGCAATTATTAACAGTAGGCTAAATACACAAAACTGTATTTCATGGGAAAAACAGTTCTATATTAGAATTATACATTTGAAAATCATCAGTGCATTTATGATATTTAAAGACATATGACTGGATGAGACCATCTAGGACAAATGTAAACACCGAAAGGAATTGAGGCCATTTATTCTGATGAGTATATTGAAGCCCAGACTAATTAAGAGATTTCCTTCAGTTCAGCTAATAATCTCCTGATCCAGGATTAGAAACACAATCTCTTTAATCTCCATCCTGCATTCTTTCCAAAAAACTTGTCTCTGCCTTGGGTTAAACATAAATATATGTTTCCTGTGTGAAGACATATTAACAAGGCTAAAGAAAGTCTGAGACATCCATGTAGCTTGGAATATATACAGGTGTGTGGATTCCCAAGGTATTCTCACCTCAGAGTATCATGCAATTAACAGTCACTGTGCAGAGCAGACCAACACATTCTAAGATAATATACCATCATCACACTGTAACTGCTGCCAAAAGAAAAGGATAGTTATCTTCTACAACTCCCAAGTAAAAATCCTAAAAATAAACTTATAAAGTTCATTGCATCAAGGAAATAAACTAACCTTACTTTCATCTCTTTCAATGATCACTTCTCCCTTAAATTACAGTGAGAATCATCACATATCTTTCCTATTTTAGAGGGAATTCTTGAATAGCAGGGATCTTTTATAATAGATATTTGTAAATTCCTGGAAACTGGTATCTAGCTGTTTTTTAAAAATATGGCTTTTGAGTTAAAAATAAAAGAATTAAGAAGAAAAAAAGATTAAAATATTGTGCTATTAACAGTAAGAAGCATAAGAACTAAGAGAATTTGCCAATTGATATTAATTCTGAGAGAGTAGTATCAGTAGGATAGTGATCAGTAGGAGCAGGAAAAGATAGCCTTAAGAAATAAAAGGATAGAAGAAGAATAGTAAAGAAGAAACAGTAAGCTCAGGACAAGGAGAACATGGAAACTTGTGAATAAACAAGACAAACCCAGTCAAGATGGGAAAGCAAGTATCACAAATGTCTCAAGGACTGGAGGAGATGGAAAGAGAGAGGTAAGAGAGACTTGGTGCAGAGATTTGTTGGATTTATAAGAGCAGAGGAAATTTTTCTTATGAAATAAGAAGGAAATGAACAGGCAAGAAAATTTCGATGTAGAAAACAATTCAAAGAGAAAGGTGAATTTAATCACAGAGAGGTGGGAAGCAAGGTCATTCTCTGAGAGTAAAGAAGATGGTGATGTGTTTGGATAATGTGAGACATCTCAGAAAGTATTAGAACAGTCACTGTGTCAAGTGTGACATAAAGTCCACAGGAGACAGGCAGATGGTTTTCTGAGTTAAAATAAAGGATAAGAAGAGTTTGAATTTGAAGTGGAGGCAACATCGCTTCAAGCAGTCTTTAGTTAAAAAGTTTCACTAGGACTCATTTTGTAAAATATCTATGTAAGTGGAATTGAACGGAGGAGAGGAGGGAGGACATCAGAGGACGAGGTTGACTTTTCGGCGTCGTCGGTGCAATGGGCATGGACTTGGGCAAACTGCGGGAGATGGCGAGGGACAGGGGAGCAAGCGTGCTGCAGTCCATGGGGTCACGGAGAGTTGGACACAGCTTGGTGACTGAACAACAGCTGAAAATAATTCCCAATCTGAATAGGTGATTTACTGAGCATTCAATACAAATGCATCACTTTGAGGGTAATTTCCAATGTGCCAGGCTTTAATCTAAGCACATCTCATGAAATAGCTCACTTATATTCCTCCAAATTCTGTGAGATAGAGTCTATTATCATTTCCATTTTAGGTACGAGCAACTGAGGCATGGAGATGTTAAGCTTTTTAATCAAAGCAAACAGGTAGGTCAAGCTTTAAACTGGAGTTCAGATCCCATGAGAGAGAGAGAGAAAGACAGACAGACAGACAGATAAAGGCAAAGACAGACAGATTTTACATAATAACATAGAGTTATCATGAACATAGTTGGGGCAAGGGAGGATATGTACAAGATTATCTGTTTTCCCAAAAGGTTTTCTTCATTGGCCATTGACAAAGGTTCCTCTTTCCCCTTGAAATGAGGCTAAATTGTATCTCTGTTCTAGCATTCTGATGGGTAAAATAGTATGTTCTTTTATTATATTTGAGGCTTCCCTGGTTGATGAGAATGTAAATAATGCTCCTGTAATGCCAGAGATGCAGGAGACCCAGGTTTGATCTCTGGGTCAGGAAGATCCCCTGGAGAAGGGAATGGCTACCCACTCCAGTATTCTTGCCTGGAGAATTCCATGGACAGAGAAGCTTGGTGGGCTACAGTCCATGAGGTCGCAAAGAGTTAGACATGTCAGGCATTGTTTTATTATATTTGGAGTAAGAATTAAATGAACTGCTATGCAGATTATGGAATTCTAGAACATATTTATTTCCTTATTTCTTGTATCCTCATTTAGTCATTTAAATTTTGCTGATGGGCTTTAACATGGAGATAAAATATTTAAATATTCAAACATTCTTTAGACTAGTCCATGTTGCCATTTTTTAAATAATGGATAAAACCTCATTCTTAATTGTACTAAGCTCCCCTGTCCTAAGAGGAATAACCTCTCTGGTTTTGCTGGGATTTTATGTATTGTATTTATTGTAAAATATGTCTCTGATAATGAAACAACTTGTGCTTTCATTTATGATCTTGACATATTTACTGTTATAGAGAAAGTTTTCAAGCACATACTTAGGAAGCAAAGGTTAATACTTAAAAATACTTTATGCTAAGAAACCACCTGAGAAAGACTGCATATGCATGGAAATATTTCACAGGTATGTTGGTAAAAATTTCCACGGTGACTGTAATGGTCATAACCATGGAGGAAGGGCTTTTACCTTCCATGAGACCATTCCTAAACCTTTATTTCAGGCAATAACTTACTTGAGATTATTGAGTTATTTACACTCTCTTATGGGCCAATCATAATTTAGCAAGTTAAGAATACAAAAAATGTTTTCTGATATTAAAGATATTAACAAAAAAATATGAACAGTGCATTTCCTGAAAGATCTGAAGTTAATCCAAACTGTCACCTTGGTTGACTTACTCATGATTTAAAATGATACAGAGAGGTAAACGAAAAGAAAATCTAATTCACATTGGAAAGGAAAGCTAGAAATTCAAATGGCAACTAAAATAGATGTACCACAGGATATTCAGTAAGTGAAGAAATAAAAGAAGTGTATATAAAATCATAAAGAGATACCTAAAATATAAAGTAGCATGCTTAAAATGTTAATATGAAATACTTATATACACAGAATTTATATTTTTCCATTCTTTAATATTGAAATAACCTGAAAGAGTGACTTGGAGGAAAAAGATACAAATACAGATAAAAGAGGACACATGTGAAAACATCAACATTTAATAGGTGAAATACAGTCAACTCGATAACTACCAACAAGGTAATTTTCACTCATTTTTAGACTGCAATGAAGATCATTAGTACCTTGACAGTCCTAGGTCAAGTTACAAAGTAGAAAAGGTCTGAATTTGGTTCACTAACAGAATTTATCAATTGTTTTATCTCTTTATGAAATGTATTTTTTTCCTAAACAATTTTCCTAACAATTTTCCTAAACAGTTCTCCTTTCGTTATCCCAAAAGCTGGTTCATTAATGCTATTTGTTGTTGACATACTCTTGGTAAGCTTATTACATACTTATTACATACTCGTGTGTGTGTGTTTGCTAAGTCACTGCAGTCGTGTCCAGCTCTTTGCGACCCCATGGACAGTAGCCCACCAGGCCTCTCTGTCCATAGATTCTCCAGGCAAGAATACTGGAGTGAGCTGCTATGCCCAGCTCCAGGGGTCTTCCCAACCCAGGGATCAAACCCAAGTCTCTCAAGTCTCCTGTGTTGGCAGGCAGGTTCTTTACCCCTTGTGCCACCACTTGTGAAGCCCTCTTGGTCTCCTAGCCAAGTTGCAATTTTAATAAGATTTTATATGATAAAAAGCTTTGTCCTCTTTATAGAAGTTATTATTACAACAATATAATAAAGAATAAATTTGAAAACAAAGCCAATTAAATAGTAATCTCAACACAATAGATCAACAGTTGCTCTTGAAATTTGTACTATGGCTTTAGACTTTGACCATATGCACACAAAATGTTCATATAATTTTGAATTCAGCTTATTTTTTTCTTATTATTAAAATTTAAGATTTGGGATTATTAAATCATTTTAAGTGTTTCAGTAATTTTTTGAAATGCTGTAAATAGCATCTTAGAGATGAAATGCTTCATTTTGCTTTTGCATTTTTAAAAAATAATTTGGACATGGTTTAAGAAATCAATGTGTAGAAACAAATTTCAAGGTCTTCAGAATGGTGATATTGCCTTTCAAGAGCTTTGTACCAATTTACAATGCTACCAGTTAATGTATAAATGTACCAGTTTTACCTCTATCTCATTAGCCTCAGGTACTATGTTTGTTAATGTAATAGGTTCTAAATGTACCTTTTCAATGTTTTAATTTGCAAGTCTTTAATTAGTAGAGAACTTGTTCATGCTACCAGATGTTTGTTTTCTACCTGGAATTTTTTAAAATTAATTATCCACTCATTATAGGTCCAGTTATGTAATGGTATCATGATGCTATCATAACTATGAATATGTACTTTGTATTTAAAAGCATCTATTTTTTAATGTTTAATGCATGTTTTATTTACTTCTTACTTTCTATATTATTTAACTTTTTGTGCTAATTTATATGAGCTTCTCTGTGGCTTTAAACTTTTTTGACCATGGCAATGCAGTCACTGGATGACATTTTGAAAGGCAGCTGGATTTTTATGGTACTGTTCAAAACACATCAAATGGACAGCATTCTGGTCTACTTCTTTAGCATCTTTAGCCACAAAGATTACAGTAATAGGCTCTTTTATGCAGGTGATAGTACATGAAGACTCCTAATAATAAAATGCATTCTAATAGGAATGTGCATTTAAATGAATAAAGGCATTGAGATAATGTAGCAAAAATGGTTAAAAGATTGGGAAGGGAGGTAATGGTAAAGCTGCAAACCATATAGCTTCTCAAATTGGATAGGATTGGGCAAAGGCAAGTAATGTTCTGATGCTTGAAGAATGTTAGTAAAATGTAGAGTAGTATTAAGTACTGAGATGACCTGAAGAAAAATCAAGCAAGTATCAAATATTTTTATAGTCAACTAATATGCAGTATGTATATATGCAGCAACTATTACTGCTATTTTGTTTGAGGACTTTTCCAGTCTTTTTTATGAATAGAAGATGGAGTAACTCATTAAAGTTCACATGGCAAGTCAGTGCCAAAATCAACACTGAGCTTGCAAACAGACTTTTTGCTTTGCTTTCTACTTTGGTTCAATAACACCTCTCAAATTAGTTAAAATATTTCAAAAGGAGGAGTGGAGCCTAAAGTATATCAAATAGATGTGAAAAAGCTGAAAAAATAATAGCCAAAGAAAAAGTTAAAAAAGGAAACAGTAAACAAAGAGAAATGTTCTTGCAGGAATTCCAATGACTTGGCTAACTAGAAAATCAAGAGCAGCAAAACCTGTTTCTCTGCACCTGGTGAATCCCACATACACCTCAAATCCCACAGCCAGAAGAGTAATATTGAAATTTTGTTTCCTCATTCTCTTGATCTAAAAGTTGGATTCATCTTGACAACATCCAGATTTATTTTGAAGTATTAATTAGTGAAGTTGAAATTGTACTAACTTCACTGGTATGAATGGTTTTCATTTTTTTTCCCTCTGAAATGTTTATGTCAAGTGACTATGTATTAATTAACATTATTCACATATTTTCTTTGAAGAATTAAAGACTTACTGAACACTTGACTAATCTGCATTTAGCAAAATTCTGGGTTTAAGCTGAATTGATTCCTGATTTACTTGCTGATGACCTCTTTGACAATATTCATAAGACTTCTTTCTTCTAAATTCTTCCATTTTTCAGTATTTTTTCATGTCATGTCCAAAAAAAGTTCCTCAGAGCTCCAAGTTTTCAGGTTGAATTTATACTATTTTAGTGCCTGATAAAATTTCCAGCAGCCTGGAATGGGGCTTCTCAGGTGGTGCTTGTGGTGAAAAACCTGCCTACGAATGCAGGAGACACAGGAGATGTGGGTTCAATCAGGAGAGTCAGGAAGATCCCCTCGAGGCGTGCATGGCAGCCCACCCCAATATTCTTGTTGGAAGAACCCCGTGAACTGAGGAGCCTGCCCAGCTACAGTCCATAGTGTCGCACAGAGTCAGACACGACTGAGGCAACTTAGCACAGCCTTGAATACGTCTTTTTAAAAAATTCTGCATCTTATATACTTTATCTTTCCTTCAACAATTATGAAGGTGATTCTACTCCCATATACCTGGAGTTGGGTGGAGACAGGATTCAGAGAATGAGAATAGAGCTGAAGAAGTTCCTAAAAGAAATAAAGTGAAATGGGTGTAGAAAAGAAAAAAAAATATATATATATATCTTAGGAAATCTTTTGAAGTCAAGAAAATGTGTGTGTGTGTGTGTGTGTGTGCACTTTCTAATTGCTAGGACTCAATTCTTTTTCTTCAGATAAAGAGGAAAATCAAAGCAACATCCAAACATCTGTTCCATCATGTTTCCTCTGCAGGAGAGATCTAGTGAGCCTAGGTCTGTCTGGAACATTCTGATGCAAACCCCATATATATGTTTCATTTTCATAATGTTTCCTAACTTTCTCAATAAATGTTAATTAGGATGCCACTACAAAACTAAAGTAAATATGTCACTGTTTTCTAGTCAAAAATATTACCTATTTTGGCAACCTCAATAGTCTCTTACAACAGATTTCAAATTAGATCCTAATATTGAAATTCTAACTGTTGGATCCTAAAGGATATAGTATCAAGAAATGATAGATACCAATTCTATAATTAAAATGAATACATAACAGAAGATGAAGTATACTTAATCTATACCATCAAAGAACTGAAAATAGAAAAAGTTAGGCTAAGATAGTAGAAATAATTCTAAAACTGAGAAAAGAAATTTTCTCAAGAAATGAGATTAAGATTTCTTGAAAATCTTAAAACAAAAGGCTAAAGACAAAAGGCAAACAAACAAGCCAAAACCCAGGAAAGACACGAATATGTAAAGACAGAAGCATTAGAATGATTTTTAAGTAGCTGAGCATTGCAACCCTCTAATTTTAAGAAAATATTAGGGAGTAATGAGATTTAACATACTTAAGCATTTGGTCTTTCTCACACCAGGGAAGTAAAACAGCGACATTCAAATAGTGTCTGTGGGTTCTCCTTTCTTTGCAACAACTCACCTTTTCCACTTTTGTTTAGGGCTCTGAAGCCTCCAGAATGAATTTAGAGCAGGAATCAGTGACTGGTGTTGGTTGCATAATGCAGTGAAAAGAGTGAAAGAGAATAGTTAATGGGCAGTTAAGATATCTGCCAGTCTGGGGCCACAGATTAGCTTCTATTCTAACATCTCCCAGTCAGCTGCTGAAAATTCAGTATAAAACAGTAAAGACTAATTAGCTTATTCATACAACTGTGGATTAGGGGGAAACCTTGATGTTAATAGGAAATTGGATGCTAGTAAAAGGAACTCCAAAGAAGCAAAATAGAGATGCAAAATCTTAGTAGATTTACTGCATCATGGTCTTGACATGCTGCTGTCTATCACCTAAGTCAGGAGTTACTAAGCTCAAACTTACTGGTTACTTTGGATCAATGCAAAGTCTTTCTGGCAGATGTGAAAACAAACACATGAACAGACAGCCAACCAAGAAAACAAGCAAACAGATTTGGGGGAAAAAAAACCTAGGAAAATCATTTGAAATGAACTTGTAACAAAGAGTGGAATTTCTGTGGGAAGAACAAAGCTAATAAAGAGTAGTGATAACAATCTCAGTTCCAGGAAAATAAAGCTCTGCTAGTTTCACTCTGTAGCTCCCGAGCATTGTACTGAATCCATAGGAACCTCACTTAACTCATCTAATAGTTAAAGGGCTTAGACACGGTACATACTAAGATTCAGTGAAGGTCTAAATTCCCATAATTCTATATGACTAGGATTCGCAAACCTTTCATAAACATTGCTTTTATCCTTTCCATTGGAAAAACTTACACTGCAAAATTACCAAAAATTTAATGCTCAAATTGAAGATCATTTAATTTGGTGTATTCTGTGGGGCTGCAAAATTGTTTGATGTATTTTGACTAGTCGATATCTGGTTTCCCTTTTACCGGTGTCTATAATTCATGTGTCTGATATTTTTCTTGTTGGTTTTTGAAGCTGAGAAATAAGTTTTATTATGCGGGGCTGCCGGGGCTGGGGCTGGCAGGCAGCCGGGACTTGGGTTTCGGTTTCCCGTGAAATGGTGGGATTCCCCACCCCCAGTAAAAAGCCCGCGCCGTTTGTACCAATAGAATTGCTTTAAGTTTAAACAAAAGCCCGAGAAGCTTGTGCCAATAGGATTGCTTTGTAAACATGTAGCCCGCGAAATCTGTACCAACAGGATTGCTTTGCAAACGTGTAACCAATCACTTTGTAACTCGTATGTAACATGCTGATAGTATGGTTTTTTGTCTATAAAAAGCTTGCCCAATTTGCTGTTCGGTGTGCTCTGCCTCCCAGGAGATCAGAGTCACCCGGTTGCGCAGCCGACAATAAACCCTCTTGCGTGTTGCGTCTGCTGGGCTCGTTTATTGGGTCGCGCGGTTTTTCCTCCTTGGAACAAAGGCCCGAATTCTGGGTCTTACAATTCCATGACACTTATGAGACACTTATGAATAAGAAGGAGTAAATCAAATTATATACTCAACTAAGAAAACTAAGGTTTTCTTGCTGTGTAAATATACTTGTCTAACAAGAATGGTAAATATATTCATTTTTATTTTAAATTATAGGTAAATATATAATATAGCATCAGGAAAACTGATTAAAATCAATAGGTCTTTTTCCTAATGGGTTCTTTTATTCTTCAGGTACAATAATTTATATAGCACACCAACTAGGTATAATAATAGCCACACTTTATTTTTCATATCTTATTTATAAACTCATTGATTTATTTATTCATTCAACTGACTTAATGAGTACTTACTAGGTGACTATAATTATGCAAGGCACAGTCTGGGGGCTCAACTACACAAAATGCAATCCTTGAATGTAACTAACTTTGGTACGCAAAATATGAATCTCTTAGAGAAAATTCAATCATTTTAGCTATTTTTTCTAATAATAAATTTCTTTCCTTATAAACAATAGAAGTAATGATACTACTTCCACTTGAACAGTGTATATATTGTATAATGTTTACACCACTTATTTCTCTCAGCAATCTTAGAGGCCAATGTTATCATCAGAACACATATATCAACCAAGCTTAATGTTATTTTGACTGAGGAGAAACCACATATCCTTCACCTTTTATTGATTAGTCGTTAAGAGAGGAAATGTTGGTAAGGTGCACATAACAAAAAATAATAAATAATACATTTTAATTTGTGAGCAAAGACACTTGGATAGACATGTAAAATAAAAAGTATATAAAATAGGTAGAGAGATAGATATAAAAATCAAGAGATAGCATGCCCATGAAAAATTAGAAAAGAAAAAAAACAGCAAAGAATAAAAGACAACCACAGAGCAAGGGCAATATTAAAAAATAAATAAATAACAGTACAACTCAGGCCTAAATTCTATTGGAAAGATGCCAGAGAACTTCTGAGTAGCAACAGAAGCAGCAGCTTGATGGTTGATGCTCTGGGCCCTAGCTTCAACTACAGAGGTCACTGATAATCCAGGAGAAATAAAAGCATTGGGAAAAAGAATCATAGCATCAGTAGTGATACACTCAATCCGATTATAGAAGCTAAGTTTCTATCATAGCTTACTGAGTTGGAGTTATAATGACCTTACTTAATATCACCAAGTTATAAATTTAGTTGTATATGAAATAACAATAAATAAAAATGCCTAGAAAGACCTAGAGGAGGGAATCAGTAGATATGATTTTGTTTCCTTGAACAGAGCATGTACAAAAGCCAGAAGCTCCCAGGAAGATTTTCCAAGTCTTTCACTCTCAGTTATTAATGTTCCAGATAGCTCAGAGGAACTTGAGCAGGACTGTGCAACCCAAGAGAATGATGAGCTGTATTTTCAAATGGGAAAACAGTAGGCCCAGGCTTTTATTTTCTCCAGATTCTTGATGTTTTCATTACTTTGCTTTCCCATGAGCTTTATGGGTCACTCACAAGTACTTTAGTTACTGTTACCAAGTACAAGCAATGAATAAGCCAGAATGCATTTTAGTAACATTTATGGTGTTTATGATAAATGACATAAGTGCCATTTATGACATAGTGACATAAATGCCACTAACACAGATGCATATCTTTCTAGAAAAGGGATATTGTATGTTAGATGTCAGAAAGGCAGTGACTTTTTAAGAAAAATTTATTTCATATCTATACTTAATACCTTCCTAAGCTTGAATTTTGGAGAAGGCAATGGCACCCCACTCCAGTACTCTTGCCTGGAAAATCCCATGGACAGAGGAGCCTGGTAGGCTGCAGTCCATGGGGTTGCGAAGAGTCAGACAGACTGAGCGACTTCACTTTCATTATTCACTTTTATGCATTGGAGAAGGAAATGGCAACCCACTCCAGTGTCCTCGCCTGGAGAATCCTAGGGATGGGGCCGCACAGAGTCAGACACGACTGAAGTGACTTAGCAGTAGCAAGCTTGAATTTTCTAGTTAAGACTACCAAAATAATCAAACTGGAGAAAACATGTTAAAAATTTTGGATTATTTTACCCATATAGAAGCATTGTCATTATTTATATTTTTAAACTATTTTCAGCAACTCAACTAATAAAACTAGAGTAACAGCAGAAAGCTAGAGTAAAATATGTTTTCAACGTCCTTCAAATTTCTATATTTGTGTAAACCACAAAGGTATAATGTAGGCAATTCCATTTCAGTATTAATCATACAGAGGGAAGGGGCCTTAAACAATAGCCATTTCAGTTTCCCATTTTCTTCTTCAATATCTTTGGAGTATGCAAATCAAATGGATACTCTGAGTTTAGATGGTACAGAATAATGCTTAACAATCTAGTTCCTGGACAGACTTTGTAGCAAGTCCTGCCTTTGTCACCTTGGACAACCTTGGAAAGTTTACTAAATCTGCTTTTGCAATATTGGGCAAATTACTAGGTTTCTCTGTGTCACCATTTCCTCATTTAAAAACAGAGATCATGGTAGTACCTACCTCACTGGGTCAATAAGTGCATTGAAATGAGTAGAGCACTTTGGACAGCACTTAAAGTCAGACAGACTGACTCACAGTTGAGTCTCCAAAATGTCTTAGTCTTTATTAGAAGTGTATCTTTGGAGCTCAAAAGTTCACCCAATTCTTTGTTTGATAGTCTTTAATACAGAAAATTATTCCCTATATTGAATCGAGCCTACCTTCCTGGAAACTTGGTCCCATTTATGTTTTCAAACAAGGCAACCTAGTGCCTCTTTTACTTAATAGTTATTCATAATTACAAAGCACTGCTCATGTTTACTTTTTTCTTTTACTCACTTTTGTCTTTTTGTTTTGGTGTGGGATGAAACTTATCTAGTTTCTCCATATACAATTTTTCCAAACTATTTACCATCCAGCTTCCCTCTTCTGTATAATCCAACTCATTCATACCATTTTTCAAAGCAATACTTAGGAAATTATATGAAAATCCAATTGTAAACATGATTATTATAATTTCACATTAGTAACATTGTTTCCTTCGATCTAATTCATTTATCCATTCTTTTAAATCTAGAACATTACATCTTTAAATTTTGATTTACTCATAAAATGATAGAATAATAGAATACAGAATTAGAAAAGAATTTAACAATCAAATAATTCAAATCTCATTTTTACAAATGAAGAAATAATAACTGAAGACTGGAGAAGGGAAACTATTTTGCTAAGGTTATATGGCTTATTTTCCTAGTACTGATGGAACCAGGACCAGATTACAAGTCCAAAACCAGTAAGTTTTAACTCTGGTGCTGAGTGTAATCAATTGTTAGTCATTTTCCTGAGCAAAATTTAAAATTTTATCCTGGCTCCAAGGGAAAGAGTACTTTTAGTAATGTCTGCCTTGGGCAAAATAATGGAAAATGGTACACTCTTACTATTTTGCTATTTTTAAACCTAAAATCCTCTTAATCCAGACTGTTCCAATACTGAAACTGATTTTTCTAAATTTCATACTTAACATTTATCATGTTATTAAGTATTATTTTGAGTTCTTTATTCTAGTCTGTTGACCTATTCTCAAAACTTTATTCTGCCATTAAATATATTTGCTCTTTATATTTATGGGACACACACAAATTTGATAAGACCACTATATCCTTATCCAAAACATTCATTAAAATGTTCCTAAACTGGAACAGAAAGCAAATATTTCACCTGCTTAGGGTATAAGTCATATGTTCAGCCACTCCAATTTCCTCTTCAATATGATTTCTCAGGAATATGAGTGAGAAAAGAATAATTAATTATACATGTGTACATACATATATTTTGTGAGTTAAAATCACTCAGTCATGTCCAACTCTTTTCGATCCCATGGATTATACAGTCCATGGAATTCTCCAGGTCAGAATACTGAAGTGGGTAGCCTTTCCCTTCTCCAAGGGATCTTTCCAACCCTGGAATCAAACCCAGGTCTCCCACATTGCAGGGGGATTCTTTACCAGCTGAGCTGCAAGGGAAGCCCACATATATCTTTCAAGATACTATTTAGTTAATAAAATGAGATAAAAGGAAGGATGAGTAAGCATTTTAGGGGAAGGAGTAAAACATTACTAATGGTGGACAGTGGTGATGGTGGGGAGATTATATTACTAGTTAGGTAGACTATTTGAAAATGTAAATAAAAAATAGTTTAAGTATTTTATAAATTAAGGCAAGAATATCAGCTAGACCAGAAAAGTTAAATTTCAACCCTGATAAGAACTTCCCACTTCCCTTCACTGTGGGGTAGGACAATGCCTGAAGCCTTCAGGCCGCTTCTAGTTCTGAAGTGGAGCAGGTCACAGCAAGCCCCCAGTGCTTATGGCCAGTTCAAAGCATTTCACTCCTGGGACCAATAACATGTAAGTTGTGAATACTGAAGCACCAGTCAGCATGACACCTGGCTGCTCGAGAAATATTTCATCTGCTATGCCTTAAAGGAAGCTTGCTTATGGGTCTTTTAAAATCTGCACTAGCTTCTCAGTGTTATGAGGAGGAAACTAATAAGCAAACTTTAAGTTTTAGGTTATTTCTCTAGTTACCACAGTGTCAAATATCAGGGATTCTTTTTAGCACACCTGTCTTATAAACTTGGTCCTTATTCCCCTCTGTGTTTGTTGTAAGACTAAAAACAAAGCAAAACATTAAATAATCCAAAAATACTCTTCATGCCATGGGAGGGATTATGGCAACCAGCACCTGGGTGTCTATGTACCCAAGGGACACTGCAGTTGTGTGTATTTCTACTGCTCATTCAAGGCAAACAGCAACCAGCTGGCTGTGACTGGCTCAGACTAATAAGCATAAAATCAGCATAGGCTGATCCCGGCTGTATCAGCATCTGTTAGGCCATTGTCTCTGCAGATATGTCTGATTGAGCAGAAGGAAGAGCCGAATAGACAGTCTGTTGTGAAGCAGAACACAAGATGAGGAGCCCCTAACCACCTGCCAAGTTTCTGGTGGAGGAGCAACGAGGGAAAGGAGGACAGTCAAACCCACTAGGAAGGTGCCGCATCCAACCTGTAAACCCTCTGTCCTTTTCCAGATGTTTCCTTGGGCATTGCTTCTGGCTAGTTTCAAACAAAAGACAATAATACAAAGAGCCATTGATGACTCAGGAATTAGGATTAAAGATCAGGAGTTGTAAAATCATTTCCTGCATCATTACCCTTACCAGAGAGAGCGAGATGAACAAACAAGGCAGACCATGCTCCACCGCACCAGACAATGAGGTTTCCATCTGATCTGAAGAAGAAATACAAAAAAATAGATAAATAATAAATAATTCTCATCTTGGGTATGGGAATGAATTTAACCTCCCTGACTGTGTCCTCATTTTGCTGAGGCTTCTGCTTCTCTCTCATCTCTGTCCTTGGGCATTTTTGCCATTTCCTGCGACTTCAGAAGCACTCAGGGCTGTAACATTATGTTCAGATTCTTCTGATGCTTGATTACCATGTAAACTCTTCATCTGTCTTGGGAGGACAGTCTCTTTAACTATAAAGGATAAGGCAAAAAACTGAAAGACAAGTGGTCTCTCCTTTCCAATCTATGTCAGATTTGATTTTTGAAAATAATTATTTCCTCTAAGTATTCCTCAAGAAAACTAAAAATCACTTGGCATTTTTAAGAGGCTAGGAACATCGTATTTCTGTATTCTATATAATGGAAGAGTCTGAATATGGAAGCTTGGCAAGTTAAAAAGTGATGTTTCCAAAGTGTAGATTATAGTATGCGAGTCATTTGTATTGAAGACTCACAGAACATGCCGCCCCAAAATATGCTGCTCTGTTATGTTGATTATTCCAAGCTATTGGCTCTTGAAAGATAGCAAATGCAAGAGAGGTTTTCTCTGGTCTTCCATTATCTGCCTAAATACAGATCTCTAAAAGGAACTTATTTGTCATAAATCCTCTCCCCAGGGAGCTTCATCAAGCAAGGAAGATTGACTCCTATTACAAAGGAGAAGACTAGGATTTGCCATCATCTCTGGACAAATGGTGTCCCAAACTATCATGCCTCCCACCATTCTTCTAAGTGCCCATTCATCCTTCCTGGGAATCAGTGCCTCTTCCCTAAGACACCTACATCCCCACTTCCTTACCTTTTCCTATTAAAGTGAAAGTGTTAATCACCCAGTCCAGTCTGACTTTTTGCCACCCCATGGACTACAATCTGCCAGGCTCCCCTGTCCATGGAATTATCCAGTCAAGAATACCAGAATGGGTAGCCATTCCCTTCTCCAAGGGGACCTTCCCAACCCTGGCATGGAAGCTGGGTTTTCTGCACTGCAGGCAGATTCTTTATCATCTCAGCCATCAGGGAAGCTGGTATTTAACCCTGAAATCCAATCCACCTCTGGGAGTTACTCATTTTTCCTTGGGTGTCTCCTATGCAAACATAATGCTTTTTTTCTTCTTATTAGCCTCTCTTTCTATCTGTATTTTGTTTTGGGGAAGGGGAATAGGGAAACAAGTGGCGTGTTTATAGGAGGGAAAATATTACATGTAGATAGACTCATGGGTGGGCTCAGAGCTTATTTACCTGTCTTTTATCACAGGAGTCTCAGCTAAGAACACAGATTAGAGGGGAAATTATTTTTTCCTCCTCTATAGTATGAAAACATTCAAACATTTCCTGTGGGAGTAAACAGTATATAAATCAGAAATCTTTCTTTTTTGAGGGAAAATCCAAAGAAACCGTTGTGTTGGATCAACAGGAGACATGAAAGATAATGACGAGGAGGAAGAGAAGAGACAAACATAGAATTGACTATTTAGTGTAAATGCACAGAAAACAGTTTCTGAACCAAATGTGGTGATTCATAAACTGTGAATCATTCTGGGGAGAAAAGAGTCATGCTGCAAGTTGGCTCAGCGTCTTTATGTTTTCTAATTTTTCAGTTTTTCAATGAAACTGTGAGCCATGCTGTATAGGGCCACCCAAGATGGACCAGTCATGGTGAGAGGTCTGACAAAATGTGGTCCAGTGGAGAACAGAATGGCAAACCACTTCAATATTCTTGCCTTGAGAACCCCATGAACAGCAGGAAAAGGTGAAAAGATAGGACACTGAAAGATGAACTCCCCGAATCCATAGGTGCCCAATATGCTTGGAAATCAGTGGCAAAATAACTCCAGAAAGAATGAAGGGATGGAGCCAAAGCAAGAACAACACCCAGTTGTGGATGTGACTGGTGATGGAAGCAAAGTCCGATGCTGTAAAGAGCAATATTGCATAGGAAGCTGGAATGTTAGATGCAAGAACCAAGGCAAATTAGAAGTGGTCAAACAAGAGATGGCAAGAGTGAACACTGACATTTTAGGAATCAGAGAACTAAAGTGGACTGGAATGGGGCAATTTAACTCAGATAACGGTTATATCTACTACTGTGGGCAAGAATCCCCTAGAAGAAATAGAGTAGCCATCATAGTCAACAAAAGAGTTCGAAATTCAGTACTTGGACGCATTCTGAAAGAAAAGCGACAAAACGATCTCAGTTCGTTTACAAGCCAAACCATTCAATATTACAGTAATCCAAGTCTATGCCCTGACTAGTAATGCTGAAGAAGCTGAAGTTGAATGTTTCTATGAAGACCTACAAGATGCTATAAAATTAACATGCAAAAAGACGTCCTTTTCATTATAGAGGACTGGAATGCAAAAGTAGGCAGCCAAGAAACACCTGGAGTAAAAGGAAAACTTGGCCTTGGAGTACAGAATGGAGCAGGGCAAAGCCTAATATAGTTCTGCCAAGAGAATGCACTGGTCATAGCAAACACCCTTCCTTCCAACAGCACAAGAGAAGACTCTACACATGGACATCACCAGATGGTCAATACCAAAATCAGGTTGATTATTTTCTTTGAAGCCAAAGATGGAGAAGCTCTATACACTCAGCAAAAACAAGACTGGGAGCTGACTGTGGCTCAGATCATGAACTCCTTATTGTCAAATTCACTTAAATTGAATAAAGTAGGGAAAACCACTAGACCATTCAGGTATGACCCAAATCAAATCCCTAATGATTATACAGTAGAAGTGAGAAATAGACTCAAGGGACTATTTCTGATAGAGTGCCTGATGAACTATGATCGAAGGTTCATGATATTGTACAGGAAACAAGGAGCAAGACCATCCCCAAGAAAAAGAAATGTAAAATAGCAAAATGGTTGTCTGAGAAGGCCTTACAAATAGCTGTAAAAAGAAGAAAAGGGAAAAGCAAAGGAGAAAAGGAAAGATATTCCCATTTGAATGCAGAGTCCAAAGAATAGCAAGGAGAGATAAGAAAGCCTTCCTCAGTGATCAGTGCAAAGAAATAGAGGAAAACAATAGAATGGGAAAGACTAAAGATCTCTCCAAGAAAATTAGAGATACTAAGTAAACATTTCATGCAAAGTTGGGCTCGATAAAGGACAGAAATGGTATGAACCTAACAGAAACATAAGAGATTAAGAAGAGGTGGCAAAAATACAGAGAAGAACTGTACAAAAAAGATCTTCATGACCCAGATAATCATGATGGTGTGATCACTCACCTAGAGTGAGACATCCTGGAATGTGAAGTCAAGTGGGCCTTAGGAAGCATCACTATGAACAAAGCTAGTGGAGGTGATGGAATTCCAGTTGAGCTATTTCAAATCCTAAGAGATGATGCTGTGAAAGTGCTGCACTCAATATGTCAGCAAATTTGGAAAACTAAACAGTGGCCACAGGACTGGAAAATGTCAGTTTTCATTCCAATCATAAAGAAAGGCAATGCCAAAGAATGTGCAAACTACCACACAATTTCACTCATCTCACACGCTAGTAAAGTAATGCTCAAAATTCTCCAAGCCAGGCTTCAACAATACATGAACCATGAACTTCCAGATGTTCAAGCTGATTTTAGAATAGGCAGAGGAAATGGAGATAAAATTGCCAACATCCTCTGGATCATTGAAAAAACAAGAGAGTTCCAGAAAAACATCTACTTCTGCTTTATTGACTATGCCAAAGCCCTTGACTGTGTGGATCACAATAAACTGCAGAAAATTCTGAAAGAGATGGGACTACCACACCACCTGACCTGCCTCTTGAGAAATCTATATGCAGGTCAGGAAGCAAAGGTTAGAACTGGACAAGGAACAATAGGCCAGTTCTAAATAGGAAAAGGAGAACATCAAGGCTGTATATATTGTCACCCCACTTATTTAACTTATATGCAGAGGACATCATGAGAAACTCTGGGCTGGAAGAAGCACAAATTGGAATCAAGATTGCTGGGAGAAATATCAGTAACTTCAGGTATGCAGATAACACCACCCTTATGGCCAAAAGTGAAGAAGAACTAAAGAACCTCTTAATGAAAGTGAAAGAGGAAAGTGAAAAAGTTGGCTTAAAGTTCAACATCAGAAAACAAAGGTCATGGCATCTGGTCCCATCTCTTAACAGCAAATAGATGGAGAAACATTGGCAACCATGGCAGGCTTTAATTTTTTAGGCTCCAAAATCACTGCAAATGGTAGCTGCAGCTGTGAAACAAAAAAGACGCTTACTCCTTGGAAGAAAAGTTATGACAGTATATTGAAAAGCAGTGACATTACTTTGCCAACAAAGGTCCATCTAGTCAAGGCTATGGTTTTTCCAGTGGTCATGTATGGATGTGAGAGTTGGACTATAAAGAAAGCTGAGTGCTGAAGAATTGATGCTTTTGAACTGTGGTGTTGGAGAAGACTCTTGAGAGTCCCTTGGACTGCAAGGAGATCCAACCAGTCCATCCTAAAGGAGATCTGGGTGTTCATTGGAAGGACTGATGCTGAAGCTGAAACTCCAATACTTTGGCCACCTCATGCGAAGAACTGAATCATTTAAAAAGACCCTGATGCTGGGAAAGACTGCAGGTGGGAGAAAAAGGGGACAATAAAGAATGAGATGTCACCAACTCAATGCACATGAGTTTGAGTAAACTCCGGGAGTTGGTGATGGACAGGGAGGCCTGGCGTGCTGCAGTCTGTGGGGTTGCAAAGAGCCAGACATGACTGAGAGACTGAACTGAACTGAACTTTTCAGAAAACCAACACAGAGCCCATAAAATATCAGAACCTTGTAAATTATTGTTTTCCAATATTCTCTTTTCCTCAGAATTAGCTGCCTAAATTTAAAAAATTAATAAATAAACCTTAAAAACTTCATACCCCTCCTTCCCTTAGCCTATGGTTTAATTTGGGTGGGTGGGAGAATATTGAGAGGTTTATTTTTGGTTTAATAAACCATTGATGGTAATAAACCACTAATAACCATTTATAAACTATTAACAAACCATTAATACTGATGGTTTAATTTAGTGGGTGGTACCGAGGCAATGGAAATTTAAAAAAAACTCTCCAGGTGATTTTATTCCAGCCATTCCTAAGAACTACTAAAAATTAAAGACACAGACTGGAAGAAAATACTTCCACAATATATAACAGGAAAACCTTAGTAATTAGAATATATGAAGAATACAATTTAAATTTTTAAAGATGAATAGAAAAAATAGGCAAATTTTCAAATTACAGAAAAAATAAAAACCTCTAATGACCAATAAATATATGAAAGCATGGTCAACATTCCTTAAGGAAATGTAAATTAAAATGATAAAAAGAAAAATAGTCTAGCTCTGACCAGATTTGCAAGATAACTAGTATCTGATAATTTAAAATATTGACAAAGGATAGAAAAATATGAACTTTCAAGTATCACTAGTTGGAATACAAATTTTTTCAATTACTTTAGAGAGAGAGTAATGCTGTATTACCTAGTAGCTGTACATACATAAGACAGTAAATTTCATGTATAGATATATACTTTGTGAAATTCTCACCAGCACACAGGAAAATGTGTAGAAGATTATCCATTGAATCATTCCATTTTACTAGCAAATAAAATGTAAACAATCTAAAATTCACCAACATGACACTCTGAATGCAAACTGTGGTATATTTCATACTGTAATCCTGTAGAGCTGGTAAAATAAACAAAGCTATTTGCATCAGCAGGTGTACTATAAAAGGAGAAGGCAATGGCACCCACTCCAGTACTCTCGCCTGGAAAATCCCATGGAAGGAGGAGTCTGTAGGCTCCAGTCCATGGGGTCGCTAAGAGTCGGACACGACTGAGAGATTTCACTTTCACTTTTCCTTTCATGCATTGGAGAAGGAAATGGCAACCCATTCCAGTGTTCTTGCCTGGAGAATCCCAGGAATGGGGGAGCCTGGTGGGCTGCCATCTATGGGGTCACACAGAGTCGGCCACAACTGAAGCGACTTAGCAGCAGCAGCAGTGTACTATATATTTTTGAAGGTTGTTATGAAAATTGATCTTAAAAGTTCTCATCACAAGAAAAATAATTTGTAGCTATATGTGCAGATGGATGTTAACTAAACTTATTGTGATGATCATTTCATACTATGTATGAATATTGTTGCCATATACCTGAAATTAATATAATTTGGTATGTCAATTATATATATATATATAAACTTTTTCATTAAAAATATATAAAATTGAGTGAAAAAAGGGAAGAAGCAGTAGAAGAAAAAGATAAAAAGGAAAGTTCATTGCTTTTGGCCATACAATTTTCAGAGTCAGTGGAAAAATATTGGAGATACTGTAGAAAACTGGTTTAATAGCCTTTGAAGTCAAAGAAATCTGGATTCAAAACCTTCATCAAACAGTTACTTTCAATGTAACATTAGAAAATTGTTCAATCTTCATAAACCTATTATGTCCACCTATAATATAAGAATGATAAAAGCTAACTTATGGAATTGTTCCAAGCATTAAATTAGACAAAGGAATATGTGAAACTTTTCCTTATTTAAGGAAATTCTTCAATTAAATAAAAGAAATATTTTCCCCACTGTCATTTTTATATGTTTTAACATATTGTACTAAATACTAAAAATAATATATTGACTAACAAGCAAATGATTACCCCTACAGAACCTATGATTTTTATGAATTAGACCTTAAAGAAAAAGTCACTCCAGCTGCCTTAGAATCTCTGGCCTAGAACCTTCATATGCTTTCATTCAAACAGCTGAACAACCAAAGAACTGAAAACAATATATCAAACCAGAAACCCTGTAATCATAGAGAGCATTTCACCCTTAGACATGGATTCTATCATTATAAAGGTCTTCTCTTCAGAAAAGTTCTAGATGTGGAGTTTTTCAGGAGAGTGAAAATATTGGATTAATGCCTTGGCAGTAGTGAATTACTATGTAACATTACCAAGCTAGGCTTATATTACATGCCCTAAATTGGTTAAACAAAGGTCATGTGCCCCATTTTTTAATTTATTGCTACTTTGTGGATATAGAAGCATTTCAGAGCATGACGTTCATAAATAAGTGACCACTTTCTCTTGCTGCTGCTAAGTACAAATTTAAGATTTGAGTTTCTCACACATCAGGCACCAGCATACAAGAAGAAATATGGAGATTGAGAAAGAAGTTCAGGGTATGAATCACTGTTGTCCTTAAAGTCTGTCTTTCTGCCTCTGTCTCTCTCATTCGAAATTTCCATGCAGCATTTTACAACAGCTCAACAAGCAGAGTGAACTTTAGGAAAGGTTTTACTGAACAGAATAGATTTTTTTGCTTATGTACATAGGAGTCACAGTTAAACTTCAACAATATAGGTTGAAAATTACAAAATAAAGTATAAATATAGCATTTAGAAGCTGGGACTAATGAAACAAACAAAAAACCCTCACAAAACAAAATACATATACACACCTGTACTCACGCATATGAAAGACAAGCAGTTCCTTAAAATTTTAACTCCTGGAATGATGGAAAGTTAAGCAGAAAAACAGTTTCTAGCAACATTACATAAAGTGATTTTGATAAGTTGTTTGAATTGAACAAAACAAAGAAAAAATTAAGAAAGCAGAATAAAGAAAAAAGGAAAGAAATAGGCAAAGCTATATTTGTTTAAGCAGAATTTAATATAAATATAGAATATTTTCTTCAAGAGAACTTGTTCAGATTAGTTAGGTCAAAGTCATACAACAATAACTTGAACATTTTGTTAGATGTGGTGAAACTAATTTTCAGTGAACCAAAAATATGATCAAGTTCTTAGAATGTATTCATTTGATAAATATTTATAGAACACATTCTTCAGATACAAAGATGGGGAAAAAATAGTCATAACCCTCAAATACCCTATGCTTTGTTATACAAAGGAGACAACACACACAATGTAATGAGAAATACAACAATAAAAATCTTTGCAGATGTATTTTTCAAACAAAAATTTAAAGGATGAATCTAAGAGGATTAATGAAGGAAGACAGCAGATACATCTCATCCTGGAGAAAGGGAAAAGTACAATTTAAAGAGATATAAAATGGTGGTGCTTACTTGAGTGAAAGTGAGTAGTTGTACACAAATAAAGGAGTTGTAGGTGCTCTCCTGATGGTATTAAGACTAGTCTTCCAGTAGTAGCCTGATTTCTCAATCCTACCTTATACTTGAAAGGAAATGTCATTCTCTTCCGTTATATCTCTCCTAGATCAATTCATGCATCATGAAATATGGCCATTTGGTTCCAATCTCTAATCTCCCAGAGAGAAGCTAATGTTTCAACTTAATGGGTAGAGCAAGATTACATAGAAAATTTCAACCCATTTAAAGTAGCCCATGGGGGAGGAGACTTGCTTTTACGATTGCTCTTTGTTCTCTGTGTCTTGTCCCCCTCATCCACATATTCTCAGCTCCGTTTGACCTAAATCAAACAATGCAATGCTCTGAAACTCCAACAATAACTTATGCTTACGTTTTCTAATTTTCATTTTTAAAATCAGGTTACCCATATTTTACATTTTCTCAAGTAAGCCATTAAAAAGCATTAGAATGTCATCTGTGCTTTCTCTGAATGGTGTCTTCATAAACCGTGGTGAACAAGGAAACATTTCATAACTCCGTACATGGTGTTGAACTTTACAAGAAACACAAGAAGGCAGTGCATAAGTAATTTTTCATTAGTTCTGTATGTTTAATGGAGGATGAGATCATAACAGATAATTTTGAATCAATGTAATAAAACAAAGTGATATGAACTGTAGAACAGTGAAGTGACTTTAGGAGCTCCTACTGCGTAGTTTGGATCAGCAGTGTAGAGACACTATTTCCTCTTTTCTCTGAAGCAGAAGCAATTTACTAGCAAATTTAAGATTAGGAGTCATTCATATGCCTATGAGCTATAGTTAGGAGGAATAAAATATTGGGAGAAAGTCTTAAGCTTTCATCATTAAATGTTGGTATTAAGGTTTTCAAGATTAAAAGGCAATTTCTAAGCAGGAACACCAGCTACATTCAGAGAGAAATGTATCCAATCATTGTGATTTGAGATAAGTTCTAGACAGTATATCCTTTCAAAACCCACAACCTGCCATTCAATAAGAGACCCATACTTCTGGATATTAAAAGTTTTTATTTTCAAGAATTTCTTAAAATAATGCAAATTGTAGCTAAACTGACTGTAGGTTACTAAATTCTCTTCCTAATTAGTTGACAGCATGCTTTGAATAAGACTGATAGAAGTGAAGCTTAGAATACTTTTTGAGTAAGAAGAGTGAGAGGGGATCTTTGGTAGAATAAAGAGTTTGATGTCATTAATTTTTACCTGAATATAGAGAATATTCATCAAACAGAAAACACCAAAAAGTTTTGGTCAGAAAAATCAGTTAGTAGGGAAGACTCAAGAAATGTCCTTAATGGTTAAATAATTTCAGCCTGATGCAAAGCCTTTTTCAATCCAAAATCTCAGTTCTTATTGACAAAAACAGAAAAGAAAAGAAAAAAAAAAAGCAACTTTAGCCCACCTGCCCTGACAGCAGATCAAAGGGCATTCTGTAACCAATCATTTCCATAATAAATGACAGTAGCTGGCATAACTAGTGGGTTAAACCCTGGATTTCTGAAGTCCAAACATCTGTATTCCAATTTTTGCTCTTTACTACCAAGCTAGGTGGCCTTAGGCAAATTATTTAATCTCTCTCCAATTGTCAATGTAAATTTCAGATGCTGCTAGGGAATCAGAAAAGAAACAAACCCATAATAAACATAATGACTGCTTTGAAGGTAGTAGAAGTGCTAGCGCAGAAAAAGAAGCTTCTTAGTTTGCCTAAGGCATTTGGAGAAGCCTTCTCAGAAGAGTCAAATTGAGCTAAGATCTAAATTCGCTAACTGTATAAATCTGAGCTGCGAACTTCAGACAATGAAAACATCAAGCAAAGGCAAAAAGGTGTGGGAGAGCATGGAGCCATCAAGGAATTTAACATGGCTGGAATCTAAGATGCAAGAGAGACATAATATAAACAAAGAGGCAATGGGGAACCACAGATTATTTAGAGCAAGGGAATAGTGCTATCAGATTTGCTTATTGGAAAGGTCACTCTGTTGACACTTTGAATTTAAACAAAATAATATTACAGAATTTCAACTGAGCACGGATGAGAACCTGAATTGGATTAAAATATAGAAAACATTAGGCCAATATAGGAAGTAGAAGAAATAAAATTAAAAAATAATTTGGTGGAGGAGAGAGAGAGAAAGAAGCTTTCTGGAATGACTGTTAAATTTCAGCTTGAACGTCTGACAGGCAGTGTTGCCCATCATTAAAACAATGATCACAGATTCAAAGCAGAAGGTAAAGAGACAGAACCCACCAAGCCATGAGAAAACAGGACGGATACCCACTTCCATTTTTAAGACCATGAGCACTTATAGCAAGCATTTCTGTGGGAAAACATAGACAGAAAGCAAATCTCTAATAATGAAAAGTTAGTACCTAACATGTAGCAACAATAAAATCAATAAAAGTTAGAATACAGCTGTACTAAAATGTGGATTTTGAGCCATTTAGAACAAAAGTCTCATAATTCCTTTTACAGGTATAAACATGGATAATAGGAAATCATTAAACTGAGAACATAAAGATGACTAGGCAAAAAAGAGAATATGGCTCTTGTAAAGACAACTATTCCCCTCAGCCTCATCAGATTAAAACTTTTGATTCATTGGAGTAGAGGCATTAAAAACAGAGCACCCTAGTTCTCAGTGCTATTTTTACTATGTTATTAGTAACCAAACTCAGCTCAGTAAAATCTGAATTTACCATCCAGTATTACAAGTTAAAATATTCTCAAAAAATTTCGTTTTCATTTTGAAAAAAAAGAAAAACACCTACATAAACAACCTTACAGACATATTGAAGACAGTTATGTGGCTGGAATTCAACTGACAAATTTTCCCTAATCTACAGAAACCAAACTAGTAACTTCTTCCAACAATTTAAAAAGTCATTCTAAATAAGAATATTTTTTCCTTGGTAAGCTAAGATGGATGTGGAAAGTTAATACCTTACCTAGAACGGGTCCTAAACTAAATGACAAGGGGGTTTTTCTAAAAACCTGTGAATACCCTCCAGTAGCAATCACATATGAACCTGGTAATGATCAGAATCTTTTTTTTTTTTCTTTTTTAACTACAAAATCATCAAATGGGAAGCAGCGCTTGACAGGACAAATCATTCAGTTAGTTGTAGGGGTTCCAAGGTTACAAGTGTAAATGTCACGAGAGGGTTCTTAGCAGCTTTATGCATCAGTGTCT
This sequence comes from Hydropotes inermis, assembly GCA_020226075.1. Classification (NCBI taxonomy): domain Eukaryota; kingdom Metazoa; phylum Chordata; class Mammalia; order Artiodactyla; family Cervidae; genus Hydropotes; species Hydropotes inermis. Next base: position 7,074,625 of record CM035295.1, on the reverse strand, counting down.
GTAATGACAGTATTGTGCATGACAAACCTCTGACTGTCTTCTGTGAGGAAGTAGAAGGAAATGTACCACATGATCAGATGTAGCGTTTCCCCTTGCTGGCATGACAGGTCCAAGACAGGTCCAACAAGACAGGTCCAACTGAACGAGATTGGTATAATGTATCTTTAGCCTGGAAATCTCCTGGAGATAGGGCATGGTTCTATTAGGTCTGCTTTTTGAACTCGTGCCAAAGGATGTCAAATAAACCCAGTAACAAGCAAGATAGCTATTTTTACTTTTGCAGTTTCTCCTTTCACTTTACCTCCTTGTGGTGGACATACATTTTCCAGACCACAGGCTTGCATTCCAATCCCCTATGATGAAAATGACATATTTTTTTGGTGTTAAGTGCTAGAAGATAATTGTAAGTCTTCATAGAACCATTTGACTTCAACTTCTTTGGCATCAGTGGTTGGAACACAAACTTGGATTACTGTGATGTTGAAGGGTTTACCTTGGAAAAGAACCCAGATCATTCTCTCATTTTTGAGACTGCACTCAAATACTGCATTTCACACTCTTGTTGACTATGAGGTCTATTCCATTCATTCTGAGGGATTCTTGGCACAGTAGCAGATATAATGGCCCTGTTACCTAATTTTGACTATTCCTCTGCATTTTAATTCACCGCTTCCTAAGATGTCAGTGTTCAATCTCGCCATCTCCTACTCGACTATTTCCAAAACTAAGATCATGGCATCTGGTCCCATCACTTCATGACAAACAGATGGGGAAACAGTGGCTGACTTTATTTTGGGGGCTCCAAAATCACTGCAGATGGTGATTGCAGCCATGAAATTAAAAGATGCTTATTCCCTGGAAGGAAAGTTATGACCAACCTAGACAGCATATTAAAAAGCAGAGATATTACTTTGTCAACAAATGTCCATCTAGTCAAGGCTATGATTTTTCCAGTGGTCCTGGACAGATGTGAGAGTTGGACTATAAAGAAAGCTGAGTGCAGAAGAACTGATGCTTTTGAACTGTGGTGTTGGAGAAGACTCTTGAGAGGCCCTTGGACTGCAAGGAGATCCAACCAGTCCATCCTAGAGGAGATCAGTCCTGGGTGTTCATTGGAGGGACTGATGTTGAAGCTGAAACTCCAGTACTTGGGCCACCTGATGTGAAGAACTGACTCATTTGAAAAGACCCTCATGCTGGGAAAGATTGAAGGCAGGAGGAGAAGGGGATGACAGAGGATGACATGGTTGGATGGCATCACCGACTCAATGGACATAAGTTTGGGTAAACTTCAGGAGTTGATGATGGACAGGGAGGCCTGGTGTGCTGCAGTTCATGGGGTCACAAAGAGTTGGATATGACCGAGTGACTGAACTGAACTGATCCTTGATTCATGGACCTAACATTCCAGGTTCCTGTGCAATATTTTTCTTATAGCATCGGACTTTACGCATCCATCCACAGCTATGTGTCATATCCACTTTGACCCAGCCACTTCATTCTTCTTCGAGCTATTTCTAATTGCCCTCCACTCCCCCCCAGTAGCGTATTGGACACCTTCCTACCTGGAGGTGGGGGGAGGATCATCTTCCAGTGTCATATCTCTTTTCCTTTTCATGCTGTCTGTGGGATTCTCCAGGCAAGAATACTGGAGTGGATTGTCATTTCCTTCTCCAGTGGACCACATTTTCTCAGAACTCTCCACCATGACCTGTCCATCTTGGTTGGCCCTGAATGGCAAGGCTCATAGCTCCATTGAGTTATGCCAGCCCCTTTTCCGTGACAAAATTGCGATCCATGAAGGGAAAATATAGGTATAAAAAATGGCTATGAGAAAGAAATTTTCTGTCTACATCAGAACTACATCAGAACTCAATAACCATTATAGAGAAAACTATATGGTAAATGTTCATTTTTTATTGTCAGGGAAACATTTGTCTTGAAGTAGCAGCATTCTTTCTGTGCTCAGGGGACATCTTACAACCTACATCATCTTATTTGTGCATTATTTGACAGGAAGCTTAGGAGTGAAATGATTGCATAATTATTTCATGTTTTAAGTCACTTTTGTATCTCCTCTTTCATGTTTTTTAATGATATAAAAATATATTTATTCTCTATCAAGACAGTTTTATACTACACTTTAAGCAAGTTCTGTTCATTCTTTATCTCTGGTATAATTAATGTCTTTAATCCTTCTTCTGTATTATCTCTAAATCATTGCAAATTTAAAAAATAACTTCTTGGTTGTGTATTTATCTTGGACACAGATTTCCAGATTTTTTTTTCAGCTTATTGAGGTATAATTAATATATAAAATTGTGAGATATTTAAAGTGTACAATATGATGATTTGATATACATATACATTGTGAAAGAATGTACCCTCAATGAGTCATTTAACAGTCTACCACCTCACATATGTATATAAATATATGTGAGCACATTTAAGTTCTATGCTCTTAGCAAATTTTAATTACACAATATGGTAATATCAGCTATAGACACATGCACATTAGATACTCAGACTTATTATAACTGAAAGCTTGTACCCTTTTACCAATCCCGCCCCCCATGTTCCCCTCTCTACAGAGCCTGGCAAACCCACTTTTCTACTCTCTTTTTCTACAACTTTAACTATTTTTTTACTCCATATACAAGTGTACTATGCAGTGTTTGTTTTCCTCTGTTTATTTCACTTAACACAATGACCTCCCAGTTTCTGGTTCATCTACGTTGTCACAAATGACATGATTTACTTCTTTGTATGAATGTATATATATATATGTATATATATTTCATATTTTCTTTATCCATTGCACCATTAATGTACATTTAAGCTCTTTCTATATATCACTGCTTTCTTTACATGGCTTATATTTTTAGGTTTTCATCTTTACTTTAAATATCAAGATATTTTTGTAAAAGACAACCCAAATGCTTTTTGGAATGAAAAATTTATAAATAAGAAAACTTCGATAAGCATAGCAATAGTTGTCAGTGCATCCGCTTTCACTTCCCAGGTGGCACTAGCCGTAAAAAACCGTCCTACCTGTGCAAGAGACATTACAAGACCCAGGTTTGATCCCTGGGTCAGGAAGATCCTCTGGAGGAGGAATGTGATCCTCTCCAGTATTCTTGCCCGGAGAATCCCATGGACAGAGGAGCCTGGCAGCCTCAGTCCATTGGATTGCAAAAAGTCTGCCATGACTGAAGCAGCTTAGCATGCATGCACAGCTTTTGCTTTATCAGATATAAGAGAAAATATTTGAGTAGAATTTATAGCCTTTTATAATTATCATATTACAATTCATTAAGTTTTTTTTTTTTACTTTAAGTTATTCTCAAAAGTTAAATTACAGCAAAAATTTATTGATCAGCCTATCTGAAAGCTAATTCTTAGTATATTGCATTAGCAATAGCATCATTCTTACTCATTAATCCTTAACTGCTTAAGCTTGAATGTATTCCCTCGAGTGTCTATTACTTATCAATACCTCTCAGGAAGATAACTTCTTTTTCTTACTATCCAGATGTTGCTTTACTTTATGTAATGATGGATTTCTGAAACTTCAGGTATAGGCCAGTCTTTTAAGATTCAATTTTATTTTTTTTAATAATTTTATTTGTTTACTTATGGCTGGGCTGGGTCTTTGCTGATGCATGGGCTTCACTCTAGTTGTGGTGAGTGGGTGCTGCTCTCTAGCTGTGGGGCTTGGGCTTCTCACTGCAGTGATTTCTCTTGTGCAGATTGGCTCTAGGGCACTGACTTCAGTAGCTGTGGTGCATGGGCTAAGTAGTTACAGCTCAGGGGCTCTAGAGCACAGTCAATGATTGTGGTGCAAGAGTTTATTTGCTCCGAGGTATGTGGGATTTTCCCGGATCAGGGATGGAACCCCTGTCTACCACACTGGCAGGCGGACTCTATCACTGAGCCACAGGGAAGCCCTCAATTATATTTTAAATACTCAAATTCCATAGTCTTAAAGCGTTTATCAGAAGTACTTGTGTATTTGAGTTGAATCATCATTTTGTAAGTTTATTAATTTACTGGTTTGTAATGAAGTTCAGGGATTTTCAATTATATCTGCACTTTCAACTTACACTAGGTTATTATTACTATCATTGTTGCATGTGTTCATTACCCTGATTAATTCTAAGAAACCCTAATAGATAGTCTGTGTTTTATGACTATATCCAGAAGTTCAGGAGTGTACTTGAGAAGGTTGACCTTAAATACTAATATCTAGCTAAGCATGTCAGAACAAGCAATTTGGGATTCATTAGGTGAGCTATGTTGGAAGGAAAAATATGGTTAAATAGAACTGGTTATTTATTAAAGAACTGAAATGTAGCTTTAGTTTGAAAAGAGATTGGAAAGAGGAATATGAGATGTTTTGCCATATGCTGGTTTTGGCTGGCATCAATTGCAACAGCTCTGAAAAAAATTTTGTGAGTGTTCAGGAAGTAGGCTATAAAATCTTTCCATGAATATATACCAGAATCATAACATCATAGGCTATTAAAGTTGGGAGGAATTTTTGAGAATATTTAATACAACACTTTCATATATCATATTAAAAATGATAGACATAGAAATGCAGTGATTTCCCCAGGGATAAGTATTTTTGTAATAAAGTTTGAATAAGAATTTCACGGAACTTCATCCAAATATCAAAAATATCAAATATCTCTTTCTTAAACTCAAAACAGAAAGCTTTGCTCCCACTCCTTCTATTTAACCTCCCAGTGTTTCTATGATATACTTCCAGTTATCACTAAGCATCACAGAAAGAATGTCAAAATGATACCAGTGAAGATGCTCTCCATTTCTAGGAAATAAAAACAGTTTCAAGATAGAGCTCACAATCTTGAACTCTTACTTTGTCTTGGAGTTATTCTCCCCATATATTATTTTAAATTACACATTTTTTCAATAATATTTTGTATCCAATCTTCTGAGACAGTTTTCCTAATTTCTTTTGTCTTTATTAGGCATAAGTGTTTTTATAATGGTTTCTCACAAGCAAGTTGCTTATATTTTTATAATTATAATCCATCAGTGAGAGAACATATTAACTAAACCTTTGCTACCATAGATGAGCAGCACTGATAACATCTGAAACTTATTAGAAATACAGATCTTCAGGTCCCGTCCCAGACTTCCTGAACCAGAATCTGCATTTTAATAAGATCCCTCAGTGACTCCTATGCACATCAATGTTGGACAGTCACTGAACTAGATCAATAATCTATATAGAAATCAATACAAAGCTACTCTAAATACCCAGAATAAGACTCTTATATGGCTAATTTTTGGTTAAAAAATAATAATAATAAAATTTTAAAAGGGATGGCTAAACCTGGGATATCACATGCAAATGGATTGGACTCTCGAAAAGTTTAAATAGTTGCTTCTGTTATTAATTTAGGCAAAACAAAACTCTAAACTTCTCTAAAGCAGGGTTTTCTGACTTAACAACATAGGCTTTATACTTTGAAAGTGAAAGTCACTCAGTCGTGCCCAATTCTTTGCAACACCATAGACTATACAGTCCATGGAATTCTCCAGCCCAGAATACTGGAGTGGGTAGCCTTTCCCTTCTCCAGTAGATTTTCCCAACCCAGGGATCAAACTGAGGTCTCCTGCCTTGGAGGCAGATTCTTTACCAGCTGAGCCACAAGAGAAGCTCAAAAATACTGGACCCAACTAAATATAAGGAAAATGTTTTTGAAAATTATTCATAAGATAATAAATCTGCTCAGTCGTATCCACATCTTTGCGATCCCCTAAACTATAACCCAACAGGTTTCTCTGTCCATTGGATTTTTCCAAGCAAGAATACTGGAGTAGGTCGCCATTTCCTTCCCCAGGGGATCTTTCTGACCCAAGGACTGAATCTGGGTCGCCTACATTGTCAGGCAGATTCTTTATCATTGAGCCACCTTGGATGCCCAAGAAAATAAATATATATGCTATTATCTCATACGTATAGTGTAGACCTGAATACCCCCCACTCCTGGAGCTTATGCCACCTCTCATGGTATTTGTCAACACAACCTAGGCTATGTTAGTCAAAGGAAATACCCATTTTGCATTTTACCATATTGATGTCCCTTAAAATATGTTTTTTTTCCTAAATTTTATTGGCTATTTATAATGGATCAAAGTAGTAACTCTGTTTTCAGCATGACTGAGAAGGATAGGGAACTGTAATGAAAGAGATGTGTTGAGTTGGTCACAGCTTTGTTTATTTTTAACTGAATTTGCTCTAGGAAACATCTACTTTAGGGTGTTAACACATTGTTTACTGAAGCAAAAATCCATTGTGAAAAAAAGAGTATATTTTTAAACAATCTCTATATTTGAGTAGTTGCATGGCATGTCTTTTCAATCTAGGTAGTCTGATAAACAAGTGAAAAGTACTAACGTGATTAATGAAAGTCATAATTTCTGGCCAATTGTCAGTCAAGACAATGATGTGCCACTGACCTTTGTAGTAGATACGAGTAAACAAATATCCACTATTACAGTAGTTTGGTTGTTACTTGTGGAAAAAGGGTTATGAAGAGGAGCTTCATTTCTAGGGAAGAACACACGTCTTATATATTTATATCAGTATATGCCAAGTTGAGGATACAATCAAAATGTTTTAATTTAGATGATCGTCTCTTTTAGATTCCTCTTGTTTCCATATCTAGTCTGTATTCAGCTCCAAATAGAATAAAGGCTCTAAACACACAGGTGTAATGGGAGTGGCTGATACAGCAATTATCATTATTTTCTCCTAGTCAATAAATGTCAGCCATTCTAGAGCAGGGGAAATGATCATTATAATCATTAGTGGAGGCTCAAAGAACATAAGAAAGCATCAGTTTCCATTCTGCCTTTTCAAACAAGGTTATAAAAAAAAAAAAAGATAAGGGAAGTTAGCTGTTTTCTCTAACAAAATGAGAAAGCTAAAATATATCTTCCATTAAGAGAAATCATTTGCCTTAATGTGTTACATAACACCTAGCACATGTTAAAGCATTCAACAAATAAGTGTTGAGATGAAAAATAAATGAATAGGTTTTGCTATTAATAACCTCATACTTAAGAAGCTAACAACTCTTCCTGTTTTCTTCTATTTAAATAAAAATGGTAAATAATTATTTTTGAATCTTTGATTAACAAACAACTGTACTGGTCTGTTAGTAAATAGCTAGTATTATATTTATTCTGTAAGAAATCCTCGATCTTCTACTAAATGCCAGGATCATCTTAGACTCTGAGTATGTGAACATCAATAAGTCAAATTCTCCGAAAGAAACTGAGAGTCCAGACTGAGTGCAATACATGTAATCCCAGACACTCCCTTCACGCACAAGACACTCATTACCCAAGCTCCTGGGAGGGTTGATGACTCAGCTAGGTCCCTCTCTGAGCATTTCTCTTAGCTGAAGAGATCTATCTGATATAATATCACAGCTCTTCCCCAGAGGCAATCCACATTCAATGAATAAATAAAATGCTGGCTCCCCTGCCTCAAGGAGAATAACCATGAAACAGCATCCCAGGAATTCCATAGTTCTCTGGGGATTCAGGTGAAGCCCCTGTTCCAACTGATTTGCACTGTGACTCCTCCCTTCGCTAAAACCCATCTCTCTCATTCCCAGTGGGAATTGCTCCTTAGGCCTCCCTAGATACCATTTCTGAACAAAAATCTCCATCTCTGAGTCTGTTTCATGGAAAATACAAATTAAGAGAGCTGATGACTCCAGGGGGTAGTTAGGACTGAGAAAATGGGATTTTGGAGCCATTTGTAGGGCAACGAAGATGCCATCACAAGTGTTAAATGAGGCAATAATTGCACTCTTAGAATGCTGCTGCTGCTAAGTCACTTCAGTGGTATCCGACTCTGTGCAACCCCATAGACGGCAGCCCACCAGGCTCCCCCGTCCCTGGGATTCTCCAGGCAAGAACACTGGAGTGGGTTGCCATTTCCTTCTCCAGTGCGTGAAAGTGAAAAGTGAAAGTGAGGTCGCTCAGTCGTGTCTGACTCTTCGAGACCCCATGGACTGCAGCCCACCAGGCTCCTCGGTCCATGGTATTTTCAAAGCAAGAGTACTGGAGGAGTGCAATGTCAGAATTACAAGTGTTAAACTGGAGTGGGATACTAATAGTAGGGAATATATAGGTAAGAATTAGTGGTAAAGAATCCGCTTGCAGATGCACAAGCCACATGAACTTCGGCTTCCATGCCTGAGTTGAGATCTCCCGGAGAAGGACATGGTGACCCCTCCAGTATTCTTGCCAGGATGATCTCACGGACAGAGGAGCCTGGCGGGCTGCAGTCTTTGGGATCACAAAGAGTTGGACCTGACTGAAACACCGAGCAAGCGTAAGCATGCACAATAGTTTAGGCTCTTAAGAGGATATACAGAATATTCATTATAAAGTTAAATAGGAACATGGTAGCCCTGTTGGGTGGCCTAGGTTTGAGAAAGACGGAAAAGTTTAGGTTATTGAATCAGCAAATGAAAATGAAGTGTGAAAATCAAATAGAATGTAATGTTATTTGGGAGCATAATAAAACTCATCTGCTACAACCATGGGCTAAAAAAGCTGAGGACTTAATTACAAGAGTTCTTAGCTCTAGGGAAAGTGAAAGTCCCTGCCCTAGCAAGCATGCTAGGTTAGGATCATGGCCCTGGTGGGAGATAGTGGAACTCTGAAATTTGGAATTGAGCATCTCTAAGAGGATATAGTCAATGCCCTGGAGCTCTAGAATATATCAGCAACATTGGTGGAAGGTAGAAGGAGGAAGCAGCACTGGGTGGGCACAGAAGTCAAACCGTGGTGTAGACCACGCAGCCTCAGTCCACCCCAGGGGGAACCTGGAACTGGACTACCTCACTGGGCTTCCCATGCTTTGGGCCAAAATGGGTAGGACTTCATAGTCCTGCTTGGTCAGTCATTGCATGGGGCTTCCTAGAACTCAGACCAAAGGCAGCACTTCGCAGCTGAGCCAGACCTGAAAGGGGCTGATCAGTGGTGACTGGTGACTACATTTCCAGAAGCTGAAGAACTCAGCTGGGTGTTTGGCCATAATTTCTCCATGCCTACGACAGTGGGCACCCACTCTTCAGCAATGTGCCGCTCACTCCTCATAGGAGCTCAAGCGTGAGTACTGGTGGCCATTTCCTAGAAGTCCCTTTGAAAACTGCCCCCGACCAAATAAAGCCTCCTTGCTAAAATTTATGTTCCCTTTCCGAGAAAAGCCCGGTTCCAAAGACTGGCTGTATAGGGCAAAGGAGTGCATGTAATGCTCCCGTCCTCTTGCCTCAGAACTGTCCATTATGAAGCACCATGCCAGCAGCATAAGCGCCCCACCTCCCGGTTTTGTCTGAGGCCTTTCTTGTGACCGTATCACAGATTGAATCTCCCCACTTCCCATTCCCTCTTATTTTAATCCCCCCTAAGAGTTGATCTGGAAGATACACTACACTAAACATCTATAAGTAAATCTCTGTCTCATTGTCTGTTTCCCAGGCAACCTGATAAATGAAGTGATGAAAGTCAAACAAGCAACTATAAATCTGTACAATAAAAGATATGACAGAAGTAAGCAACAGGGCCACTGAAGCGTAGTAAGAGCGTTCAACCTGGACCTGACAAAGAGGAGAGGTAAGGACAGCCTCCCGGGTAAGACAAAATTATCTGTCTTTCATGTTGCCCCACTAGAATGGAGCCCCAAACCCACTCCAGTTCTGATAATACAATCATTGTTTTACATGCAGATATATGTAGCTAAAATTATATTCACTTAAAAGAATAAGAGATTTCTTTTTTGGTATCTGTCAAGAAGTTTTCAGATAGTTAGAACAAAGTTCATATGGCAAATTTCACCAGTGACCCAGACTTTTCCTCTGTTTCAGCTCTACCGTATTCGTAGGTGTGACTGTCTTCTTAGGCTCACAGCATAATTGCTAAATGTATAGATATTGTTTTTATTTCTACAATAAACATCTATAAGTAAATCTCTGTCTCATTGCTTTTCTGACACTATAATCATTAAGTTTTACATGAAGATATATGTAACTAAAACCATGTTCACTTAATAAGGGATTATTTTTTGTTATCTATCAAGAAGTTTTCAGATAGTTAGTACAAAGTTCATATGTCAGATCCATAATTTCACCAGTGACCCAGACTTTTCCTCTATTTCATCTCTACCATATTCATGGGTGTGACTGTTTTCCTTAGGCTCACAGTATAATTGCTAAACGTATAGGGTTTGTTTTTATTTCCTCACAAGAAGAATGAGAAAGATTAAGAATATAGAAAGTCAAAGGGCAAATTGCAACAGGCAAAAGTCAAATGATTTTAACCCCTTTAAAATATTTTCCCTAACCAAACTGTTCACATAAATCACAGCTTTCTCTATCTCAATGAAACTATAAGCCACACTGTTCAGGCTGACCCAAGACAAATGTGTCATGGTGGAGAGTTCTGACAAAATGTTGCCCATTGGAGAAGGGAATGGCCAACCACTTCAGCATTCTTGCCTTGAGGATCCCATGAACAGTATGAAAAGGCAAAAAGATATGACACTGGAAGATGAACTCCCCAGGTTGGTAGGGGCCCAACATACTGCAAAAGAGGAGATAAATCGCTCCAGAAGGAATTAAAAGGCTAAGCCAAAGCAGAAACAATGCCCAGCCATAGATATGTCTGGTAGTGAAAGCCAAGCCCGATGCTGTCAAGAACAATACTGCACAAGAACCTGGAATATTAGGTTCATGAATCAAGGTAAATTGGAAGTGGTCAAACAGGAGATGGCAAGAGTAAACACGGGTGTTTTAGGAATCAGTGAACTAAAATGGATGGGAATGGGCAAATTTAATTCAGATGACCATTATATCTACTACTGTGGCAAGAATACCTTAGAAGAAATGGAGTAGCCTGCATAGTCAACAAAAGAGTCCAAAATCAGTACTTGGGTGCAATCACAAACCACAGAATGATCTTGATTTGTTTCCAAGGCAAACAATTCAACATCACAGTAATCCAAGCCTATCTCTCAACCACAGATACCAAAGAAGCTAAAGTCAAATGGTTTTATGAAGACCTACAAGGTCTTCTAGAACTAACACCAGAAAAAGATATTCTTTTCTTTATAGGTAACTGGCATGCAAAAGTAGGAAGTCAAGAGATACCTGAAGTAACAGATAAGTTTGACCTTGAAGAAAAACAAAAGACAAAGGCTAATAGAGTTTTGCCAAGAGAACTCACTGGTCATAGTAAACACCCTCTTCCAACAACACAAAATACGAGTCTTCACATAGACATCAACAGATGGTCAATACTGAAATCAGATAGATTATATATTTTTTGCAGCTGAAGATGGAGAAGTTCTATACAGTCAGCAAAAACAAGACTGGGTGCTGACTGTGGCTCAGATCATGAACTCCTTGTTCCAAAATTCAGACACAAATTGAAGATTTTCCCTAACCAAACTGTTCACATAAATCACAGCTGTAAACAGGTTTCTCAGGAGGCAAATAAGGTGGTGCTCAAGAAGTAATAGTTAGAACCAGACATGGAACAACTGATTGATTCAACATTAGGAAAGGAGTGCACCAGGCTATATATTGTCACATTTAACTTATATGCAGAGTACATCATGTAAAATGCCAGTTGAAAGAATCACAAGTTAAAATCAAGATTGTCAGAGAAATATCATCCTCAGATATGAACATGACACCACCCTTGTGGCAGAAAGTGAAGAGGAACTGAAGAGCTTCTTGATGAAAGTGAAAGAGGAGAGTGAAAAACCTGGCTTAAAACTCAACATTCAAAAAACTTAATATCATGGCATCCAGTCCCATCATTTTGTGGCATATCAATGGGGAAACAATGGAAACAGTGAAAGACTTCTCCTTGGTCTACAAAATCACTGCAAACAGTTAATGCAGGCATGAAATTAAAAGATGCTTGCTGCTTGGAGGAAAAGTTGTGACAAATCTAGACAGCGTGTACAAAAGTAGAGACATTAATTTGCCAACAAAGGTCCATATCATCAAAGCTATGGCTCTAACAATAGCCGTGTATGGATGTGAGAGTTGTACTATAAAGAAAGCTGAGCGCTTAAAAATTTATGTTTTTGAACAGTGGTGTTGGAGAAGATTCTTGAGAGTCCCTTGGACTACAAAGAGATCCAACCAGTCCATCCTAAAGGAAATCAGTCCTGAATATTCATTAGAAGGACTGATGCTGAAGCTGAAACTGCAATACTGTGGCCACCTGATGCAAAGAACTGACTCATTTAAAAAAAACCCTGATGCTGGGAAAGATTGAGGGCAGGAGGAGAAGGGGACAACAGAGGATGAGATGGTTGGATGACATCACTGACTCAATGGACTTGAGTTTGAGTAAGGTCTGGGAGATGGTAACGGACAGGGAAGCCTGGTGTACTGAAGTCCATGGGATCGCAAAGAGTCCGACACGACTGAGTAACTGAATTGAGCTGAACTGAACTCATCGCATTTACAATAGAAAAAAATTTTTAATTTTTTTTTTTATTGTAGTGGGTTTTGTCATACATTGACATGAATCAGCCATGGGTTTACATGTGTTCCCCATCCCGATCCCCCCTCCCACCTCCCTCTCCACCCGATCCCTTTACATACAAATAAAACCAAAATAAACAGCAAGGATAGTTATCACTGTTACTATGGAGTATATGTGGCTTAGCAAGTTTGAAACTTACCAATATTATCTCGCTTATTTATGTAACATAATATCAACCAGTTTCCAATTAACATAAAACCTACTATAGTGTTTGTACTGTGCTCAGTTGCTCAGTCGTGGCCAACTCTTCGCAACCCCATGGACTGCAGCCCTCCAGGCTCCTCTGTCCTTGGAATTCTCCAGGCAAGAATACTGGACTATGCTGCCATTCCCTTCTCCAGGGGATCTTCCCAACCCAGAATCAAACCCAGGTCTCCTGCACTGCAGGTAGATTCTTTACCATCTGAGGCATCAGGGAATTGGGGAGCAGGGGAGGGTAACACATTTAATACAGAATCAATTATATATGAATGATTAAAAAAAAACCTTAAGTTGATCATTTTGAATCTGTTTTTCCTGTCCTGTATCATACTGGTTTAAATTGCAAAAAGTAAAGATCAATAAAGAATCCAACTTAGTGCAAATGCTGTTTAAGCGAAACTTTCCATTGAACTCACAAATCCAATTCAAGGAATACTTTACTCACACTTCAACTTACATACCCAGGATCTTAAAATGATTTATAAAGTTAAATAATACAATTACACAGTTAAATAACCACACAGAGAGAAGCAAATTAACACAGCTTTTAGGCAAGAGAGAAAAGACTTTCAAAAACTCTATGAAAAAAAAAAAAAAGAGATAGCATCAGTGATGCAGAAAAATGCAAGAATTTTCTTCCAGGTGCCAAGCGCAATAAAGGAAAGGGCTTTGATCCTATCTCATGGAAAAGCACCATGGAAAGAAGGGAGAATTAGAGTTAGAGAACTGAGGGAGTGGGATAAAATGGAGACAAATATTTCTTGAAATATATTTCCTGGCTACAAGCAGATATCAAATTTTAAAAGATGTTTGGTATACAAAATTTTTGAGGTATAAAAAGCATTTGATAATGTTAATATATGTATATGGTTCCAAAATTCCTACATACAACTAGACACAATTCTCAAAGCAGGAAATATGGAAACATATGTATTTCATAGTCATAACTAGACCAGCAGTATTGAATTAAATGAGCCCTTTCCTTCCGCCCAGTTTTCCTTAAGTAAAAAGTCTGATGCATTAGAAATGAATCTATTACATAAGCCTTCTTTTTCTGTTATGCTAAAGGCAGTTCACACCTCAAAGACTATCCCTGTTTCAGGGAGAAATGCAATGTATGTACTTTGCTGCTTTGATAAGATTCCTTATTCAGCAGCCCCACCTTGTACTCATTCTATCAACTGTTATATTCTCTTTATGTGGAACATTTAGCTGCAGCTTATTCTCATAACTTATGTCCCAGTTATGCCCTTTTGAATGGGATTCTGAGGTGTAATGACTAAAGTACTAGATTTAGAGATAAAAGAAGGGATTTAGTATCTTCGCTTGGCTTTCTGATGTGTATTCATTTCTGTGCCCTTTAACTTATTTGAGCCTCATTGTTTCCATCTATGAGAGAGAATAACTGTATATGGAACACTGAGGACTGAGGTAGACACAAATTAAATGAATTTTATGACAGAGAGAAGAGACAATTTATACATATTTAAACAGAACAAAATATAGAGTCAGTTAAGACAAAAAAATCATAATTTTACTCCAGTATTGTCAAAAGAACTATATAAAGAATACGAGTACATTGTGAACTTTAAATATATACGTCTTAAATAGTAAGCACAGGAAAGTCAGTTTCAAAGGAAGTAGAATCAGTTATGAGGACCATCTTCCTAGATGAAAAAAGTACTGTGGTCATCTCTTCCATATTAACTAAGCCTATCCAGTATCTTTAGCAATCCTTTCATATGGGTGCCTTCTAGAAGTAAACCATAATATCTTATATAGCCAAGCAGATGTTTTAACACACCATCTTTTTGTTAGCATATGTTCTTAAAGTATTGGCTTTTGTATTATATTGGCCTTTATCCTGTATTGGCCTTTACACTGAACATCTAAAGAATTAAAATTGTAGAATGATAATGATAGGCAAAATTATATGTAATTGATACGGAAATGATGGTATTAGGGTATTCAAAACCCTATTTGGAGCCATTTGTGGTGGACATGTAGATTTCATTAATGGGCTTCTTTCTCTTTTAGTGTAATGTTTGATGCAAGACTTGAAACAAACAAACAAAAAAGAGACTGAGTTGAATTGGTTGGTGTGTATATATCAGAACAGAAAAGATCCCACAATTAGGAGGGAGAAGTGGGAAGAGACAGAAGAACCAGCAGAGACTGGAATGGGGCAGTCATTGGAAAAGGGGGTTGACAGTTACTTGAACAGAAAATCCAGGGATAAATGAGGTTTTGGGGACTCAGAGGAGAAAGGAGAGATCAGGATATTTTGCCATGTGTCATGTAAAGCATTTCTCTTTTTTCCTTCTTTAGCATAGATGTACTTTTCCTTTCAAGCCTTTTATTTTTAATGTTTGACTTGCATTTTCTTTTATAGATTACACTCTGTGAGATAGGTTGTGAAGCAATGAAGGTGAGTGAACGTAGACTTATCTATATTGAGATATTAAGGTTATATTACTACCATGCACACACACAAAATTTAGCAGTGGTGGAAAGTTTTGATTTTGGGGAAAAGAAAAGCAGACCTCTATTTGAAACAGCAAATTTAGAGGCACCATATACTTTAATTCCACTGAGATCTGCTGTGATCTCCAATCAGAGTTCAGCATTGACAGTCCAGGGCAGTTAGGATAGTGTTTCTAATAAAACGGAAGGATTAAATGGAACAAATAATACCTAGAGCAAAATAAATAAACCAAGTCATAAAAAAGCCCAGCTCCTATGACAATATCATAAAACTTGTCTTTAATCTTATTTTCTTCTTCTTTTGAAAGAGGGAATGTTCATGTGGGAAATTTTCCTTTCTATGTCTCCCTGGCTACCAATATGACCCTTCATGTGAAAAAATCCTGAGGCCCCAAATGAACCATTTACAATAAATCATAATCCAAAGCTCATAATTTTAGCCACTTTAGGATGATTTCTTTCACCTCGAGTTGTTGTTCTCCTTGGCTTCCACATGATGTTTTCCTAAAGTCATTATCCAATAGAGTCTGTTTATTAAAAAATGTTTCAGTAAGAACAAGATAGTGATGGATATAAAGAGCCAGGAGTCACTACCACTGAAAATTGCTTTAGTCAGTGCAGTTAAGTAAAAGCATATGTTGATAAAAGTCATATTTTTCAGTAAAGCATATTCTTATGGCTTAATTTGTTCTACAAGCCTAACCTCTTCCTCCCACTGCTTCTGTATGAACACAATATTACTTTCTCTCTCTAATTATCTTAACGGCAGCCCTGTAAATAAACACAATAGCTTAATTGTATTTATTTGTGAGCTATCTGTTTTAGTGTGGTTCTAAATGATTACCTTTTCTAATTATTTTTGTGAAGCTGCTGCTCATAAAAAGAATATAAAAGCCTGTGGCTACAGCAGCGAAGAGGTGAACAGTACATTAAGAGGAGAACAGAATTTCATTGTAAGAAGAATAGAAAGAACTTTAGATACCAGCTAGTTCTACCTAGCAAATCATCAGTTTAATTGGAGACTGAGTGAGGCCCAAGTAAAAGACTAATCAAAATATTCATTAATTAGAAGACTTTTAAGAACTGCGAAGTAGGGGACACAGTGATGTACTACCTAGACCTGCCTTCCACAACTGAGGCCCTCATTCCTGCAGCTCCTGGGGTTGCTGGCTGCTGACAGGTCACAAGGAGACATCTTTAGGAACTGCTCTCAGAGTAAGTGCGCACCTTTCCCAGGACTACACTCCTGTTCAGGGACTTTTTTTTTCTCTTTTTTTTTTTTTAGGAACATTTTTGATTCAAAGGACTGGTCTATGGGGAGGCTTGGCTCCCTGGCCTCTGTTAGAGACATCTCTGACAAGCTCTAGAACTCTGCTTGAGACTGGTTAAGGCCTTTGTGCAATTGTATAATTCAAGTTCTGTCTCTGCACAATCTTGTTCTCTCATTTCTTCCAGCAATTTTTCCCAACAGAATACTCCAATAAATATTTTGCATACCAATTCCCACTTTAGAGTGTGTTTTCCAGAGAATCTAGTCTACGGCACACAGTTGGACTAATTTAACATTGTCTAATTGTCATTATGAATACTCTAAGGTATCTGAATTTTTAATAATATTTTAAAGATCAAAATATTAAAGAAAATGATAAAGTGAGAAATTTGAAGTCCTAATCATTTAATCCTTTGCATTAAACCAAGAATTATGGTTTTTTTTTTTTTATTGTTGAAAGTTAGACAAAGGCCAATTTCAGAATACAACCACTTGCATTAGTTAAACATTTATTGAGTCTCCACAATATATGTATCCCATGTGATGCAAGTAACTAAGAATGTTAAGACAAGTATGACACAGCCCTGACTTCAGGGAGCATGTATTTAATCAAGTATGCCGTATTTAATCAAATATGGCAGTAAATAAATTGAGGTATGCACCAAATAAAGAAATGAAACAAAGGAAGAGTGATTGTTTTGGTGAATCCAAGAGATCCTTTTATGGGAGAGGACATAGCTGTGACAACAAAAACTAGTAAAGAGTTCATGAGTTAGAAAAGTAAAGAGGACGAGAGGAATATGGGCAACTATAATATCATGTACAAAGGCACAGAAGCAGTAAGGAGGACATTCTGTTTGAGGAAATTCAAGTAATTCAAGACAGCTGTCATGGAAGGAAAAACTGGCAAGATAGAGAACAGATGTAGGCTGGACTAGGAAGACCCTCTGCCAAAATGAGAAATTCACATACTCTCTGTAGCAATGTGATAAGATCTGTGTTTTAGAAAGAGCACTCTGGAAATTGCACAGAGGCGGCATTGAAAGGAGGCAAGAAAGACAAAGAACAGCATAACAAGTTAAGGTCCTCTAGTAATAATACAAATGTGAGGTCATGAGAGAAGTGATGGTTGCAATAGAGAGGCATATAAAGAAATAAAAAGAAGTACAGATACCAGGAAATGGTGACCAAATTCTCCTTGATGCAAGCTCCCGCTTTGTTGATAAGTGTATGTTTTGGCTGCTTTGGCTTCTAGAGGTGTATAGCCAACTCTAGCCTACAGGTAGAAACCACAAACTCTATGTATTCCACAGTCATGTCTTTAGGAACTTGCTTGTTACTTTAATAAATTTATTATAGACTTTGATCATTTCATGTTCAATATCTTCCATAGATCTTAATGGATATGTATTAACACTGGGGAATGAACCACTAATGATGAAATTGCAGGCTGTCCTTCCTATTTCCTACATATATATCTCTCTCCCATTTAAAAAAAAAAAAAAAGATAAAAGGAGTATACAGTTTATGAGAAAACTAACCACAAGAAAACTTAATTTTCCTCTATGGACAATTTAAAAAACTCATAGTTATGCATATTTTACTGGTACTTAGAAATATTGATAAAGAAATTAAACCTCACTGTGCTACAAGCTGTGGATGAAAGGAGACAGATTAAAATTGGAAGAAAGAATTCCAAAACCTTCAAATTCATATTCAAAAAGTTTTAAAGAGTGTTAGTCCTTACATTCCAACTTTGGAAATTTATGGATAAACCAACTTATGCTATATAAAAAAAGTAACACGCCCCAAGATTTAGTAACTTGCTCACATTAATTCAGGTTACATTTAATCCACATTTCAATTTTAGTGTTTTTTTCCCAATAGTTAATGCATAAAAATCCACCACAATTCTACTACATTCCAGAGAAATGTGAACATATAATGGTGACTTGATTGGGATTACAATAGCTAGTTTTAGTCATTTTTTTTTTATTCTACTTTAATAAAATTTTTTAAAAAATCTCCATTAACCCATTCAGCTGCACTTTTATAAAACCAGAATATGTATCTTGTCTTTTATAGATTTCTCCCTAAATTGTGTTTCTTGTCAAAATTATTTCCTCTCCATAGACCGAGCAGATCTCTCCATCACTCATCTATTACCGCAGAGATGTTTGGCCAGTTCTGCAAATTAGCTCTTCAGAGAGAAGTCACTTGGAGGGCTGGGGCTTCAAACCCTTCTTGGGAGAAGTGGAGTATAAATGTATTTGGCTCAGCAATACTGAGTTCTTCAGACTCAAAAACTATTCCCAACAATTCTATTTACTTAGAGACACCAAGACCAAATTTTCAAAGGTTTTCAAAATGGAGACTCTCAAAAATTAAGTGGCAGAGGTAGCTGGAGGCAGGCATGCCTAGAGCTCTATCCTAGGATCTCACAGGGAAAAGGGTGGCAGTCAATTAGAAGAGAGGATGATGTGTGCTCAAACCCATTCTTCAGTGTGTGTGTGTGACTGTATGTACAAAAACTCTAGCTTTTAGTTTATGTAATATATTTATGGGCTCCCCTGGTGGCTTAAATGGTAAAGAATCCACCCACCATGCGAGAGACCTGGGTTTAATCCCTATACATATATATGTACACATATACCAAATTTCAGTTTCCAAGGTGACTACACATATATACGTATGTGAGTGCTAAGTCACTTCAATTGTGTCTGACTCTTTGAGACCCTGTAGACTGTTAGCCTGCCAGACTGTTAGCCCAATGACTGTTGGGCTTCTCCAGGCAAGAATTCTGGAGTGGATTGTCATGCCCTCCTCCAGGGGATCTTCCCGACCCAGGAATCTAAACTTATGTCTCGTATGTCTCTCACATTGGCAGGCAGATTCTTTACCACTAGCACCACCTGGGAAACTGTAACTACACACCACACACACACACACACACATTCATATTAAAAACTAAAGTTTTGGTATCATAAACTAAACTGTAACAAGTATATAACCTATCAGAGAGATTTGTGATGAAGATAAGCTGAGGAGAACAAAGAACATTTAGCAAGAAAGAACAATAATGTATCAGCAAGAAGTGCCAGGGTCACATCAAATCCTTCAATTCTTAAGATTAATAATATTTGCAAGACATTATTGCAAAACTAACATACATTGTAAACTTTATAATAGAGTTTACAGTAACATTACCTGATTGATCAACAAATTTTGAAGTTGTTATTCTTGAATTATACATAAAATGCCTCTTTGCCCTTATTAAGTTTTTCATTTATTTATTTGGCTGCACTGGTTCTTTGTTGCTGCATGCGGGATCTCTTTTTTTAGTTGAGGCAGTTGCGTCCTTGCCTTTCAATGACAAGAATGTGGTTTGACATCAGATTCACTGAAGGAGTGTTAAGAGTTCTATCTTTCATGTGGATATAGGTGAGATATCTATGCTAAGTGAGTGACAAAATATCTCAGAGCAAGATAAAAGTTCCAAGGACTGTATTACAAACTAGCAGTTATAATGTGATTAGAAGTAGATAGCCCCATTGATATTTTTATATATGATATAAATATAATTTTATGGTATGTAAAACTGTTACAATAAAGAAGTCAGTGAAAATATTAACAGAAATTACATTTTACTATTAGACATACTTGTTAAGGCATATTTAATAATTTATAACTATAATTAAAGTATAAAATAAGAACTAAATATTTTTATAGAGTGGGAGTTGATATCTGTTAACTTAATGAGAGACACTGAGTAAATTTGTAGATAAAAAAGTACATTGATATTTATGATTTATTCTATCACTACATCAGAAAACCTAATAATGAGCTTTGGGTTTGCTGTAAGAAGAGGGAGGGAAGAAGGCCGTGACATAAATGATCATAGACCTAAAATGAGTGCTTTTTAATTCAGAAAAATAGAGTTCAGAGTTGATCACCAGTGTTCAGTGTACATCTGTCAATTAGCATTGTCGAGAATGTACGTGATTTATTTTAATCTCAAAATGAGTATATGCACATGGTCTTCACACTCTCAGCTGTTTTCATTCTGATTCTAACATGCTGGTTACTTTAACATTATACAGAAATTTTATTAAATTCTTATGAACAATTTTAGTCAAAACTTTAAAATATGATAGGTATCCAGTTTGAGTTAGACAAAAGGTTTAAGCCATTTTTCTGTAACATGATAAAGCAAAAATGCAATACAAGTAGAGACTATCTGCATTTTTTAAAGAAAAATCATATTTACTGGTCAAAATCGTCTTAATGGGTTCCAAATGATTAAATAGCATATTAGTGTTGTCAACTAGTAAATAATAAAAAGATATATGAGAAAAAAACAGAAAAATTTTAGTTGTTAATGATTATTCCTATATTCTATCACAAGATGGGAATACAAGAGAAGAATAAGATATAGAAATTTTACCATTAAACAATGATTCAGGCAACAGTTACACAAAATAGATTGGTAAGCATGACATATTCTTTTTTTAATGATATATTCTTTAATGTCCTGCTACAAAATCCAATATTACTTTCCTTAAAACTAAACAAACTCATTAATCTCCTCAGATATTCTATTTCCCCACACTACTAAAACACTGGATATTAATGGAGAGGTGGGCTATATGTTCACAATCTGTGTGTGTGCATGTATGTGTATGAGAGAGAGAGAGAAATGTACAAATATGCATAGAAAAAGCTAAGTATACCCAAACTGCTTATGCAAATGTTAAGAGTATACACATCAAACAGAAAATAGAGAACAGTGTAAGAAACCCATGTCAAATAGATATTCTAAAAAAGACCTAAATGGATGTATGCAAATACTTTTTATGTAAAGATAGTACATGAGAGAAAAAAAAAGGAATCCAAAATTCCCTTTAGCTTTACAAAAATTTCTAAGCAGTTTTATAAGTAAGACAAACTTCATCAAGAACAACAAAAAAATAAAATGGCAAAGGCTGATAAACTCTGACATGACAGAATAAGGAATATTACGAAGCAGCTAAAAGAGAGCTAAAGAAAAGGGATTCTATTGTCTCAAACTATTTTAGGTCTTTCCCATTTGCTTCAAAATCCTTGTCTCACCACAATGCTACACATCCAGACATATCTATCAGAAGAAGGAGAAGTGCTCAACTGTTAACAATTTAATAATTAGAAGCACTCTTTAAATAGTAAGGCAATTAAGAATTGTATGAAAGGTGTTGCAATTGATGTTTAAAGTAAGTTTCGAATGTCCCAAGAAAGCAACTAAAAGCAACTCATGAAGGAAAGGAGGAAGATGAGAAAAATGGAGAGGAAAAATATAATAATAAATAAAATCATGTAAAATAATATAGACACCAATCTCTATGTGAATATCTTAGAATAGGAGAAACATTACAAATGAAGCATTTAGTTTTGAGATTTCTTATTGGCCTTTTTAAATGTACTTTCAAAATTGGATTATGATTACACTATAGTTGCTAAAGATGCTTTAGATTGTGTACTTAGAGTACATAAAACAATGATGCTTCATGAATATTGTGCATATCGTTCTAAACATTAAAAAATCAAAAAATGTTCTATTTTCCTCATTCTGTGCACTTTGCTCTTGTTAAATGGCATTTGAAATGTTTTGCAATTTTTAAAAAATGTCTTAGGTATCCTAGACAGCAAATTCTCTCATGCATTTTTTAAAAGCTGTAAAAATTGTTTGAAATGCATTTAGAATTTTGATAAATTTAAAACGGGAAATTACCTTGATGTTTTTAGCTTTCGTAGAGTAACATTGCCCTTTGAAAAAATTGGATGTAATTATGCATTCATTAATTTTAGAGTCATTATTCTGTAAAAAGAGAATTAGAATTTTACTTTCAGTCTTAGTTTTGGAAAGGATTTCATCTGTCATGATAATTTATTTTATTTAGTTAGTTAAGTGCAGTTTTATAAAATGATAGACTTACTTTAAAAATGATAGACTTACTTTAGCAAATGAAGAGCCAATTCAGGTACTTAAATTCCTATTAAAAATCTGCATTTAAAATAATATGTCCAATGGCAATTTTGTATGATGAATACTGAAATATTTTTAAATCTAAAGAAGCAGTTTTAGTGTGTTTTTATGCCAACACGAGAACCAAGAGGCAAGGTACAAAGGAAAACGAATCAATTGCTTGACGTTTTAAGATAAAAAAGATAAATGTCTGAAGATTGTTGGGTTATAGTACTGAAATTATAGATTTGTTGATTTTTTCTAAGCTTTTATTTATAATAATAGTGTTTTTGCAAACATAAAGGAAAAGCAATTTAAAAAAACAGTATATTTTAACCCTTTACACATAGCACCAAACTTAAGACATAGATTTTAATTTAAACCATCGGTGTCACAGCAGCCTAAAAGACTAGAAAATTCAAGCAGAGGGTAAGTGATTGGTTGCGCTTAACTTTGCAATTGATTTTATTCAGCAAATATGATCTCTGTTTAGTACTCAAGAACCAGGGTCACTTTCCTTCCTTGTTGTAGCATATGTATGCTCTGCTCTTTTTTCTCTTAAGTATTATTATAAAACATACGCTTTTGACATTCAAACTTAAAACCACTTTCCATTCTAATTGTGAAAGAGATGAAGAGATCACTCGCAACTGCCACCCACATTGGAGTGTTGAAAGTATTTCACTCTGTACCCAGTAAGTATGGCAGGAAAGAAATAAGATCCTGTCCCCAGGATCCTTGGACATTTCTGACAAGTAGAAAGAAATTCAAATACCAGTAGAGTTTGTTTCCACAAACTGACTGCATACAAACATTTTTGCTCAGGAACAAAGCTGCAACCTCCTGAAGGGTCTATTTGTGTCAGTTACTTTGTTCAACTGCAATTTGTTATTGAGAAAATATTATCCCTGTAATTCTACTCCGTCAGTGAATCCCTAACTGCTCAGTCTTGTAGGTGAAGGCTGTTAAAGTTAAACCATCTGTCTTTCCAGAGTATCTGTTGTAATCAGGTCTCGGGTCAGAAAAAAAAAAATAACTTTTTCTTGTTTGTACCACTGTTCATTTTTCACTGACTCTCAGAAGTGGACATATTGGCTCATTGACCCCTTCAGGTATCAATTTAATCTTTAGCTTAGTTATTGTTTCTTGCTTGTATAGTGCAAACATATATTTCACTTGTATTTTCTAAGTTAGTTATAATAATACCGATAGGGGAGCAGCATCATTTCAATTCTTAATAATGTCCTGAGTGAGAAGGAATTTACTTTTTTGAAGTTAGATTATTTATGTTCTCAGTTGCTACCCACAGTTTTGGGTTTGGGGCATGCATGTTTTATTACTCTTTTCTTTAAAAAAAAGAAACAGGAACAACAACAAAAAAACAACCACACCTCATTTGTTAAGTTTAAATTGTCCAAAATGTAGAACTCAGCAGTTGCAGAAGTCATATTTAATACTTATAATTCAAAGATGAAAAACATTTATCTCCCCCCAGAACAAAGGAATCTTCTAACCAAAGCATATTTCATCAGATATAAATGTGTTCATAATCTAGTAATCCTTATCAAAACCACACTCTCTTCATTGTCAGTGACTATTGCATTCGCCTCTCTCTTCCCTCTCCTGTATGATCAGCTCTGTTTTGTTATAGCTGCTGTTCTGTTTGCTCTGTGTTCCTTTAATTAACAAAACAAAAAGAGTTCCTGGCAGAGCTCCTCAGACCAGGATTCAGCTCAGGCCAAGCCCCGGGAATGTTTCCTCAGCCAGGAAGCAGCCCCTGCTCCCCTGGGAACCATCAGCTGAGGGGACAAATAAACGAAAGGAGCTACAATCCCTTGAGACAACAAATATGGGTGAATCATTTATTTGGTGACTGGGCCTCTTTCACCTCTGTTTCTGTGTTCCCTATAAAATAAGAAAGTCACTGTGATTCTACAGATCTGAGTCTGTAGTAACAAAGATAGGCATTGTGACTGAGTATGACAAGTCCAAAAATAACTGGGAAGAGTCACGTCAGCTGTGAGGTACCACAGGAATGCGGCGGTCCCGTGAGGGAGGTCCCTGGAAATAGAGCTTCTGGGCTCGAGACACAAGATGCTGCCTCTACCAAGCATCGGTACCTGAAAGAATCACACATGTGGAGCCGTCTAATGAGAAAGGTTGTTTCCCAATGTGTACAGAGGGTTCTTTCCATGTAAAATCTAACTTGGACATTGCTTGAACAGAGACAAAGACGTCAGGGGTTATGTATTGATAAAACGAAAGTGAGGCAAAGCAAAATAAAATATAACAAAATAAGTGTACACACAAAAATACTGAGTGGTAAAAACATGATTTCCAGCAAGAATATGATCCAATATAGCAAATGGATTATTTATAGTACATCACAGAATTCCAAATAGTGAAACATTAGGTACCTTTAAAACAAATCTCATTTATTTATTTTTTTTACCACAGCCCACTAGATAAAGTCAAAATAAATCCCTTGATAAAATTATATAAGGCCTTTCATTCTATTATTTTTAATCCCACCACACTGCCACAGTCATATCAAATGATTAATCTCCAAATAAATCATTCATTTCAAAATATTGGTCCTTCTGTTTAGAATTTCTTTAAAAAAAAAGAATTTCTTTTCCACTCACCGCTTACATGTCTCTTTTATTTCCCTGACCACCCAATATACTTCCACATAACCAAAAAAATATTTAAATGTTCTTTCTGGGGCAAGTTCTTTCTTATATATTCTTCTGCAACATATCCTACATACCTTTATTACAATCTATGCCATATTGTTAAGTGACAGATGACATATCTGTGATATTATGCAATCTGTATGCAGTGGGGATCTTATTTTGTTAATTTTAGAATTTGTAATATTATACACCATACTGAAAAACAAAATTTTTGATGTATTTGAAGTGATAAAAATGATTGAAGGATATATGTTTGGATATTTTTCTCACAGTGCATCAGTAAGAACTTTTCTAGATATACTTTATATTCAAAAGCTGATTGGTAAAGGGAACTATTTTACATCTTTTTTCTGATTAAAAGTCATAATTATCCTGACAAGAGTATTTCTTAGTGTCAGTTCAAGTTTCTGAAATAATCGTCAAGCCCCAAATTATTTAAATATACATACTTTTCTATTGGTGATCAAAGCAGAGAATAATTCCTTAGGAAACATTATTGTATATATCACTTAGCAGTTTTATAATTAGACACTGTGGAGACACTGGAGTGCTTTAGAAGTCATTAATAAACCACTTCACTTATGAAATGATCATGCATTAGAAATATTGGCATTGCAATTAATTCAACAATGCATATTTATCTCATTTAGTCAAATAGTCATTTTCTTTTTATCACATGAAAGTAAATTTGAAAGCTTATGTACACACAAACCTGCACATACATGTTTATAACAACTTTATCCATAATTCCCCAAAGCTGAAAGCAATATGCCTTCAGTAAGTGAATGGATAGACAGACTGTGGTACATTTACACAATGGGGTATAATTCAGTGATAAAAAGCAATGATATATCAAGTCACATTTGATGGGTACATTTTAAAAGCATATTGCTAAGATAAAGAAGCTAATCTGAAAAGGCAACATGCTATATGATTGTACATATGTGATATCTTGGAAAAGACAACATTACAGAGGCAATAAACAGAGCAGTGGTTTTCAGGAAACTGAAATATCATGCAGAATGTGTCAGAAAAATCAAAGCTATACTACATATGTATGAAACAGACTCAATGGAGGGGGTAAAAGAAAAGGTGTTGCCCTAATTTTTAACTATAGGAATGAGTGGAAGCAATGATACTAAAGACAAAGAAACTGACCACAAGTACTACACTGTGGTAAAGACAGCTGTTTCTCATAGGAGCACAGGTTAATTTTAAACAAGTGCACATGTTTCCTGGAATTGAAAATTAAGTAAATGAACAGTCAGTGATGAGAAGCAGGTTTCTCATTGTTGAAGTAGGAGGTTACAAATAAGGAAGAGAAGGCTAGACTGTGGCAAGGGAAGAGACTCAGAAGCATCAATGTAAATGCATGTGCATCATTTAACATAGGCACAGGTTGATATACCCAGAAAATGTGTGTGTGTGTGTGTGTGTGTGTGTGTAAACATGTGGATTAGTATACACATGTCATTGCTTTGTCAGCTGAGAAGATATAAAGTTAATGACACCCCAGTAACCATGAGCACACTGTGCACTCAGATCTTGGTTTCTAATACCATTCTTCAACAAAATAAACTAGTGATACTCAGAGAAATGACTGACTTGACAACTGGGACAGGGAATCTTATATTGCTAGAGAATAAGAAAGTACTAAAAAAAAAAAGAAGAAGAAGAAAGAAAGGAAGAAAGAAGAAAAAAAGAAAAAAAGGAAAAGAAAACTACAATGTATATCATAAGGATCCACATGAATGAGCTCCCAGTGTCCAATGTTGAAGCAATTTAAGCAATAAAATATAGTATTAGCTTATAACCTGACATATAAAATAAATTTTCATGAGTTCATGCAATATAAATAAGTGATTAAATTAATACATAGGAAAGAACAAACAAATTTCACAATAGATATATGGTCAGTAGTTATACCACAGGCTCAGTGGGCAATTGTTATTATAAGAAAACCAATGACCAACTAATTTTGTATACATATCTAGAACAACTTTTCCAGCAAATATAAATATGTAAAGCGAAAGTGACAAAGCTTCACACCTCAATCCTACTTGGTACAGAAAGATGAAGATAGTCTTCCTTTTGTAAATTATTTTGATTTTAACTCAACAAAGGCAGTAGAATGGGAGAAATTTTCCAGTAATTTAGTTTTCTAATTCCTTTGATTTTGACCTATCATTATGGTGATATTAATTAGTACTATTATGTAAATATTCAGAACACATGTGCTGCATTTATAATTATCAAACTGACAAAATCAAAATAACTTCATTGAAAGGTGACATTAGAAACATGATTTCAACTTTTTATAAATTATCATTTCAAAAATATATTTTAATGATCAAAATTTCTGAAAATGTGATATCTGTTCCCCTGAGTGAAATGGTATCACTATGTAATTCTAAAAACTTATTTAAGATGGTGGATCATCTTCACAAAACCTTCACAAAACATTTGGTCACAACACCAAATTGAAAAGTTAACTAACACTTTATTGCTGTCTTGTTTGTAGAATGTGGTTGTAGGAGGTTATTATAGAAGGTTAGGGGGAAAGGAAATAGGTTTGAGTATATTATAGTTGATGTTAGATGAAAAAATCCAGAAGAGATGGGAGATGGATAATTGGGAATCACAAGGATAGTGGATTGAAAGGTCTTTCTATTCCCAAGTCTGTAGAAAGACTATCATATGGGTTGAATTTTATGAGGATCTGTACTATTTACAGTCAGTGTCCCAGCAGAGATTTTTTTTTTTTTTACCCTATTCAACAGAACAAATATTAGACTTCAAAAAAGCCCAATTTGGGTTGGAGGTGGGGAAGGATGAACAGGTAGAGCAGAGGATTTTTAGGGTGATGAAAATACTCTGAGTGATGCCATAATAATCGATACAAGTTATTACACATCTCCCAAACTGACAGAATGTTCAACAGCAAGAGTGAATCCTAAGATAAACTATGGACTTTGAGTGATTAGGATGTTGATGTAGGTTTATCAGTTGTAACAAATGTGCCACTCTGGAGGGGCATGTTGATAATGGGGGAGGCTATGAATGTGTATGGCAGAGTCTATATGGGAAATTTCTGTACCTTTCCTTGCATTTTACTTTGAACTTAAAAGTGCTTTAAAAAAACAAAGTTTCAATATTATTAAAGGTTAAAAAACAGAATCTACTCAGACGTCTCTCAAATGGAAAGACCAATGTAAGACAGTTTCTGTGTCCACTCCAGTTTGGAATTTAAAGTATAAGATTCAATTAATACTGGAAACATAATCAGAGGTAAGTAGGTTCTATTGAAGAATCACCAATATGTTAAGTATCTCTACCTTATTTTCCCTTTTTCCTATCAAGACCACTTTGAAACCTAAAATCATCACTCTTGAGACAACTGAAGGGAAACAATTTTTCACAAATGTTCTCCATACTTGACAATATCCCCTTTGTCACATACTGATTTCCTGTAACTTTTGAAATTGAAGAATAAATATCAGTAGAAATCAGGGAGACCCATGCCAAATATTCCAGACTAATAATAGAGAGTGAAAATTTTTATTATTTGCTTTATTCTTTGTACTGTAATATAGTGATGATATTGTAAAGCAAACTCTGTGTGTGTGTGTGTGTGTGTGTGTGTGACATATGTACATATAAAATAGGATTTTCCTTTTAAAAGTCCATTTATTTATTTTAGATATTGAAACTCCTCCATAGATTCTTTATTTTCCCATTATAAATACAAAAAATAGCAGCCAAGTTTAGATACTGCATGCAATTATTTTTCTTTAAACTCCTGACCTGATGAAGGAAGCGAGGTCTCTTTCCAACAACACAGTTTACTTTCTTGTCATTCTTAGATGGGAGAACCTTGGGAACAGGCATAAGAGTAAGCTTCATTTCAATTGTCTCTTTCCATGGTCACAAGGCCAGAAAGCATGCCTCAAGTAAAAAAAATACTGAGAGTGTTATAAAACATATTTCTGCCTTTCTTCCCCTTTGGGTTGAAAACAGAGAGGATTGTCTATCTTGGCAGCTCCCAAAGTTACTCACAAAAAGATACAAGAAGGCTCATAAAATCCTTTCTATCTAAAATGACATTCTTAGGTATGGGATTGAAAGTGACACTGTAGAAAAAGGTAAGATTTAATAACATAAAACTTCCAAACTTCATGGAAATCATCTTTCTCATAAAGGTAAGAGAATAAAATAAGTCTTCAAGGATTTTAAGCATACTCCAAAGCAGACTGTAGGAGCTCTAGCTACCTCTCCTGCACACTGCTGGCTTTCAAAATAAACTTGCTCACCAGACAATAACAGATTCAACATACTCTATCACTTAACTGAATAGAACGTGTTTGGTTTTATTTCACCAAAAGGCAAACTGACCTTTGCACATGTCTGCAAGTTGCAAGGGTATAGTTCATGGGAATTCACTGATATTTTCAGGAGATACAGGCTCCTTAAATAGCAACTTAAAATTAAAATAAAAACCATTTTTGCTAAATTGTGTGCCTTACTGACTTCATAGTCATTTGTGTCTCTGGGGAATTCATGTCTTTATGCTTCAATACAGTTAAAAAAAAAAAGAACACTAAATTATGACTGTTCAAATTAGAAAAGCAGGAAATAGAGTCAGGTCTTCTAAATCAGAATGACTTTCTTAGTGGTCATACTAGTATATGTTAAAAGGTAGAGGGGACATAATACAGAGACAGGAGTATGATAAAATGAATTTTAATGTATCTAGAAATAGGGGAGAATAAAATATCAATATCATCACATGAGTTAGAGATTCAAAATGTAATGCATTAACACTGAATTGTCTCATCTCATAAAAGTGTTATAGATTAAAAGTTTTAATGCTACAATCATTAATTCTAATCTTACTTTTTGGCCATAAATCACATAATATTCTTCCAACAACTTATTCTGTCTTTGTTTCTCAGATGTCTTGTTCTTCTTTCTTATTTTATGATTATAAATCCTTTAAAATTCAGTCAGTTCTTAGCCTTGCCTCAGGTCTGCCTCTGGCTAAAACTAGCTCAGCCATGTCTTACCTCAGATCAGGTAAAGGAAGACTGGGTAACTAAAGGTTACCTATACTTCTGAGCAGGAGGAGAAATTTCATTTGGGCAGAATAGCATAAAACAGCCATGTTTATCAAATAACATAATTTGACTTCAAAATAGTTTTCAGTTTTAGTGTACTTCTAAATTCTGAAATTAAAATTTACTTTGTTTTAAAATTGTTAGTGTTCATACATCATGACCAAGTGGGCTTTATCCCATGGATGCAAGGATTCTTCAATATTTGCATATCAATCAATGTGATACACCACATTAACAAATTGAAAGGTGAAAAGCATATGATTATCTCAATAGATACAGAGAAAGCCTTTGACAAAATTCAACACCCATTTATAATAAAAAACCTCCAGAAAGCAGGCAAAGAAGGAACATACCTCAACATAATAAAAGCCATATATGATAAACCCACAGCAAACATTATCCTCAATGGTGAAAAATTGAAAGCATTTCCCCTAAAGTCAGGAACAAGACAAGAATGCCCAGTCTCACCACTACTATTCAACATAGCTTTGGAAGTTTTGGCCACAGCAATCAGAGCAGAAAAAGAAATAAAAGGGATGCAGATTGGAAAAGAAGAAGTAAAACTCTCACTGTTTGCAGATGACATGATCCTCTACATAGAAAACTCTAAAGTCTCCATCAGAAAATTACTAGGACTAATCAATGAATATTACCAGGATATAAAATCAGCACACAGAAATCCCTTGTATTCCTATATACTAACAATGAGAAATCAGAAAGAGAAATTAAGTAAGCAATTCCATTCACCATTGCAATGAAACAAATAAAATGTGTAGGAATAAATCTCCCTAAAAATAAACGAAAGACCTATATATAGAAAACTATAAAACACTGATGAAAGAAATCAAAGAGGACAGAAATAGATGGAGAAATATACTGTGTTCATGGATTGGAAGAATCTGTATAGTTAAAATGAGTATACTACCCAAAGCAATCTATAGATTCAATGCAATCCCTATCAAGCTACCAGCAGTATTTTTCAGAGAACTAGAACAAATAATTTCACAATTTGTATGGGAATACAAAAAACCTCTAATAGCCAAAGCAATCTTGAGAAAGAAGAATGGAACTGGAGGAATCAACCTGCCTGACTTCAGGCTAAACTACAAAGCCACAGTCATCAAGACAGTATGGTACTGGCACAAAGACAGAAATATAGCTCAATGGAACAAAATACAAAGCACAGAGATAAATCCATGCACCTATGGACAACTTATCTTTGACAAAGGAGGCAAGAATATACAATGGAGATAAGACAATCTCTTTAACAAGTGGTGTTGGGAAAACTGGTCAACCACTTGTAAAAGAATGAAACTAGAACACTTTCTAACACCATACACAAAAATAAACTCAAAATGGATTAAAGCTCTAAAGATAAGATCAGAAACTATAAAACTCCTAGAGGAAAACATAGGCCAAACATTCTCTAATGTAAATCATAGCAGGATCCTCTATGACCCACCTCCCAGAGTAATGAAAATAAAAAGCAAATAGGACCTAATTAAACTTAAAAGTTTTTTCACAATGAAGGAAACTATACTCAAAGTGAAAAGACAGCCTTCAGAATGGGAGAAAATAATAGCAAATGAAGCAACTGACAAAGGATTAATCTCAAAAATATACAAGCAACTCCTGCATCTCAGTTCTAGAAAAATAAGTGACCCAATCAAAAAAAATGGGCCAAAGAACTAAACAGACATTTCTCCAAAGAAGACATACAGATGGCTAACAAACACATGAAAAGATGCTCAGCATCACTCATTATCAGAGAAATGCAAATCAAAACCACAATGAGGTACCATTACACGCCAGTCAGGATGGCTGCTATCCAAAAGTCTACAAGCAATAAATGCTGGAGAGGGTGTGGAGAAAAGGGAACCTTCTTACACTGTTGGTGGGAATGCAAACTAGTACAGCCGCTATGGAGAACAGTGTGGAGATTTCTTAAAAAACTGGAAATAGAACTGTCATATGACCCAGCAATCCCACTTCTGGGCATACACACTGAGGAAACCAGAATTGAAAGAGACACGTGCAACCTAATGTTCATCACAGCACAGTTTACAATAGCCAGGGCATGGAAGCAACCTAGATGACCATTGGCAGACGAATGGATAAGAAAGCTTTGGTACAATACACAATGCAAAATCACTCACCTCTTAAAAAGAATGCATTTGAATCAGTTCTAATGAGATGGATGAAACTGGCACCTATTATACAGAGCAAAGCAAGTCAGAAAGAAAAACACCAATACAGTATACTAACGCATATATATGGAATTTAGAAAGATGGTAATGATGACCCTATATGCGAGACAGTGAAAGAGACACAGATGTAAAGAACAGAATTTTGAACTCTGTAGGAGAAGGTGAGGGTGGGATGATTTGAGAGAATAGCACTGAAACATGTATATTATTGATGTCAAAGAGATCGCCAGTCCAGGTTCGATGCATGAGAGAGGGTGCTCAGGACTGGTGCACTGGAATGACCCTGAGGGATGGGATGGGGAGGAAGGTGAGAAGGGGGTTCAAGATGGGGAACACATGTGCACCCATGACTGAGTCTTGTGAATGTATGGCAAAAACTGCCACAAAATTGTAAAGTAATTAGCCTTCAATTAAAATAAATAAATTAAATAAATTTTAAAAATAAAATTGTTAATGGTGTAAGAAGAAGATTTTAAAACTTGTCTTCTAAAGTGCCTCTTACCAACCTTCACAGTTTGTCTAGGACTGGAGGAAACCACAATCACAGAAAACTAACCAATCTGATCATATGGACAACAGCCTTGTCGAACTCAATAAAGCTATAAGCCATGCAGTGTAGGGCCACCCAAGACAGACAGGTTATGGTAGAGAGTTCTGACAGAAAGTAGTCCACTGGAGAAGGGAATGGCAAATCACTTCAGTATTCTTGCCTTGATAACCCCATGAACATCATGAAAAGTAAAAATATAGGAAACTGAAAGATGAACTCCCCAGGTTGGTAGGTGCCCAATATGCTACTGGAGATCAATGGAGAATTGACTCCAGAAATAATGAAGAGATGAAGTCAAAGCAAATACAATACCACTTGTGGATGTGACTATTGATGGAAATAAAACAGCAATATTGCACAGGAACCTGAAATGTTAATTCTGGGAATCAAGGCAAATTGGAAGTGGTTGAATAGGAGACGGCAAGAGTGAATGTTGACATTTTAGGAATCAGCGAACTAAAGTGGACTAGAATGGGTGAGTTTTAACTCAGTTGACCATTATATCTACTAATGTGGGCAAGAATACCTTAGAAGAAATGGAGTAGCCATCATAGTCAACAAGAGAGTTTGAAATGCAGTCCTTAGATGAAATCTCAAAAATGAGAGAATGCTCTATGTTCATTTCCAAAGCAAACCATTCAATATCATGGTAATCCAAGTTGATGCCTTGACAAATAATGCTGAAGAAGCTGAAGTTAAATGGTTCTATAAAGACCTATATGACCACCTAGAACTAACACCCCAAAGAGATGTCCTTTTCATTATAGGAGACTTGAATGCAAAAGTAAGAAGTCAAGAAATACCTGAAGTAACAGGCAAATTTGATCTTGGAGTACAGAATAAAGCATGGCAAAGGTTAATAAAGTGTTGCCAAGAGAACGCACTGGTCATAGCAAACACTGCTTCCAACAACACAAGACTCTGCACATGGACATCACCAGATGGTCAATATCGAAATCAGATTGATTATATTCTTTGCAGCCAAAGATCAAGAAGCTCTACACAGTCAGGAAAAACAAAACTGGGAGCTAACAGTGGCTCAGTTCATGAACCCCTTATTGGCAAATTCAGACTTCAGTTGAAGAAAGTAGGGAAAACCACTATACCATTCAGGTATGAGCTAAATTAAATCCCTTACTACTATACAGTGGAAGTGAGAAATAGATTCAAGGGATTAGATCTGATAGACAGAGTGTCTGAAGAACTACAGACAGAGGTTCATGACATTGTACAGGAGACAGGAATCAAGACCATCCCCAAGAAAAAGAAATGCAAAAAAGGCAAAATAGTTGTCTGAGGAGGCCTTAAAAACAGCTATGAAAAGAAGAGAAGCAAAAGGAAAAGGAGAAAAGGGAAGATATACCCATTTGAATGCAGAGTTATAAAGAATAGCAAGGAGAGATAAGAAAGCCTTCCTCAGTGATCAGTGTAAAGAAATAGAGGAAAACAATAGAATGTGAAAGACTAGAGATCTCTTCAAGAAAATTAAAGATACCAAGAACTTTTCAAACAGAAATGGGCACAATAAGAGACAGAATTGGTATGGACCTAACAGAAGCAGAAGATATTAAGAAGAAGTGGCAATAATACACAGAAGAACTACACAAAAAACATCCTCATAACCCAGATAACCACAATGGTGTGATCACCCATCTAGAGCCAGACATTCTGGAATGCAAAGTCAAGTGGGCCTTAGGAAGCATCTCTACGAGCAAAGCTAGTGGAGGTGATGGAATTCCAGTTGAGTTATTTCAAATCCTGAAAGACGATGCTGTGATAGTGCTGCACTCAATATGTCAGCAAATTTGGAAAACTCAGCAGTGGCCACAGGACTGGAAATGGTCAGTCTTCATTCCAATCACAAAGAAAAGCAATACTAAAGAATGCTCAAACTACCACACAATTGTACTCATCTCACATGCTAGCAAACTAATGCTCAAAATTCTCCAAGCCAGGCTTCAACAGTATGTGAACCAAAAACTTCCAGATGTTCAACCTGGATTTAGAAAAGGCAGAGGAACCAGAGGTCAAATTGCCAACATCTGTTGGATCATGGAAAAAGCAAGAGAGTTCCAGAAAAACTGCTATTTCTACTTTATGGACTATGACAAAGCCTTTGACTGTGTGGATTCAGAAGACTGTGGAGAATTCTTCAAAAGGTGGGAGTACCAGATCACATGACCTGCCTCCTGAGAAATCTGTATACCGATCAAGAAGCAACAGTTAGAATTGGACATGGAACAACAGACTGGTTCCAAATCAGGAAAGGAGTATGTTAAGGCTGTATATTGTCACCCTGCTTATTTGACTTATATACAGAGTACATCATGCAAAATGCTGGGCTGGATGGAGCACAAGATTGCTGGGAGAAATATCAATAACCTCAGATGTGCAGATGACACCACCCTTATGGCAGAAAGCAAAGAAGAACTAAAGAGCCTCTTGATGAAAGTGAAGGAGGAGAGTGAAAATGTTGGCTTCAAACTCAACATTCAGAAAACTAAGATCATGGCATCTAGTCCCATCACTTCATGGCAAATAGATGGGGAAACAGTGGAAACCATGTCAGAGTTTATTTTTTGGGGGCTCCAAAATCACTGCAGATGGTGATTGCAGCCATGAAATTAAAAGACCCTTACTCCTTGGAAGAAAAGCCATGAAAATGCAATCTAGACAGCATTTTAAAAAGCAGAGACATTACTTTACCAACAAAGGTCTGTCTAATCAAAGCTATGGTTTTTCCAGTAGTCATGTATGGATGTGAGAGTTGGACTATAAAGAAAGCTAAGCACTGAAGAACTGATGTTTTTGGACTGTGGTGTTAGAGAAGACTCTGCTGCTGCTACTAAGTCGCTGCAGTCGTGACCAACTCTGTGCAACTCTATAGACGGCAGCCCACCAGCCTCCTCTGTCCCTGGGATTTTCCAGGCAAGAATATTGAAGTGGTTTGCCATTTTCTTCTCCAAAGCATGCATGCTTGGTAAGTTGCTTCAGCCGTGTCCGACTCTGTGCACCCCTAAGAACAGCAGCCCACCAGGCTCCTCTGCCCACAGGATTCTCTAGGCAAGAATACTGGAGTGGAGAGTCCCTTAGACAGTAAGGAGGTCCAACCAGTCCATACTAAATGAAATCAGTCCTGAATAGTCAATGGAAGGACTGATGCTGAAGCTGAAACTCCAATACTTTGGCCACCTGGTGCAAAGAACTGACTCATTTGAAAAGACCCGAATGCTGGGAAAGATTGAAGGCAGGAGGAGACAGGTTTGACAGAGGATGATATGATTAGATGTCATCACCAACTCAATGGACATGAACTTGAATAAGCTGTGGGTGATGGATAGGAAGGTCTGGTAAGCTGCAGTCCATGGAGTCACAAAGAGTAGAACATGACTGACTGACTGAACTGAACTGAACTGGAGGATTTTTTAGTAGTGATTTTCAGTAGTGAACTCTAAAAATTTCCAGGCAAACTGTGTGTGTGTGTGTGTGTGTGTGTGTGTGCTGGTATTTTCATTGTGGGAATCTTTCTGGGACATAATGGGTGGGTTTGGAGGAATATAACTTGAAGTAGCATAAGAAAAATAAGATATGTTTTAAAAGTGAAAAATATTTAAAATCCAAAGTTAGCTTTCAAAATCATGCAACCTTGCATTCTCTACTATATTTGTGATCATTTTAATGTAAAATCATGTTTTATCTTTAGCGATGAAAAGTCTCCTATTCTATTTCCAGAATTCAAGTAAAAGTGGTACCACATGTATTATTTGGCTTCAAACATCCTCTTGTCATACTGCCACATACCTTGGCAGATTTAAAGAATTACCATATATTTCTAGACTCTATTAAAATATAGACTTCTAAAGTTGATGGAGTTGTTGAAGTTGATGACATTTAAGATCATTAAAAAATCAAAATGGAGTAACAATGGTCCAAAATGACGTCAGGGAACTAGTGTGGATATGGTTTCGGAAATGTTCCTGCATCAATGAGAACTTGAATTTTCTCTGAACCATATCAAACTCAAGGGTACCAACAGACATTTTCAAAACAATATCTGCTAGCAGCTGCTGGCAGCATCCCTGTAGTTCCAAAGTCTCCGTCACCCCATTGCAACTGCAATCATTCCAAATCCCCAGCCAATTCCTGCTTAAGAAGCACCTTTGCTTCTTGCCATCTCCAATCCTAATTCGTAACAAGCAATTTATGTAATGTTGCAATATTTTTGTTTTGCCTTTATAAAGCTTCCCATTTGGTAGTTTGTGCTGTGCTTAGGCTCTCAGCTGTATCTGACTCTTTGCGGCCCCATGGACTGCAGTCCGCCAGGCTCCACTGAAAAAAAAAAATTCAATTTATTTTCATTCTTGAAATAAACTTAGTCAGATATAAAATTCTAGGTAAACAGATTTTTTAAAGTCAACACTCTAAAGATATTTTTCTGTTCTTATTTTTTCGTGGGTGGGAGAATGGGCATTGTAGTTATAGCCACAATTTTAATCATTCTTTCCCTGCACAGAATATATGTTTTGTCTTGCTTTTTCCTGCTGCTTTCAAGACTTGCTTTTTATCTTTGGCTTTTTAAAGTTTTGCCATGATATATATATTATGGGATTATGTATAATCCCATGGGATTTTTTAATAGTTCATTCTGCTTAATGTTTAGAATCTTATGTCTACAAAGATCTAACTTATAACAAAATGGAAGCTTTCAACCATTGTTTTTTAAATATGTTTTCCTGTCCCAATCTCCCTTTTCTCTCTAGTATTTGAATTACACATTCATTTAATCATTTGGTATCAGCTAACAGGTTCTTGAAGCCCTGTTCATTTTCCTCAATGTAAGTTTCTGATGAAAAGTCACCTGATGGTATTATGGAGTTTCCTTATATGTGCTTATTTGTTTTTCTCTTGCTGCCTTAAAAATTTCAATTTTTATAAGTCTTGTTTGTTATCTCTGTGCTTCGTGAACCTTAATATTTGTTTTCTTTCCCAGGTTAAGGAAGTTTTCAGCCATTATTTCTTCCAATAAATTTTCTTCCCCTTTCTATCTTTTGCCTCCTTCTGGGACACAGGCAATTCAAATGTTAGTATGCTTGCTATTGTCCCAGTGGTGCCTTCAATATTCTTTTTTTTTTTTTTTCTTGCTGCTCTGATTGAATGATTTCCACTATTCTGTCTTTCAGATGGCTGATCTGTTCTTCTGTATCATCTGATCTGTTGATTCCTTCTAGTGTATTTTTCACTGTCTCAGTTATATTTTTCAGCTCTGATTGGTCCTTTCTTTTATATTTTAACTCTTTGTTGACATTCAAATTGTTTTTTTCTATTCTTCTCCTGAGATTGGAGTATTATTATTACTATTATTTTGAACTCTTTATCAGTTAAATTACTTATTTCCATTTCATTAGGGTTTTTTAACCCAGGGTTTTATTTTTTTGTTTGTTTGTTTTTATATATTCCTCTGTCTCCTTATTTGGTTTGACGAGTTTGTGTTTGTTTCTATTAATTAGATAAAATAGCTACCTCTACCTCACCTGGTACTGAAAGCATGACTTTGTTTAGAAATGTCTCCTGTGCAGTCTGCATGTCCAGGCAGCTTTGGTTGGCTAGGGGGAGCTGGAATGAGTACAGGCTAGGCATATGGGGCATGCTACACCAGGGCCACCCGGGGCGGGGGGATGGCTGTGGTTTCTGTGGACCAGGGAACTGGGGTGCATGCTGGAAGTCTTGCCAGGCCAGGTAGAGGGCCTGGACCATGTCTGAAGGAACATACACACACACAAATGGCACTCTTCAGCACCTCCAACCTCAGAGAGAGAGAGAGTACTATTAATAGTAGTTTCTCGTCCATTTGGCAAATGCTCTAGGGTTGATAAACAGATTTCTTTCACATCTAGTCTAGGTTCCCTTTAAACCATTGTTTGTTTGCTGTGCCCTGAGGCAGGCAAATCCACAAAGGTGGGGGGCTTTGTGATATGCCTCCTTAATGCACGTCACCATATTGGGGGTAAAGGATGTGGTGAGTTCAGGGTTTTCCTATGCCATTATCTTGGACCTTTGTCTTTCTAGTAAATATTTTTTATGTATCATGCAGCATTTTCTTTAAAGTACAGTACTTAGCATGTTGTGACACTGTGAATGAAGCGCAGAAGTTGGCAGAGTAACTGGGAAAGTCAGCGTTGCCATAGGAATGTTGACTCAACCACACAGCAGGCAAAGTGCTGCATATTAAAATTCATTTTTTAAAAAAGTGAACCCAGTGTTTAACTTCCTTTTAGAGCTTAGCAAACTGCAGCTTTCACAGAATTTTTTTAATGTCTTCAACCAAAACAAATAAAACAGAAAAATTTCCTCAAACTAGGAATAGAAGGAAACTTACCCAAGCAGATAAATGTCATCTATGGAAAGCCTACAGCTCACATATTTGACTGTGAATAACTGCACAAGTTCCCCTAAAATTGGGATCATGACAAGGATGCTTGCTCTCACCACTTCTGTTCAACATTTCAATGGTCGTTTCAGCCAAGGAAATTATTCAAGAAAAATAAATAAAAGGCTGATTGCAAAAGTAGAAGTAAAATGATCTCTATTTCCAAATCACATAATCTTGTAGGTAGAAAATCCTAAGGAATACATATATATATACACAATTAGAATTAATAATGAGATTGGCAAAGTTGAAGAATACAGAATCAATGGACAAATTTCAATTATATTTTTATATTCTACCAAGGAATGCTCTGAAAATAAAATTAAAAGAACAATTTCATTTACAATATCAACAAAGAAATTCTTTAAAATAAATTTTACAAAAGAAGTACAAAACTATACTGCTGTGCTTAGTCACTCGTCACCTCTGACTCTGTGATCACATGGACTGTAGCCCACCAGGCTCTTCTGTCCATGGGGATTCACAGGGCAAGAAAACTGGAGTGGGTCGCCATGCCCTCCTCCAAGGGATCTTCCCAACCCAGGGATTGAACCACGGTCCCTGAATTGCAGGTGGATTCTTTACCATCTGAGCCAGGAGGGAAGCAGAAAGCAATTAAAGAGAATCAAAATCAATGAAAACACCTCTGACGTTAATGAATAGCAATACTTAATATTGTTCAGATGGCACTACTTTTCAAACTGACCTATAGATTCAATAAAACTGCTATAAAATACCAGCTAATATTTTGTAGATTGATCAGACAATGTTAAAATTGATATAAAAATTCAAGGGATCCCAAATACATAAAACAATCTTAAAGAACAATAAATTTGGAGAAGTCACACTTCATGATCTCAAAACTTGTAACAAAGCTACAGTAATCAACACTGTATGGTACTGGCATAAAGATAGATATACTGACAAATGAAGTAGAATTAATATTCTAGAAATCACCTTTAAATTTACATTCAGTCAATTTTCAACAAGAGTGCTAACCCATCCAATGTAGAATGAATAATCTTTTCAACAAATGGTGCTAAGACAAATGAATATCCACATGCAAAAGAATAAAGCTGATCTGACCTCAGACTAAATATAAACATTAACTTAAAATAGATTCAATATCTAAATGTAAGAGCTAAAAATATATAATTCTTAGAAGATATTGGATTAAATCTTCTTGACCATGGTCTAGGAAATGGCTTCTTAGGACACAAAACTCACAAGTGGCAAAAAGAAACTTACATAAGTTGGACATTATCAAAACTAAAAACTTTTGTGGTCCAAAAGATCCCATCAATAAAAGAGAAAGAAAGAAGTCAGGTTGAGAAAGAAAATTACCTAATGACATCACTTACATGTGGAATCTAGTGACTATAACAAAAAAGAAACAGACAGAGCTATAGAGAACAAGTTAGAGGCTACTAGTAGTGGGGGAGGCAATATTGACTTGGAGGAGTGAGAAATACAAACTATTGAGTATAGAATAGGCTATGAGGATGTATTGTACAACACAGGGAATATATTAATAGCCAATATTTTTTAATAACAATAAATGGAGTGCAAACTAAAAATTGTGTAAATTAAATAAAAAGACAACCCACAAAATGTATGAAGACATTTACAAATCATGTCTGATAAGAGACATATTTAGAATATATTTTTAAAAATGCTTAAAGTTCAGTAGTTAAAAAAATAGAGAACCTTTATTTTAAAATATACAGAAGATTTAGACATTTCTTAAAAGAGGATATATAAATGGCTACTAAGAATATGGAAATATGCAGAATACTATTAGTAATTAGGAAAATGCAAAAGAAAACACCATAACAAGTTACTCCTTTACACCCTCTGGGATATCTAACTCCATAAAGATGAATGATAACAAGTTTTTGACAAGAATAAGGAGATTTGGAACATTTGTACATTGGTGATGGGAATGCAAAATGTTACAACAGTTATGGAATACAGTTTGGAGTTTTCCATAAAGCTTTAAAAGTTAAATATGATGTTACTATACCACCAATATTTCCACTCTTACATATACACTCAAAACTAAAAGCAATGTATATCTCCTTTATAATTATGATAGAGACTACTGGCTGTTTACCAGACTCATTTCCTTTTACTTGTGGACAAAGAACAAAATTGTCATTATTTGTGACCATACAAATGAGTTCTGACCAATTATGGAAAGGAAAGTATTGACATGCTCATTTTCTCAGTCTGGCCCAGACAAACCTCTCATAGGAAGTCCTCCATAGTTTTTCTGACTCATCAGCTTAACAGATGAGCAAGAGGAAAGATAGCATAGATACAAGGAAAAAGATTGGCTCAGTGAAAACAGTTACCAGAAGAGAGCTTTTCATACAATCATCATCAACAACTACTTTGGTATTTAAATAAGAAACAAAATGTTAGTCTTTTTTTTTTTCTCTGAGATGTTGGGGTATACTTATTACTCCAGAGAGATTTTTCTTTAATTACAAAACTTTTCTTGCTAAATAAATTTCCAAAAATTTGCAACCCAATCATGAAAAAAATTGATATAAACAGAAGACTCTCATGGGGGCAATTATTTTGCTTCAGGTAACAGCTTGTATTTCATAAAGAATGAAACTGACTTTCTGGATAGTCATAAAAGTAGCACCAAATATTCACTACATGAAGTGGAAAGTGAAGCTGCTCAATCGTGTCCTACTCTTTGCAACCCCGTGGACTGTAGCCTACCAGGCTCCTCCATCCATGGAATTTTCCAGGCAAGAGTACTGGAGTGGGGTGCCATTTCCTTCTCCAGGGGATCTTCCCGACCCAGGTCTTCCGCACTGCAGGCAGATGCTTTACCTTCTGAGACACCAGGGAAGACCATGGGCATAAACAAATAGTTGAACATTTGGAGGTGAAGTTTATAGTTTAAGGTTCTTGAGGGAAAAATCGTTCAAATATAATTTCTTACTTGCAATATTTGGTAGTAATATGAATTTTTCTATCATCTTAATTTCCCAAATAGGAGAGATTATAAAACTCTAATGTGAAAATACTTGAAGCCAGTTTTACAATTTGTTTCTTCCTAAACTATTTGTTCCCTCAAAATTTAAAGATTTTATATTTAGCTCCATTAATTGAAAACTGTAAAAGATAAAGATAAATTGCTATAATAAGAGCATATGCACACACACACACACACACACACAGATTTCTTTCATACCAATTTTCAAAATTACCTTTTAATATTTTAACTACCTGAAATTACTTTAAAATTATTCCTCAAAAATAAAATGCCTTATTATAATAGAAAATCATTTTAAATTTGAGAAAGAAAATTTTACTCAGAGATTTCTACAGTGTATATTTGATTTATTTGAATACTAAACTGTTAATGCAAATTACACACCATA
Source organism: Hydropotes inermis (assembly GCA_020226075.1). Lineage (NCBI taxonomy): Eukaryota > Metazoa > Chordata > Mammalia > Artiodactyla > Cervidae > Hydropotes > Hydropotes inermis. The sequence continues at coordinate 7,031,662 of CM035295.1, read as the reverse complement.
TATTATAAAAATTAAGGTCCTTTTGCCTAATACTACTCAGATGCATTGGAAAGCTATCATGAAGATATGAAGTAACAGTTTACAGTCCCAAGTATTAAGGATAAATAAGGAAACTTAAAATGGCCATTTTAATTCAGTTTTGTTGATATTAAAAAATAGCTGCATGTTAAGGAGTAAGTATTGTCTGAAAGTGACCTATCATCTTATTTGACTGTTTTACAATTTTTTGACAAGCCTGCCAAATATCACATTTGAGTTAAATTTCTTTTGATTTCAGCTAAGTTTGGGGTGCTTTAGATGGCCTCTGAGGTATCTCAAAGAGTAGTATTTACCTAAGATTATTTGTGTTTTAAGTTAAATGTAATCATTTGTAATTCTGGTTTTTGTAACCAAGTTTTGTTATCTGGTTACACTATAATCAGAAGTTTAACCATGCCTTTTAAGCCTTTTGTCATTTATAGACAGTTATTGTTGAACTCTGATGCTGTTACAAAGTGCTACATCAAAAAGATTCATCGGAAGGCTATAGAAGCAGTTACGACAGTTCCCCATCAAGATGATGGCCATGTGAGGATTCTAGCCCATACCAACTTAAAACAAGGCACTCTCCAGCCCCTGAGGCCCCCAAATCAGGCATCCAGAGATTTTTACTGACAGGCAGGGTCAATGTCTGTCAGCTTTGAAGCAATTATGGAAGATGGGCTGTTGTCCCTCTGCCTCCCAAAAGAATGTGGAAATAAAATCTCTGAAGGAGAAATAAAACGGGAGGAAAGAGGACAGTGCGCAATCTAAAAGAATGACACGGTCCTTGAAGATATGACATAAACCGATTGGGACCAACTGGGTTCAAGAAGGCGGAAGATTCAACTTTCAGGAGACTGTGAGCCTCATTATACGCGCATTGTAACACATTAGCAAGCTAAATGACACACCCACAGATGCCATGACACTTCAGAAACTAACCATCAAAGGAGAAAAAGTGGGTGGTGGCCCAATTTCCGGAAATCCCCACCACCTCCCCCAACATAGTTGGAATAATTGTCACACTCAGCCTATGAAGTTACCCAGCCCATAAAAACGAATCATAGTTCTCAACTTCTGAGATGGCCCAAATTCTGTCTGTGGAGTATGTTTTTTCCTAGGCTACTCTCGCTTTCCAAGATGACACTGTGCCTTGGAGTCGCTCTCGCCTTTTGAGACGGACCTCATTCTGCCTAAGGAATGTTACATAACCCCTGGCCACGCTGAGTTTCCCATAGTCTTCTGTGCATACTATCAAGGGAAAGGTAATGAAGAAGCCAACTCTGTCTTTCCCAACTGTGCCAGTCACAAATATATGTGATTGAAGCAGAAGAACCTGCTTCTGGTTCCACTGGCAGCGGGCATGGCTTATTTCATATTACACCTATATGTCTTAATACAAGGTGAGGATGTATTCACAATATGGGAAATGTGGAAGGCAGCAATGTTCTAGCTGAACAACTGCTGCTGTGGAAATGTTAGGAACTTCTGGCATAACTATCTGCACTCAAAAACAAAGAGCAATAATCAGAAGAGAACTCTGGACACTTGGGGTTCCTGAAATTACCTGGGATGGAGAAGAAACTGTATTTTAAAAAGTCAGTATTCCTACAATCATGAAGTGACAAAGAACTTTTCATATTCGGGGGCCAAAAACAAAGCCGCCAACAGGTGAATATGGACACTCGAATCACAATAAAAGTTACAGTAAATGTTCAGGAATTGATTCTTCATATGTCTATAGTTTATATATAAAACTTGGAGTTTTACTAATTGAATTCCTAAAACCTAACTGCTGCCAAGACTAATTTCCTTTGTTTTTGTTGTTTAGTCACTGTGTCTGACTCTTTGTGACCCCATGGACTGTAACCCATCAGGCTCCTCTGTCCATGGGACTTTCCAGGCAAGAACACTGGAGAGGGTTGCTCTTTCCTTCTGCAGGGGATCCTTGTAACCCATGAATCAAACTTAAGCAGCCTCCACTGGCAGGCAGGTTATTTACCACTGAGCCATCAGGGAAATCCTCTTTGACTCTTACCGAAATGCAAGTCTGTGCACCCAAAGAACTGTGAGGCCAAGCAATTCCAAAACATCAGAGGTTGGAGCAGAGAAAGATTAACTGCAGAGTTCTGCAAGGAGATGGGTGGCTCATGCTCTAAAAACCCCAAACTCCCTGATAGCTTTCAGCAAGACCCTTTCCTAGGAAAGGTAAGGGAGGGCTAGGGTTAGGTATTGCAAACTCCATGGTGTCAGATCCTTTGTTCCTGAGGTCAAGTCATGGTCATGTAATGATATTCTACTACACACAAGGAGGCAATATTTTAGACTCTACCCTGGGGGACTATCCTCTTCAAGTTAATATTGGAAAATATATACTGTACCTGTCTATTTTTCTTAAGAATGGCTGTAAAACGATGCCTGGTGCGGCATAAAGGCTGGTGATAGGGGGATCTAAACTACTCTGGAATTTGAGGTTGGAAAACTAAAGCTTCTAGACAAGTAACATAACTTAGTATTCCTCATTAATCATAAATTATTACCATGATTGCCTTTATGTCATATGCTATTAAACAATCCCACCATGTATAACAGTCCTCAATTTGTTTTCTAGTTAATCACTTAATCCTCATTTAATCCAATGTTTGCTATGCCGGCATGAAAAAATGGAAAGTAAAATTATTACTACCTCTTTCTTCAATATAGATTTTGCTCCATCCTGGTAATTGCATTGCCACTGTTAGCATTTTTGCCAATGAATAGCTAAGTATAGTCAACTCACATTTGCCCTTATATGGGTACTCTATATTCAACTTAATCTGGAATGAATCATAACCATTTAGCCAGCCCCTATTATTTCAAGGGATGTAGAGTTTAATTCCTTATTTATTTATACTTTATTTATACCTGTATAATATCAAACTCTGGAAAATCAGGCCAGGAGTTAACTTGAAGTTATTAGGCACTGTAATAAAACTTAAGATAAGAGATAAGAGAAGATAAGAGAAGACCTCAAGTTCAAATGATTAGGTAAGTCCAAAAGTTATTCCAACACATCTATAGTCTAAAATGCCAAAAGGAAATTAATGCAGTTACCAAATCTAAGAAAAGAGAATCCAAGATTCATATTCAGTACAGAAACTCTGCAATCAGTGAGATAAGAGGTTGGGAGATGAGGTCATAAAACAAAAAGCTAGGGCCTCAAAAAGAAATGCAAAAAACCAAAATGGCTGTATGAAGAGGTCTTACAAATAGCTGTGAAAAGAAGAGAAGACAAAAGCAAAGGAGAAAGGGAAAGATTTACCCATTTGATGGCAGAGTTCCAAAAAGTAGCAAGGAGAGATAAGAAAGCCGTTGTCAATGATCAGTGCAAAGAACTAGAGGAAAACAATAGAATGGGAAACACTAGAGATCTCTTCAAGAAAATCAGAGATACCAAGGGAACATTTCATGCAAAGATGGGCTCAATAAAAGACAGAAATGGTATGGGCCTAACAGAAGCGGAAGATATTAAGAAGAGGTGGCAAAAATACACAGAAAAACTACACAAAAACGATCCTCACAACCCAGATAATCATGATGCTGTGGTCACTCACCTAGAGCCAGACATCCTAGAATGTGAAGTCAAGTGGGCCTTAGGAAGCATCACTATGAACAAAGCTAGTGGAGGTGATGGAATTCCAGTTGAGCTATTTCAAATCCTAAAAGATGATGCTGTGACAGTGCTGAACTCAATATATCAGCAAATTTGGAAAACTCAGCAGTGGCCACAGGACTGGAAAATGTCAGTTTTCATTCCAATCATAAAGAAAGGCAATGCCAAAGAATGCTCAAACTGCCACACAATTGCACTCATCTCACACGCTAGCAAAGTAATGCTTAAAATTCTCCAAGCCAGGCTTCGGCAATGTGTGAACCATGAACTTCCAGATGTTCAAGCTGATTTTAGAAGAGGCAAAGGAACCAGATCACATTGCCAATATCTGCTGGATCATTGAAATAGCAAGAGAATTCCAGAAAAACATCTATTTTTGCTTTATTGACTATGCCAAAGCTGTTAACTGTATGAATCACAATAAACTGTGGAAAATTCTGAAAGGGATGGGAATACCAGACCACCTGACCTGCCACTTGAGAAATCTGTATATAGGTCAGGAAGCAAAAGTTAGAACTGGACATGAAACAGCAGATTGGTTCCAAATAGGAAAAGCAATACATCAAGGCTGTATATTGTCACCCTGCTTATTTAACTTATATGCAGAGTACATCATGAGAAACGCTGGGCTGGATGAAACACAAGCTGGAATCAAGATTGCTGAGAAATACCAATAACCTCAGATATGTAGATGACACCAACCTTATGGCAGAAAGTGAAGAAGAACTAAAAAGCCTCTTGCTGCAAGTGAAAGAGGAGAGTGAAAAAGTTGGCTTAAAACTCAACATTCAGAAAACTAAGAGCATGGCATCTGGTCCCACAATTCATGGCTAATACATGGAGAAAAAGTGGCAGACTTTATTTTTTGGGGCTCCAAAATCACTGCAGATGGTGACTGCAGCCATGAAATTAAGACACTTACTCCTTGGAAGAAAAGTTATGACCAACCTAGATAGCATATTAAAAAGCATAGACATTTATTTGCCAACTAATGTCCATCTCTTCAACACTATGGTTTTCCAGTAGTCATGTATGGATGTGAGAGTTTGACTATAAAGAAAGTTGAGTAGCAAAGAATTGATGCTTTTGAACTGTGTTGTTGGAGAAGGCTCTTGAGAGTCCCTTGGACTGCAAGGAGATCCAACCAGTCCATCCTAAAGGAAATCAGTCCTGAATATTCGTTGAAAGGACTGATGTTGAAGCTGAAACTCCAATACTTTGGCCACCTGATGCGAAGAGCTGACTCATTTGAAAAGACCCTGATTCTGGGAAAGATTGAAGGCGAGAGAAGAAGGGGATGACAGAAGACGAGGTGGTTGGATGGCATCACTGACTCAATGGACATGAGTTTGAGTAATCTCTGGGAGTTCATGATGGACAGGGAGGCCTTGCGTGCTGCAGTACTTGGGGTTGCAAAGAGTCGGACATGACTGAGAGACCGAACTGAACTGAACAGGGCCTCTTCCAACCTGCAGCTTATTTTTACTTAAAAGTAAATTTAGACATGGTACATAAGTGGACTGACCTGACAAAAGGCCAGATGGAAAGCTAACAGAGACACTCATATAGTTAGACAACTCTGTATACCTATTTATGCAGTAGCATGAAAATGTGAACATATTTGCTTTACCCATTGAAAATATATGCAAACAATCATTTTGATCACCTTGGCCTCATCTCTAAAAGTAAAAAGAAAACTAGGCCAGAAATGGGAAGAATCAAAAAATAGTTTTGGATTGGAGTTAACCTCAGAAATGGAGAGTCAATATCTGTCCATTCACTTTTTTATTTATTCAACAAATTTTTGGAAGGTCTATCATTATCAAACAGAAGCATCTACTATATGGTTTATTCAGCATTGGTTTTTATTAAAGAAGCTTATATTTTTATTTTAAACCCAACTTAAATAAGCCAGGCTTTTTAAAAGGGAGAAAAACAATTGTGAGAAAAAAGATCACTTCAAAATATTAGGTATCTATTTACCCATATTTCTTTGAAAAATGCCTACAAATTTGCCTTTGAAATGGAGAATATGATTAAGATAGGAATATTTGAGTCTTAGTCCCTTTAATATCTGCTAGGGAAAATTTTATCTTTAATAGGCAATGACCAACACTTCCCCTGTGTGTGTATGTGCACAAACACACATACTCAAGTTTTATCAGGCAGAGTAGCCTGAAGGAAAGGAGCACTAGAAAGAAACTGGTTTGGATTTGGGGAAATGCACTAGAAAGAGCTGAGACTGATTGAAAGATGGAAAGAGATGTAGGGGCAAAAGAAAGGGGAAGAGAGAAACGGCTAATGCTGGGTGGGCCAAGGCCAGAGAGAGATTTTCAGGGAGTCGATTAGAGACTGACTCACCTAGAGGGAGAGGAACAAGTAGATTTTTTAAAGTTTTTTTTTCAGAAATGTAAATAAAATGTGAAGATACTTTTCTTATTGTTATGAGTTGCCTCTTCACAGTGACTTCCTTAAGACATTAGGCTACTGATGTGTATAGAGATGACAATAATAAGGAAGATCACTAAAAAAGAAAACAAAGTGACTATTGCATTTTAAGAAAATTACAGAATATATTTCAATGTTTTGCATTCTGTATTCTTTTTTTCCCCATTGAAGTGAATAACCAAGAACTGATATTTCGTACCTGTCCTATGCTACTACACTTTTACAAAGGAAATGCTTCTAAGTGATTAGACAATATAAGCATTTGCACACTCTGTAATACATTTTAATAGGGAGATGTCAATTTAGCTAGAAAAGCATGAAAACTATTGTTTTCCTTTTCAATTCACTTTGCTTCTAATCTTTCCATGAAAAAGAATTTTAAATGGGGAAGTTTAAAAGTATTTAAGATACTTGAGGGTTCTTAATTTAAAATATATATACATTTTTTTTCCTAAGTAACTAAATTATTCTGTTTCACAGAGTCAGTGAAGGGGCTAAAATAATGATCCTATTGACTTCACATAATTAAAAATAACTATATTTTAAAGCCTGGCATATACTTAGTTTAAGTCCAAGTATCACCTAAAAATCTTATCCCCAGCTATTGTTATTTTATGGATTTTGACTTTGTTTACTCCTACAAAATATTTACTATGTTGATAATGAGAAGAGAAGGGGACTTAGCAAAATCAAATGAATGACACAGTTCACACTCCCTTTAAAAATATAAATACTGAGGTATTGCCAACATTCAGTTCATTTCAGTCACTCAGTCATGTCCAACTCTTTGCGACCCCATGAATAGCAGCACACCAGGCCTCCCTGTCCATCACCAACTCCCGGAGTTTACCTAAACTCATGTCCATCGAGTTCGTGATGCCATCCAGACATCTCATCTTCTGTCATCTAATCCTGTCCTCCTCCTGCCCCCAATCTCTCCAGGGTCAGGGTCTTCTCCAATGAGTCAATTCTTCCCATGAGGTGGCCAAAGTACTGGAGTTTCAGCTTCAGCATCAGTCCTTCCAACGAACGCCCAGGACTGATCTCATTTAGGATGGACCGGTTGGATCTCTTTGCAGTCCAAGGGACTCAAGAGTCTTCTCTAACACCACAGGTCAAAAGCATCAATTCTTCAATGCTCAGCTTTCTTCACAGTCCAACTCTCACATCCATACATGACCACTGGAAAAACCATAGCCTTGACTAGATGGACCTTTGTTGGCAAAGTAATGTCTCTGCTTTTTAATATGCTATCTAGATTGGTCATAACTTTTTAGATGTCACCAAAGTCCATCACTCAGGAGTACTTAAATCTGCACTTGAATATGACATTAGCTCTCCTCTATGGTTTAAATTCCCTAGGATGATTATAGGAAGAGGAAGCTTCTCAGCAAGCTAGATTTCTGTTTTCATCCTGTCATGTCATAATAATCCATTATAATGAATTCACAATAAAGCTTCATAAGAAACACAATGCAGCTGCCTTTTCAACCTCAAAAACTCCACTTTTAAAAATTCTACCTCATTAGAGATGATAGAATTATGCCTTTATCAAGCATCACAAATTGATTGTATGATTTGGATCGATAAAATAGCAACCAATTTCTTGCCAAATAATTCTACTCTTAAGGTTTTAACTAAGACATGAAACATGAAAACATACTTTCAAAGGGGGTAAAGGCCCCATCTGTGATTCTGATTCATTTAGTGTTAACTCATCTAAGTGTCTATTTATGGGGCACATTTTTTGTTCATGAAATGTTTTGCTGTTTATTTCTAACAATCATGACTATGTACTTTTGCCTATATAAAGTTAATTTTAATTCCATACTGAGAGCTGCAGAAGATATTTGAGGTTATCTTTAGTGCTCAGAAATGTCCTAAGTTTGATAGTTGATAATTGGATCAATATTGCAAAGGAATGTGTTAACTTGGAAGCTTTAGAAACATTGTTATGATGTTACAGAAGTTATTATTATTATTATTGCCTAAAGAGTATATAGATTATTGAACAGAATTAATGAAGGCAAAAGATGAGCTCCTAATCTTGAATCAGTGATCCTCTATTACCAGATCTACTTTTAAAGGATTCAAAAATAGCATTTGTCACTGGATATACTGTGTCATCCCTGGAGGAGGAAATGGCAGCCCACTCCAGTATTCTTGCCTGGAGAATCCCATGGACAGAGGATCCTGGCAGGTTATAGTCAATGGAGTCCAAAGAGTTAGACATGACTGAGCGCACACACACACACATGCACACACATACTGTGTTATGTAATTCACAAATGTGATAATATTGTTTAGTCATGCACTTCCCCAATAAGTTACTGTATGGTTAAAAGAAAAAAAGAACAAGAAAAACTGGGTAATTAGACACCAAAATGTTAATAGAAAATTTTTCCAGGTTAATTGTCTTTGCTTTCTCTACAGTTTCTTTGTTGTTTCTAAACTGAAGACAGTAACACAGATGTTAAATAGCCTAAGAGAAAATAATGATTTTGATACATACTTTAGGAAACAGGAAACAGATAACTCATATTAAATCCCCTCAGGTTTTTCAGTGGCTCATGAGATTTTTTAACAGCCTGGTAAATGAAGAGATGTAAAATGCTTCAAATTTGTTCAAAAATTACAAAGTAAAACACTGGACAATTAATTTATCAAAAAATTGACTCACAATGTAAGGAATATGGTATATTTATAGGCATTTGATATTTGTTTGGTTTTTATGCCATTCCGCTTTCCAATGTTTTAACTCATACCTCAATGTCTTCGGCACACAGAATTTAGAATTGTGCCAGCAGACAAGCATTTTAAGATTTACTATCTTTGCATGTTGCTGTATTATTTTCAAGCAAATATAAAACAACAGAAAAGAACATATTGTGCTAGTGATAAAAGGTATGTCTCTTAAACGTAATGTAATTGGAATAATGACTGTAATCATCAGATATGCCAAATGTGAAAACCAATAGGTGTGAAAAAACTTCAGGCAGTCATAAGACTTAAGCTTGTCAAATGTGGATTTAAATGTGAATTAAAAGAACAAAATTAAAGCATAGGTATGAAAGCCTGGATATAGCATCAAAGGTCCTAAGAGGTGAGGTATAATTAAAGAAATTATAATACTTTTAGTCATCTCAGTCAAGAGTCTTCTTTGTATAACACATAAATATATTTTCTGACTTATATTTTAGTTTCTCTTATACTTGCGAATAGGCTTATGGAAATTCTGCTGTTTCATATGAACATTAAGTTTTTCTACCACTGTCTTGCAAGTTAGATATTATCATCTTAATTTCACAAATGAAGAACCTGAAGAGACTTGCCCAAGATACATAGATATAGAATGAAGAGTAAAATCCTTGTTTTTCTTATTCCATCAAGCAGGCTTTTTCTATGGACATGACAACATTCTTTCTTCTAAACAAACAAAGGTGTTTTTCAATATCCAAATTTCAAGATTCTGGCCCATTTCAAGAAGAATCCATAAAATTAGGAGTGAACATTGAATGTGAAATTGAAAGGAATCTTGGGAATTAGCTATCCACATATCTCTTTTTGTCACTGAAGAATGAAAAGATATAAAGGATAAGGAAACACCTTTTGACTCACAGGGTCTCTTCACAGCAAGTGCTTGGGGTTGTTTGTGGGGGTGGGGGGAGGTTCACTAGCATGGAGATGTAATTAGGACGAGATGTACTTTCAAGTCTTCATTTCCTTCTCTTCCATCCTCTGTGTCCATGAATGTAGCATCTGTTGCCAATTAGGCTCATCAGCACTCCTCCATAAGGTCCCTGCTGATCTGCTTACTCTTGTTAGTGGATCAGCAGGGGCGTATGGCTGCTTGGCATCTTAACCTTCGCCCTGCCAGGGTCCATGCGGAGAATCTATTCATCCCATTGCAGTAATCTGTGATACTGTGTACATATGCACTTTAAGGTTCTGATGCCATGGTAACCAGTGGGTGACAAAGTCATTAAGAACACTTATTAGCGGTTGGAAATTCTGCACATTTTCATGGATGCCAGCTGAGAGATGCTAACATTGTTTTCCAAACACTACCTACAGGTTTTAGGAGTCTTCAGGGTATAAAATGTTAGATGAAGATGGAAAAGAACTTTCCATTTGCAATCTTATAAATTTTTGAGTATTAACACTTTGTATGTGTTCTGGTTTCTGTTATAGGTGCTTTGCAAAACATTTAGACATTTTCATGTAATGATACTTAGGTTTGCAGGTTATGGGATAAATATATGCCCATTTATTCTCTGTGTGTTCATATGGCATATAACAAACTTACATTTGGAAACATTTTTAAAAGCTTTACATAATTTTCTTAAATTTAATTATAGATCATTTAACCTTTGGACATTTGAGTCTATTGCTTTTGAAATAGACATATTATAAAAGGAAGTAAAACACTGTTTAAAGATTATCCAACCAAATAGGGCAAGATTATAATTAATATTGGTATTTTTAATGTAACTATTTTTAAATTATTTTTTATTACAATTCTATCTTTGACATTCATAGTGCAGCACAACTTCAGTATAGATTATGAAACATATGTGCTCAGTATGGCCATGTAAATATACTGAATGTCTACTCCCTTGCACACACACACACACATATATATACACATATACATGCATTATTACACACATACATATCTATATATGTGAGTAGTCCTTCAAGTATGTGAGTAGTCATTTAAACAGTTATTTGGACTGAATATATTTGTGTATTTTGTTTAATATCTTTTCCCAGCATTGTTAAGATAATTAGTGAACAAAATTTGCATATATTTAAGATATACAACTGATGGTTTGATATACATATGCCTTGTGAAATGATTGCCACAGAGGGAGGTGGGAGAGGGATTGGGATGGGGAACACATGTAAACCCTTGGCTGTTTCATTTCAATGTATGACAAAATCCACCACAAATAAAAAAAAATAAATAAAAATAAAAAAAATAAACTTGGTCAGTATGTCAAAAAAAAAATGATTGCCACAATCAAGCTAATTAACACATCTAACACCTGACATAGTTACTTGTTTGAAGTGTTTTTGTTTACTTGTTTCTTGTGCTTTTTTTTTTTTGATGTGGTAACAACACAAGATTTACTGTCAACAAATTTCAAACATACAACACAGTATTTTACTTACAACTAAGTCAGAAAAAGAAAAACAAATATCATTTTTAATGCATATATATGTAATCTAGAAAACAGTACTGATGAACCTATTTGCAGGGCAGGGAAAGAAACACAGGCATAAAGAACAGATTTGTGCACACACAGAGGGAAGGAGAGGATGAGATAAATTAAGAGCAGCGTTGACATGCATAGACAACCATGTGTAAAAGAGATAGCTAGTAGGAAGTTGCTGTGTACCACAGATGCTCAGATCCTGTGTACCACAGGACCATCAGGCTCTGTGATGATCTGGAAGGGTAGGATGGGGTGAGTATGGGAGGGAGGCTCAAGAGAGAGGGGATCTATGTATACTTATAGGTGATTCACGTTGTTCAGGAGAAACTAACCCAACATTGTAAAGAAATCATACTCCATTTAAAAAATAACTTTACAAGGTCTTATAACTGAAGTTGTATCCTCTGACCAACCTCTTCTCATTTTTCCCCACTCCTCAGTCCCTGGTGACAGCTATTTTATCCTCTCATTCTAAGTTCAACTTTTTAAGATTCCATATATGAGTGATACCAAATAGTATTTGTCTTTCTCTCTCTGGCTTATGTCAACATAATGTCTTCTAGGCTCACCCATACTGTGACAAATGGCAAGATTTATTCTTTTTTTATAGTTAAATAGTATTCCTATGTATACATATAATTTTACTACTGATAAACACAGGTTGTTTCCATGTCTTGGCAATTGTGAATGTTGATACAATGAACATGAAAGTGAAGATACCTCTTTGAGGTAGTGATTTTAATTACTTAGGATCAGTTCAGTTCAGTCGCTCAGTCATATCCAACTCTTTGCAACCCCATGGACTGTAGCACACCAGGCTTACCTGTCCATCACCAACACCAGAGCTTACTCAAACTCATGCCCACAAAGTCGATGATGCCATCTCATCCTCTGTTGTCCCATTCTCCTCCTGCCTTTAATCTTTCCCAACATCAGGGTCTTTTCAAATGAGTCAATTCTTCACATCAGGTGGCCAAAGTATTGGAGTTTCAGCTTCAGCATCAGTCCTTCCAATTAGTATTCAGGACTTATTTCATTTAGGATGGACTGGTTGGATCTTCTTGCAGCCCAAGGGACTCTCAGAGTCTTCTCCAACACCACAGTTCAAAAGCATCAATTCTTTGGTGCTCAACTTTCTTTATAGCCCAACTCTCACATCCATACATGACTACTGGAAAAATCATGGGTTTGACAAGATGGACCTTTGCTGGCAAAGTAATGTCTCTGCTTTTTACTATGCTGTCTAGGTTGGTCATAACTTTTCTTCCAAGGAGCAAATGTCTTTTAATTGCATGGCTGCAGTCACCATCTGCAGTGATTTTGGAGCTCAAAAAAATAAAGTCTGTTACTGTTTCCATTGTTTCCCCATCTATTTGCCATGAAGTGATGGGACCAGTTGCCATGATCTTAGTTTTCTGAATGTTGAGTTTTAAGCCAACTTTTTCACTCTCCTCCTTCACTTGCATCAAGAGGCTCTTTAGTTCTTCACTTTCTTCCATAATGGTGGTGTCATCTGCATATGTAAAGTATTGATATTTCTCCCAGCAATCTTGATTCCAGTTTGTGCTTCATCCAGCCCAGCATTTCGCAAAATGTGCTCTGCACCCAGAAGTGGGATTGCTAGATCATATGGTAGTTCAATTTTTAATTTGCGGAAGAACTTTCACACTGTTTTCCATAATAGCTGTAGCAAATTATGTTCCCACCAAAAGTGTACATGAGTTTCTTTTACCCACATCCTTGCCAACACTTGTCATTTCTTACTTTTTTGATAAGTCATCTTAGTAGATGAGAGGTGATATCTCACTGTAGTTTTAATTTGCATTTTCCTGTTTATTAGTGATATTGAGCATCTTTTCATGAACCTGTTTTCCATTTGCATATTTTTTGGGGGAAAAACTCTATTCAGGTCCTTTTCCCATTTACTAATCAAGTTTCTTGGTTTGTTTGATGCTGACTCCTATGGGTTTTTTATATACTTTGGATATGAACTCTTTACCAGACATATGGTTTACAAATATTTTTTCCCATTCCATAGATTGTCATTGCATTGTGTTGGTTGTCTCCTTTGCTGTGGAGAAGGCTCTTAGTTTGATGTCCTGTGTATATATTTTTTGGTTTTATTACCTGTGCTTTTGGTGTCATTCCAAAAAAATTCATCGACAAGGCCAAGGTCAAGGAGTATTTCCCTATGTTTTCTTTATGAGTAAAACAGAAAAGATTTTAAATATAAAAAAGGCAAAAGCGGTGAAAGTTATATTTTAAAAGCTCCTAATATCTTTCAGATTTGTTGTAGTTGTTGTTGTTCAGGCTTTATCATTTGAGAGGGGAAAATAGCACATTAGAGGCTCCCCACTCCCCCACCTTTTGAAACAATACACAAAGAACTCTTCCTAAACTCTCATATCTCTTTGGAATGAAGCAGTAGTGAATAAGTATAGGAATATAACAGTTGTCATGGTTATCAGATTAATTGGATACATGTTATTGTTTAGTCACTGAGTTGTGTCTGACACTTTGCAACCCCATGGACTGTAGCCTGTCAGGCTCCTCTGCCCATGGAATTTTCCAGGCAAGAATACTGGAGTGGGTTGCCATTGGATACATATCCATGTCTAAAAAAATAAAGAATCAAGCACCATTTATTCTAAAAATATATATTTATTATTAAGAACTAAGTGAAAGAAAGTAAAAGTTAGTCACTCAGTCATGTTCACCTCTCTGTGACCCCATAGACTATAGCTCACCAGACTCTTCTGTCCATCAAAGTCTCCAGGCAAGAAGAGTGAAAGTGGGTTGCCATTTCCTTTTCCAAGGGATCTTCCAACCCAGGGATCGATCCCAGTCAGACTCTTTACCGACTGAGCCACAAGGGAAGCACTTTAAGAAATAAATGTAGCCTTAATAAAACACTGTCAGAAAAAAAAAAAAAAAAACAGCTTGTTACAACTATGCTAAACCTATATTAACTTTGTTAAATATTTGTAATTGTCTAGATAGATAATATAAATAAGATCATCAAAAATATACTAGTGGATTCATCAATATTTTGTTCTGGGAAAAGTAAATATCCTGTAGCCCCATAATTGTGATTCAAATGGTTTAAAGAAGCTTAGTAAGTCCTGAATTTAAATTCTAACATCTGAGTAACTCTAACTGAATAACTTCTACCTGAGTAACTCTCCAAGTATTTGGGATAAAATATTCACTTTTGAGAAAGTTTGATCATGTTTTGGGTCACTTCTATTATCCACACCTATGTATATTTAGATGGTCTCTTCATCATGACATAAATCAATAAAAGTTGTCATTTTAATATCAAGTTCTTAGAATAAATGATCCCTCTTCAACCAATTTCTCTTTAGGCCAGTACCAAAGAATTCAACAATGCAATGACTGACGTTCACCATTTGCCCTCTCTGATATTTGAAGGAGCTCATGTAAAAGATATGTTAAACTTCCATTTCTCTAGGCTGGAGTTATATTTCTATATTATTACATCTGGTCTGTATTACTTATCCCCAACACATAGTCATGCCTTCACAGTTAAGATGTAAAGGTATGACTTCAGCTTATCTTTCATTCTATTTCACTAGAAACATAAATTTAAAGCATTCATATCAAACCAAAAAAAAATAAATAAAGCATTCATATCTTCTGCAATCCTGCTGTCAAAAATACTTAGAGATTAAATTGTGTTATGTTTATTATTGAACCAGCTATATGATTGATTTCCCTGGAAACTCAGTATTTAAAATATTCTACCCCTGCAAATGAAATTGTACTTCTTTATTACAGAAGAACTATATATAGCTTCTGTGTTTGTGTGTGTGTGTTATTTTGTCTACAAGAATTCTGAAAGTGAAATTCAATATTCAATAAGTGTAACTATTCTGAGTCATGCACAATGAACTTTCTTCTCTTTCCAAAGTAGTGATCCCTAACACTTCTGGACCTATTAATACTTTGACAACATGATCAAGTTATGAAGCCACTTCCCCGGTTAATTAGCACATACGGTAAAATTAAACATAAACACTCAGGAATTTCACAGATCATAACTATGAACAGTAGGTTAAAAACTCTTTTAAAGGGTTTCTGATTTTTTTAACTTCACAGTACTGATTTTAATCTTGTAAAGTTATTTAGAATTCTTCAGTAAAAGAATTAAGTATAAATTACAAATTAAAATAATTTCAACATTAATAAAATAAAGAATGTTAATATATAATGCATTGTAATAAATAATATAATATCAAATACATAAATAAATAATATTAATAACTATTAAGTTCTCATTACACTCATATCACATTAGTAAATTAAAGTTTCATTTATACTATTTTTCCTTTCCTTCTTTTTCAGTTAAGAGTGACCAATGATAGGGCAAAGAAATAAACAGAGATCCAGGATTTTATAAACTACATCCTAAATATCAATATTACATCTCTTCACACTTCTCATGCAACAGAAATCTTATCTCAAGCTGTAGAACTCTGATTATGCCACACAATGCAACCTGGATTTCTTGATTACTCACTGTTCACCTAGATTTGGATTGACCCTAAGAATCATTTCCCAGGGCCAGACTTAGAAAACCAATGCTTGCTATAAACTGAAAATTTAGATGTGGAGATCAATCTTCTTGAAATAATCATCACAGCTCATACTGTGTTTTGTTTTTCCATCCAATGCATTGTTGGAAGTGTTGTGGCAAGCAGTGGTTATTTTTTAAAGCAGCTCTCTGATTTAAATATTTCATGTGTTAGTGTATGTTAGTCACTCAGTCATGTCTGCCTCTTTATGACCCCATGGACTGTAGCCTGCCGGGCTCCTCTGTGCATGGGATTTTCCAGGCAAGAATACTGGAGTGGCTTGCCACTTCCTTCTCCAGGGGATCTTCCTGACTCACTCATTGTAGGCAGATTCTTTACCATTTCAACCATCAGGGAAGCCCCTAAATATTTCATATAGAGTCCATTTCACATTTTTAGGAAACACTAGAAAAATATATAACTTGCCATTTGGGATTTAAGAAAATAAAAAAATAAAAATTAAATGAGAAAAAAAAGAAAAACCCAAATCAGAAACATCCACCCACTCTTCCCATAACACAGTATGTGAGAGCACAGTAGGAGAGTAGAAAATAACTTCTTGAACTATCCTTCATATATTACACAAGCACATAAAGCAAACTTTTTTATAACTCTCTTTGAGTCATAATTTTTCAATCACCCTTTTGATTTCCACCATATTCATATTCATAGTCTTGAATATTACCTTAAATGTGAAGTATTGACAAAACCCAAGTGGAAGCTGATCAGACAATGTATGTGCTCCTGGTTCTTACTATATTTGTTTCCTGAGGCTGCTGCAACAAGTCTTCATCAATTTAAAGGTTTAGAACAGTAGAAATTTATTGTCTCACAGTTCTGGAGGCCAGCAGCCAAAATCAAGCTCTCAGTGGGGTTGGCTCCCTCTGGAGGGTCTGAGGGAGATTCTGTTCCCTGCCCATGTCCCAGTTTTGGTGATTGAAGGCAAACTTTGGTGTTTCTTGGCTTGTGACTGGATACCTCCAAAGCTGGCCTCCATCTTCACTTGACTTCTGCCTGTGAGTTGATGAGTTTCAGATCTGCCTCTCTTTTATAAGGACCTCAGTCACAATTGAAGGCCCACTTGAATCTCCAGGATTATATCATTTCAAGATCTTTATCTTAATTATATATACAGAGACCTTTATTCCAAGTATCACATTCTGAGTCTCTCAGGGGATATGAATCTGGAGGGAATGGTATTCAACCCACCACACTCACAATATAAACTGCCTCTAAACTGTGACTTAGCATCACCTGGTCTGTTTCCTTCTGGGGTTGTTGCTGCCTCCATCAGACCCAGCAGTAATGTTAACTTTCAAAATAGCTTTTCTTTTTCACATCAAAATCCTCTAAAATGCTATTTTTAAAAAGGCATTTATTCTTGTTTTTTTTTTTTACAAAAGCAATCAGTGTTCATCATGGAAAATTTGGAAAGTGGGGAAAACTACAAGGAAAAAAAATAAAAACTACTTGGAATCTCAGAGTTAAAGATTCTTAATATATTTAAAGAAATGCTTTTACCAGTTTGTGCAAATACCCATCTGGCTTTTCAACAAGTTGGAAGTCATACTGGGCATATTTTTCATGTAATAAGTCATATTATAATAAATGTCATTCTATTTCATAACAAAATATGTAGTTTTTTATGTCATAATTAGACACTATAAAATATAATAAGATATAAGCAATGTGGCAATAACCCTACTATAGGAAGCTGATTGCTGAGTCAAGAAGACCCCAGGAAGAGTTTCTTCAGGGGATACAGTCTGAGTGCAGGAGCTGACGGCTGTAACAGAAAGTAAGCCATTTGATGTAGACACAGAACAGACTTCGGGATCCCAGGTGAGGGCAGAGGGAAGGAGCCGATGGGAAGAATGAAAAGAGCAGCATGGAAACATATACACTACCGTGTGTAAAACAGGTGGTCAGTGGGACTTTGCTATGTGATTCAGGGAGCTCAAACTGGAGCTCTGTGATGACCTAGAGGGGTGGGATGGGGTGGGAGGTGGGAGGGAGGGTCAAGAGGGAGGAAACATATATATTCTACAGCTGATTCGTGTTGATGTTTGGCATAAATCAATACAATATTATAAAGCGATTACCCTTCACTTTAAAAATATTTAAAAATCTATCACCCATGTAAAGGATGCACCATGATGGTCCCTAATAAGGGGGTCCTCAGAAGAGTCAACAAGAATACCTCACATATGTTATACGGGCACGTGTGACAAATGCTACCCATTGAAATACTGCCTTTTTCTGCTAATGCTCCTACTGTTTCCCAGTCTAGAGGGGTCAGAAGCAGTCTAGCAAGAGTGGACAGAAATAGAAGAGATAACATCCTATTCACCATTCTGAGGGGATGTAGAGTAAGGCTAGGTGAAACAGGTGAAAGGAGTGAAAGTTCTGACTCATATAAGACTAGGTATTTTATTATATATATGTGAGATAGTTTCAGTTCTCAAATTGATGACGAAGAGATTTAAAAGATATTTTGCTACAGGATGGAAAAGGAAAATACAGCACAAGCTATTGAAACCACTGGGAAAGGAGATAATCCTATTTGCATCCTTCATATTTTAGCATCTTTAATGAACAGGCAAAATTATAGTTATGCTTTTATTTCTGTCTCTTCATACTGAAAAATATAAATCAAGAAATCAATATGGCAAATTCTGTTGGGATTTTGAAAATTTTCTTTCATTTTTAGAGATTTATAAAATTTATAAAGAATTAAATTATCTACAGTATAATAACAATAGTTTCCATAAAATAATTACACCTCTTACTTCTTCAACATCATGTTCATATTTATTTGGATTCTAACTTCTAAAACACTCTCCATTCCTTAGAACAACTTTCATTGCAATAAATGCTCTGTTGCCAAAGTTGTATCACATTTCATCTGATTGTTTGTTTATATAAGATTACAGTTAAAAATAAAATGTTAATGCAGAATACGGAAATGTTTTTCAGACTAGACTTAACCCATTTTCATCTAATACTATTTTGTGATTACTCTCATCATAGTTCAATCAGATTTTCAAAGATTTAGAGGAGAATAAACTTCTACACTCAAAAGTTTATAATCTAATAATAGGAGAGAATATATGAACAACCACATGGAATAGAAGTAGAAGGAATTGAGTGCAAGAGACATGGAAACAAAGTTCCATGAGAGAGAAGAGAAGCAATGATTTTTGATAATGACAATCTAGGAACTTCAGGGAAGTGAGGTAGCCAGGTTCAGGGATTATTATTAGAGTTTATTTTTGAGACTATCTAGATATATGACCTACAACTTGACAAATGATTTTTACAATCTCACTGTGCTCAAGAGACAGCCTGGAAATTATTATTTTTAAGAATTTGATTTTATACATAATCCTTAATATATAGCACATTTCCTTTGGAGGCATCACTTTTGCACTATCTGTTCATTCTTTGGCTAAAATTTTATGCTTCATAATACATCATCAGTTTTGATATTTTAGCATGAGCCTATATTAGTAGTTAGGATAATATTTCCTTGAATATAACTTGGCAAACAAATAACTTCAACATAGTCTTATTTGGAGAAATGAAGCAGAATGTACATTATTCCCAAAGCAGTGAAAATAAAACCTCTGTGTACTTCTGTGTTCTCAGAGGGTATTAAGGATGTCAAAGCTATTTTTAAGGACATGTACAACTAACTGCTGTTGAATACAGTTCAAAAGCTCTAAAGATTTTAGTCAACTAAGAAATAATGTTCTCAGCCACAAAAACTGGAGAATTCTTATTGGTGAGGGATGTTAAAATGTTAAAAATGTGGCCTCAATACGGTGCCCTTTTTCACCTTAGAAACTACATTCCAAAGTGTGACAGTTTTTAGAAGCTACCTCTACCACACTGTCAACGGTCAAATTTTCTTAGAATAAGTAACATACTCCAATAGATAAATCTGAATTTACAAATCACATAAATTAGGTGGTGATTATTTACACTGTAAATGATTCACTGCAGGGTTCCTTTAAAACTCTACTAGTGTTTTTAAGCAATTGTTTCTAGTTCATTAACTACTTCATAGAAAGACTAGAGGAAGTAGAGAGGCTTAATGCTAAAAAAATTCTGAAGATCAACCAGAAACAACAACAACAAAAAACACATTCTTGGAATTGTATAGAATCAAGCAAAAACATTATATTTTTGGAGATAAGATGCTAAAAGAAGATAGAGTTGCCCTATATAATCCAGCTAGTTATCTGAATGGGCAAAGCAAAAATTCAGTCTTTCCAACCCATAGTCTAAAAATTCATCTTTTTACCAAAACCAGACAATTATTGTTCATTTTACAAATATGTATCACCAAGACATATTGTAAGAGAATCTATTCCAGAGAATGAAATATATTTCACTTACATTCAACTGTAAATTTTAAAGCTATCAATTTTTTCTCTTGTTTTATCAGGTAAAAATCTTTATAAATAAAGTCACCAAAAAGGATTTATAATGTGATTTCATTGCTAGCATTAAAAAATCCCTTCACAAAAAAATTAAAATTAACTGGGATACTAAGAGATAGATGAAGGGATCCAATAGACCATTCTCTAACTGACCTTCTATGTTGCAAGTTGTGTTCTCCAGGAAACAAAACTGAGATTGACTTTAGTGTTTAGGATATTTTAGGGTCTTGGAATCAAACTGGTGCAAGAAGGTCCAGGGATCAAGATCAGGCTGAGAAAAAATTCAGTTTGTAATATAAACATGCTGAGAGCCTCAACCAAGTACATAAGAGGCTTTGGAATTCAAATGGTTCATCAGAGTTGTAAGCTGAGTCAAAACTCTGAATTAGGTTTGCCGTATCAGTCACTGAGTGTTGGCCACTCTGGAAACTCACTGAAGATCCTTTAGGGAGCAGCTGGTACATGATATTGCACATCAGAAGAACTAAGGCAGTGCATCTCCATATCCATCACAGGCTCCAGCTCAGAATTATGCTTAATCTTTGAAGATAGTTAAAACTAGATTGAAATATCTGCTTTCTCACTATCACCAATGCGACTTTGGACAATTCATCTAAGCACTCTGAACCTGTCTCCTTATCTATAAACCAAGGTCAACAGTACTTACCACAGAGAATTGCTTAAGTACAAATATCAACAGCTTCAGATGTGCTGAAGTCAGTCAGTCCCAAAGGAAATCAGTGCCACACTAATGGCAGAAAGTGAAGAGGGACTAAATAGCCTCTTGAGATGGAGAAAGAGGAGAGTGAAAGAGCTGGCATAAAACACAACATTCAAAAACCTGAGATCTGGCATCTGGTCCCATTACTTCATGGCAAATAGATAGGGGGAAAGTGGAGGTAGTAACAGATTTTATTTTCTTGGGCTCCAAAATTACTGTGGAGAGTGAATGCTGCCATGAAATTAAAAGATGTGTGCTCCTTGGAAGAGAAGCTATGACCAAACTACACAGTATATTAAAAAGTGGAGGGATAATGTTGGCGAAGAAGATCCATATCGTCAAAGCCATGGTTTTTCCAGTGGTCATGTAGAGAGGTGAGAGCTGGACCATAAAGAAAGCTGAGCACCAAAGAGCTGATGCTTTCAATTGTGGTGCTGGAGAAGACTCTTGAGAATCTCTTGGACTGCAAGGAGATCCAACCAGTCAGTCCCAAAGGAAATCAGTCCTGAATATTCATTGGAAGGACAGATGCTGAAGGTGAAGTTCCAGTCCTTTGGCCATCTAATATGATGAGCCAACTTACTGGAAAAGACTCTTATGCTGGGAAAGATTGAAGGCAGGAGAAGGGGGTGATAGAGAATGAGATGGCTGGATGGTATCACCGACTCAATGGACATGAATTTGAGCAAGCTTCATGAGGTGGCGAAGGACAGGGAACCCTGGAATGCTGCAGTCCATGGGGTCGCAGGGAGTCGGACATGACGTAGTGACTGAACAACAATAACAAAACGCTTAGTGAATAACAGATGGCTAATTAATAGTATCTACTAGTTATGTGAACTAATAATTATTCTCTTAATGGATGAGATTCTGTTTTTCTTACTTTGTATGTGAAAAATAAAAATGTCTTCCTAATACTCATCTCTTGAGCATTAGGAAGAAAGTAAAGAAAACCACTAGGCCATTTAGGCGTGATTATACAGTGGAAGTGACAAATGGATTCAAGGGACTAGATATGATAGACAGAAGGCCTGAAGAATTATAGTTGGGTGATGATATTGAACAGGAGGTGGTGATCAAAACCATCCCAAATAAAAAGAAATACAAAAAGACAATATGGTTGTCTGAGGAGGCCTTGCAAAAGAGCTGAGAAAGAAGATAAGTGAAAAGTAAAGAAGAAAGGGAAAGACATACCCATCTGAGTGCAGAGTTCCAAAGAAGAGCAAGGAGACAAAAAAAGCCTTCTTAAGTGAACAATACAAAGCAATAGAGGGAAAAAATTGAATGTGAAAGGCTAGAGATCTCTTCAAGAAAATTAGAGATATCAAGGGAAATCTCATGCAAAGATGGGCACAATAAAGGAAAGAAACAATATGGATCTAACAAAAGCAGAAGATATTTAAAAGAGGGGGAAGGAATACACATAAGAACTTTATTTAAAAAAAAAAAAAAGAAGAAGCAGAAGTCTTTAACACCTAGATAATCACAGTGGTGTAATCACTCACCCAGAGCCAGACTCGCTGGAGTGTGAAGTCAAGTGGGCTTTAAGAAGCATCACTATGAACAAAGCTAGTGGAGGTGATGGGATTTCAGCTGAACTATTTCAAATCCTGAAAGATGATGCTGTTAAAATGCTGCACTCAATATAACAGCAAATTTGGAAAACTCAGCAGTGGCCACAGGACTGGAAAACGTCAGTTTTCATTCCAATCCCAAGAAGGGCAATGCTAAATGTTCAAATTACTGCACAATTGCACTCATTTAACATGCTAGCAAAGTTATTCTCATAATTCTTCAAGCTAGGCTTCAACAGTATGTAAACTGAGAAGTTCCTAATGTAAAAGCTGAATTTAGAAAAGGCAGAGGAAACAGAGGTTAAATTGCCAACATCCACTGGGTCACAGAAAAAAACAAGGGAATTCCAAAAAACATCTGGATAAAAACATTCCAGTAACTCTGCTTTTTTGACTACACTAAAGCCTTTGAGTGTGTGGATCACAACAAATTGTGGAAAATTCTTAAAGAAATGGGAATACCAGACAACCTTATCTGCCTCCTGAGAAACCTGTATGCAGGACAAGAAGCAACTGTTAAAACCAGACTTGAAATAAGAAAGTGGCTCAAAATTGGGAAAGGAGTACCTCAAGGCTGCATATTGTCATCCTGCATATTTAACTTATATGCAGAGTACGTCATGCAAATGCTGGGCTGGATGAATCACAAGCTGGAATCAAGATTGCTGGGAGGAATATCAATAACATCAGATATGCAGATGACACCACTGTAATGGCAGAAAGCAAAGAGGATCTAAAGAGCCTCTTGTTGAAGGTGAAAGAGGAGAGTGGAAAAGCTGGCTTAAAACTCAACATTAAATACACAAAGATCATGGCATCTGGTCTCATCTGCTGCTGCTGCTAAGTCACTTTACTCGTGTCTGACTCTGTGCGACCCCATAGACGGCAGCCCACCAGGCTCCCCCATGCCTGGGATTCTCCAGGCAAGAACACTGGAGTGGGTTGCCATTTCCTTCTCCAGCGCATGAAAGTGAAAAGTGCAAGTGAAGTCACTCAGTCCTGTTTGACTCTTAGCGACCCCATAGACTGCAGCCTACCAGGCTCCTTTGTCCATGGGATTTTCCAGGCAAGAGTACTGGAGTGGGGTGCCATTGCCTTCTCCTCTGGTCTCATCATGTCACAGCAAATAGATAGGGGGAAAAATGGTAACAGTAAGAGACTTTATTTTCTTGGGCTCCAAAATCACTGCAGATGGTGACTGCAGCCATGAAATTAAAAGACGCTTGTTCCTTGGAAGAAAAGCTATGACAAACGTAGACAGTGTATTAAAAAGCAGAGACATCACTTTGCCAACAAAGGTTTGTATAGTCAAACTATGGTTTTTCCAGTAGTCATGTTTGGATGTGAGAGTTCACCATAAAGAAGGTTGAGCACCGAAAAATTGAAGCTTTTGAACTGTGGTGTTGGAGAAGACTCTTGAGAGTTCCTTTGACAGCAAGGAGATCAAACTGCTGCTGCTGCTGCTGCTAAGTCGCTTCAGTCGTGTTCGACTCTGTGTGACCCCATAGATGGCAGCCCACCAGGCTCCCCCGTCCCTGGGATTCTCCAGGCAAGAACACTGGAGTGGGTTGCCATTTCCTTCTCCAATGCATGAAAGTGAAAA
>CM035295.1:6985372-7007284 GCA_020226075.1 Hydropotes inermis | reverse complement strand
AAAGAAATCAGTACTGAATATTCACTGGAAGTACTGATGCTGAAGCTGAAACTCCAATCCTTTGGCCACCTTATGTGAAATGACGACTCATTGAAAAAGACCCTGATGCTGAGAAAGTCTGAAGGCAGGTGAAGGGGACAACAGAGGATGAGATGGTTGAATGACATCACCGATGTGATGGACATGATTTTGAGCAAGCTCTGGGACATGGAGAAAGACAGGGTAGCCTATCATGCTACTGTCTGTGGGGTTGCAGAGTCAGACACCATTGAGCAGCTGAACAACAACAACTCATCTTTAAAAGAAAGGGTACAGAATCATGTGACCTATAATGGATTTGAACAGCGTCATATAAAAATGATCCTAAGATCTTCAAGTTACAAGGCAGATATGTATGATCTTAATAATATTAATAAGTATTTTATGTATACATTAGAACTATAATATCTAATTTAATATAAAGCTGAGAAATTACGTTATCTCATTGAATATATTCCAATGACTTTACATGGCAGGTTCCTTTATTATCTCCATTTTAAAAATGAGGGTAGTCAATTTTTGTTAGAGCAAATGATTTTCCAGTATCAGTTTTAGTCTCAAGTCTGATACGCTCTACTTATTGGGAAAAGCTCCTGGACCCAGAGAATCTCTGAACAGATATATATTTTTTAAACAATCAAACTAAACATTCAAAAGCCAATAGCTTTACTTTAAAGAAAATTATCGACTGTTTTTTTTTAATATCAACTTAGTTTCCTTTTATTTAAATTTAAGGTCTGTTTAACTTAAAAATTATGCATAGTCAAAATAGTTACAATAGATAACTAAATCTCAGGTTTTAAATTGCACCTGCCCTAGGATTGTATTTTTACTATATTTTTGAATACATGTGTATCCATATTTTGCATTTCTTAATTATACAATTGTGTTGATATTCATATAATTCACTTCCAGATAACCAGGCAAATTCTTCCTAGGGATATTATTATCTTCCATTCCATATACTTCTATGGATTCTGTCTTTTATTTACTATTACATCTTATATACTTGAAACAGCGATATAAGTATGTAAATATAAATGATAACAAGTATATGATATATATATATATAAGATATATACATTATATATGTATAAGATACATACATAAGAATCTTACATTCTTATTTCTTAGAATATATAAATATAAATATATATATATATATATATATATATATATATCTTATGTACTTGGAATAGCACATATGAGATACCAATAATTTAAGAATGATTTTTCATTTGTTTAGATGTGTCTCCATACCTCTGCAACAAGACTTTCCATTTCCTAAAGGCAACGGTAATATTTTATATTGTTTTGGCACCCAGGCCAATGTCTTATACTATAATAAATGTTCAGCAATACTTAGTTTTTGGTAAACAATTCTAAAGAATTATGTTAGAGTACTTTTTAATACCAAGAGTGCCTATTTGAATACAACTTTTCATAAAAGATCATTATTCAGTAGTAGAGCTGATGGCACATAAACACATGTCTCTGTAAATGCATGATGAGAGCTAGTCAGAAATATTGGTTAATAGTTTTAACCATGGCTCCTCACTGAATGATAGAAAATAGGGTATGGAAACACTGTAATTTAAAAAGTCCTAATTCACATAAGGTGGTAGTATAAAAGCTCATGCATGCTGAGTCGCTTCAGTCATGTCTGACTCTTTGTGACCCCATGGACTGTAGCCTGCCAGGCTCCTCTGTCCATGAGGTTCTCCAGGCAAGAATACTGGAGTGGGTTGCCATGCCTTCCTCCAGGGCATCTTTCTGACCCAAGGATGGAACCTACGTCTCCTGCATTGGCAGGCGGTTCTTTAGCACTATTGCTACCTTGCAATAAATATAAGTCAATTAAATATCAACTGTATGTATTTTCAAGTTTGTACTATTTCAGATTTTCAAACATGCATTGGTTTTGAGCTGAGTGTACACCAACTGACTCTTCTTTCTGGTAGCCTTTAGACAGACTGTTCTTGTTCTAGTTGCTATTTATTTATTTGGAGAAAGGTGGATTAGACTAACGAAAATATAACTCTTATTTTTTTTTTTTCAGCCGTTCAGTTGTGTCTGACTCTTTGCAACCCCAGAGACTGCAGCATGCCAGGCTTCCCTTTTTTATGAATATACAAATAATTTATCACTCTATAGAATCTGACTGAAGACAAAAAACAGAGGAAATTATAAAAAGCAATAGATGTTCAATATTATTTTTTGACAAAAATGTGTTTCTCTCCAACCTCATTTCTTCAAATGAAGAACAAAAAGAGAATTAAATAAGTCAGGGGGATAAGCTCCAGCAACTTTTTCGTGTTACTCGTCTTCTGATATTGTGGTAGACACAGGTAAAAATTCATTTATTTTTCATTTATTTTTATTAGTTGGAGGATAATTACTTTACAATATTGTAGTGGTTTTCGCCATACATTGACATGAATCAGCCATGGATTTACATGTGTTCCCCATCCCGATCCCTCCTCCTGCCTCCCTCCCCATCACATCCCTCTGGGTCTTCCCAGAAAAAAATCATAATGGAATTTTTAAACTAGAATACTTCTATTAAATAAGATAAAATTGACAAGGGCAGTAACCTTGTTTTAAAAGAGCACTACATAGAGATATTTGTATTTAGTAATTCATTATTTATAATAAACCAAATAGCATTATTTCATTCTTTTTTATGGCTGAGCAGCATTATGGATGGATCTATAGACTGTCATTCTGAGTGAAGTAAGTTAGACAGAGAAGGACAAATATCATACAATATCGCTTATTTGTGGAAATTAAACAAATGTTACAAATGAACTTATTTACAAAACAGAAGTAGAGTTATTCTGTAGAAAACAGTCTTATGATTACTGGAGGGGAAGGGTGTGGGTATAAGTTGGGAGATTGGGACTTCTATAGACACTTTAAAATGGGGTTTCCCAAGGGATGCCGTGCTAAAGAATCCACCTGTCATTGCAGGAGATGCAAGACACAGGTTCAATCCCTGGGTCAGGATGATGCCCCAGAGCAGGAAATGGCAACCCACTCCAGTATTCTTGCCTGGAAAAAGCCCGTGAACAATGGAGCCTGAAAGGCTATAGTCCATCAGGTCACAAAGAGTCAGACATGTCTGAGCAACTAAGCGCACACATATACAAAATAGATAACCAGCAAGGATGTATGTATGGCACAGGGAAGTCTACTCAATACTTCTGTAAGGATCCATATCAGAAAAGAATTTTTAAAAGGGTAGATATATGTATGAATATATACACATATATATAACTGATTCACTTTGCTCTACAACAGAAAGTAACACAACATTGTAAATCAGTTATACTCCAGTAAGAGCTAAATTAAATAAAATAGACCAAATAATAAGTAAAATATTAAAATATGGAGACCAAATGGTAAACAAATAAAAATCAGCAAAGTACATGTTATTAAAAGTGCTGAAGTATAAGATAATTATGTTACTTACTAGGCCTCAGGATTGCAGAGGTTGCCAAACTTAAACTTGAGTGGTAAGTGGAGAATTTTGTGAAATAAACAATTTTAGGAAGTACCAGAGTGAAAGAAGAAATATATTTTGGTGAGCAGTGAGGAAAGAGTATCTGCTGGATTCCATATATATGTGTTAGTATACTGTAATGGTCTTTATCTTTCTGGCTTACTTCACTCTATATAATGGGTTCCAGTTTCATCCATCTCATTAGAACTGGTACAAATGAATTCTTTTTAATGGCTGAGTAATATTCCATGGTGTATATGTACCACAGCTTCCTTATCCATTCATCTGCTGATGGGCATCTAGACAAGTGCTCAGACCTGGTACACCGGGAAGACCCAGAGGGATCGGGTGGAGAGGGAGGTGGGAGGGGGGATCAGGATGGGGAATACATGTATATCCAAGGCTGATTCATGTCACAAAAACCACTACAATAAAAAAAAAATAAAAAAATAAAATTACATTAAAAAAAAAAGGAGTATCTGCTAGAGAAGTAAAGTTTGAAGAGTCTTTGAAATAGGCATGTGATAAATAAATGAAGACAATGCAGAGGAAATATTCTTGAGTATGGCAGAAATTCTATATAAGAAATAAAAAAAAGTGACAAATATCAAGACCATGGCTTTATTTTGCACTATAATCTTGACACTGTAATAATATCTCAAAGCTGTTATAAGGAATTTGCAACCCATACTTTTTAATATACAATGGAGTGACATTTTGGAAATTTTTTAAATTTTTTCTTAAGTAAGAATGGAATATGAGTTGAAAATAATAGATACCAAAAGAAACATGAAGGGTAGAATGATTAACAAAATCCTCATTGTCTGAAAATGAAGGAGTAAGACTGCTGACCCCATGATCAGCATCTTGATGACTCTTTACTTCAGGCCAAGTCATGTTCATTGAAAATTCCAGTGGCACCCATGATATTGGCTAAGCTCTCCCTTCATGTCCGTTATCAATAGTTCAATATAGTGTCACAATTTTATAGAGTCAACATATCACTATGAAAAAGCACAAATATAATGTTTAATAATAAATATATCAGAGTTATCATCTACCTACTCTCTTCAGTAAACAAAGGAGGGCAGAATGCCAGATGAATATTTGGGAAGAAATATTTATTAAATCAACTTCAAACCTAGAGCCCCAAGAGTTAAGTGGGGAATATACTCCCACAATTACAACTGAAGCCATACTCAACGGTTTCAAAAACCTCCTGTTTCCCGAGTTAACCAACAGAAACTGACTCTGCTTATGCAAAGATGTCATTTTTTGTTAATATATAATAGATATATACAGCAGATCATAAACAGGAACAAAGGGCATCAGTATACAACCTGTCTCATCAAAGTTCTTGGATTTGGATCTGGGGGCTTGACAAAAACTAGATAACAGACTCCACTTCTAGTCAAAAGAAAGTAGCAGAGAACAGATTCACCCTCCCACTTGAAATATCTAAAACAAATGGACAAAATATGTGGGGAAGAAAGGCACTCAAGACACTAAACAATAGGCAACAAAAGACAACAATTCCATAGAGACAAAACACGGAGATGAGCTCTATCATTGCACCAGTGTACTGCCTATCGAGAGTGTCCATGCAGGTATGAGAAGCTCAGACAGAACCAGGAGCTCTTTCTGAATCAAAAAGGCAGTTAAGTCTGGGGAAGCCAAGGAATCATCTGCCTAAAATGATATAACCCTACAGTACCCATCACTATGCCTGGTGTTTCACTTTGCTGCCCCATAATCTCCACGATGATTACAAATACAAATTTTAAACACAGTATGTGCTTTTACTTCAAGCCCAGGAGATAACACTGTAACTTCTAGAGGCAAGCAAAGCAATTATTTCCCCTTTCTTTCCTTTTAGGCCAGATTTTTTGGCCCTTATTCTGGTTTTTATTTAGAGATCTCCTCCAAACAAGAAAAATACGTGATTTCTAGGCAACCAAAAGAGCAAATGTCCTCTACAAGCACAAAATAAACATTAGCAACCTCTACTGAGTGCTTGGAAGTACTAAGTATTTTACATAGATGACACCATTTAAAATCTTTAACAACATCATGAGATAGATATTATTATTATATTCAGTTTTACAGAGGAGAATCAAAAGATTTAAGCAAGTCAGATAAGTGGGAAATTCAGAATCTGAACAGCTACAGTTCCATAAGAGGGACTGTTATCCATTTTATATACCACTCTAAAATAACTGTAGCATTGGTAATGTAGTGGCTCCCTGAGCCCACATACATTTCCATCCCTACAAAAAAACAGTTAATAAATGAAAGAATGACTTTCCTATGAGTAATTTTAATTCTTGAAGCATTTAACCCATGAATTACATATACTATATACTGATAAAATTTTGCACAGATATTAATTAAATTCAGAGTGTATAAAAGTCTAAGAAAGACACAATTCAGAAAGAATAATTTATTATTTCTTAAAAAAATCTTCTCCTTTAAGTAGTATTGAATGAAACCTGCTGGCCCTCACAACTCAGCTCTGATAAAACCTAAGGAACAAGTTCAAAAGCATGAAATCACCTATATTCTACCCAGGTCAAATGGCGTTTCAGCCTGAGGAAAAGATGTCATTCTTAGTAGCTTTGGAATGTGACTGTGGGCACTTAAACCAACTCCTGAGCATCACTAGCATCACAAAGAAAGAAAAACAGTCAGCTGGGACAGATACAATACAAGGGCTACGTGACAAAGAAACTGCATGGCAGATGAATAGCAAGAGCTACCTAGTCCTAGCGTGACAATCAGAAGGGATATTGTGGCACAGACCAAACTCCTTCAGGTAAATGAAAGAGAGGGAAAAACCTGGAGGCAAAAAGGTAGCAGAACTGACAAAAAGGCTGATTGATAAAAAGTAGAGAAATACTGAGGGGGCACCGCATCTCTCTAGGAGGCCACAAAAAAATGACTAGTCCACACTTGATCACAGGCTATAACTTCAAGTTAAAAATATGAATGAAGTAACGGAGTTATTCACAGTCTCCGAATAAAGTAGGGAAAAGATCAGTGCCCTAGAGCTAAAGAAAAGGTACTTTGAACTTACATTTGGGGAAAAAGATTTTTTTTTAATACTTTGAACAGTTGGACAATAGGCTTAACTCCTAAGGGAAGTCCATGAGTTGTTCTTCTGACAGACACGTTATGAAAGGTCAGAGAAGTAATCAGCCAGATTCAACAACCAAGTTGCTATCGAAGTGGTAGAAGTGGTTTAGATCATCTTGTTTCATAAACAAAGGCTTTTAAAAAAGTACTCCAAATATTTACTTGGCTTGATCAAACACAGTAATGCTTTTGATGCCTCTTGAAGAGAACTTGGTCACAATACAAGTTTAACTTTAAATTAGTGTAAATATGTGATCAGGTTTGAGTAATAAATACATATCTAGAGGATTCTACAAAATGAATTGTTTAGGGCAGACAGTTGATAGATTCAGTAAGCATGTATTCCATTGATCATAACTATTTTGAATACATATTAATTATTCACATCAAGGTCGTGATATGACCTAACAAATATACTACCAGCTACTCACTCTCTACACTTTTTCAGAATGTTTAGTTCATTCTGTACTTCCCTAAGTGAAAACAAACAAACTCTTCAGAATACTACTTGTCAATACAGTTGCTGGCAATTTTACTTAAAATCTACAAGTATGTGCTAAGTTGCCTGAGTTCAGTTCAGTCACTCAGTCGTGTCTGACTCTTTGTGACCCCATGGACTGCAGCATGCAAGGCTTCCCTGTCCATCACCAACCCCCAGAGTTTATTTAAACTCTTGTCCATTGAGTCAGTGACTGATGGCATCCTACCATCTCAACCTCTGTCAACCCCTTCTCCTCCCATTTTCAGTCTTTCCCAGCATCAGAGTCTTTTCCAGTGAGTCAGTTCTTCATATCAGGTGGCCAAAGTACTGGGGTTTCAGCTACAGTGTCAGTCCTTCAAATGAATATTCAGGACTGATTTCCTTTAGGAAGGACTGGTTGGATCTCCTTGCAGTCCAAGGTACTCTTAAGAGTCTTCTATAACACCACAGTTCAAAAGCGTCAATTCTTTGGTGCTCAGCTTTCTTTATAGTCCAACTCTCACATCCATACATGACTACTGGAAAAGCCATAACTTTCACTATATGGACCTTTGTTGGCAAAGTAATGTCTCTGCTTTTTAATATGCTGTCTAGGTTGGTCATAACTTTTCTTCCAAGGAGTAAACATCTTTTAATTTCATGGCTGCAGTCACCATTTGCAGTGACTTTGGAGCCCCCCAAAATAAAGTCTGTCACTGTTTCCATTGTTTCCCCATCTATTTGCCACGAGGTGATGGGACCAGATGCCATAATCTTAGATTTCTGTATGCTGAGTTTTAACCCAACTTTTTCACTCTCCTCTTTCAGTTTCATCAAGAGGCTTTTTAGTTCTTTACTTTTTTCCAATAAGGGTGCTGTCATCTGCATATCTGAGGTTACTGATATTTCTCCTGGCAAACTTGATTCCAGCTCCTGCTTCATCCAGTCCAGGAATTATCATGATACACTCTGCATATAAGTTAAATAAGCAGGGTTACAATGTACAATCTTGACATACTCATTTCCTGATTTGGAACCAGTCTGTTCCATGTCCAGTTGTAATTGTTGCTTCTTGACCTGCATACAGATTTCTCAGGATGCTGGTCAGATGGTCTGATATTCCCATTTCTTGAAGAATCTTCCAGTTTGTTGTGATTCACACAGTCAAAGGCTTTGGCATTGTCAAAAAAAAAACAGAAGTAGATGTTTATCTGGAACTCTCTTGCTTTTTTGATGGTACAAGGGATGTTGGCGAGTTGGTCTCTGGTTTCTCTGTCTTTTCTAAGTATAGCTTGAACAACTGGAAGTTCACAAATCATGTACTATTGACGCCTGGCTTGGAGAACTTCAAGCATTACTTTTCTAGTACGTGAGATGAGTGAAATTGTGCAGTAGTTTGAGCATATTCATTGGCACTGGAATGAAAACTGACACTTTCTAGTCCTGTGGTCACTGCTGAGTTTTCCAAATTTGCTGGCATATTGAGTGCACCACTTTCACAGCATCATCTTTTAGGGTTTGAAATTGTTCAACTGGAATTCCATCACCTCCACTAGCTTTGTTTGTAGTGATGCTTCCTAAGGCCCACTTGACTTCACATTCCAGGATGTCTGGCTCTAGGTGAGTAATCACACCATCGTGATTATCTGGATCATGAAGATCTTTTCTGTATAGTTCTTCTATGTATTCTTGCCACTTCTTCTTAATATCTTCTGCTTCTGTTAAGTACATACCATTTCTGAGCTTTATTGGGCCCATCTTTGCATGAAATTTTCCCTTGGTATCTAATTTTCTTGAAGAGATCTCTAGTCTTTCCTGTTCTATTGTTTTCCTCTCTTTGCACTGATCACTGAGGAAGGCTTTCCTACCTCGCCTTGCTATTCGTTGGAACTTTGCATTCAGATGGGTATATCTTTCCTTTCCTCCTTTGCATTTCACATCTCTTCTTTTCACAGCTATTTGTAATGCCTCTTCAGACAACCACTATGCCCTTTTGAATTTCTTTTTCTTGGGGACGGTCTTGATCACTGCCTCCTGTATAATGTCATCAACCTCCATCCGTAGTTCTTCAGGCACTCTGTCTATCAGATATAATCCCTTGAATCTATTTGTCACTTCTACTGCATAGCCATAAGGGATCTGATTTAGCTCATACCTGAGCAGTCTAGTGGTTTTCCCTAGTTTCTTCCATTTAAGCCTGAATTTGGCAGTAAGGAGTTCATGATCTGAGCCACAGTCAGCTCCCAGTCTTGTTTTTGTTGACTGTATAGAGCTTCTCCGTCTTTGGCTGCAAAGAATATAATCAATCTGATTTTGGTGTTGACCATCTGGTAATATCCATGTGTTGAGTCTTCTCTTCTGCTGTTGGAAGAGGGTGTTTGCTATGACCAGTGCATTCTTTTGGCAAAACTCTATTAGCCATTGCTCTGCTTCATTCTGTACTCCAAAGTCAAATTTGCCCATTACTCCAGGTACTTCTTGACTTCCTACTTTTGCATTCCACTCACCTGTAATGGACAACTTTTTTGTCCATTGTATAAAAAGGACATCTTTTTGGATATTAGTTCTAGAAGGTCTTGTAGGTCTTTGTAGAACCATTCACTTCAACATCATTGGTTGGGGCATAGACTTGAATTACTATAATATTGAATGGTTTGCCTTGGAAATGAACAGAGATAATTCTGTCATTTTTTAGACTGCATCCAAGTACTTTATTTCAGAATCTTCTGTTGACTATGATGGCTACTCCATTTCTTCTAAGGGATTTTGCCCACAGTAGTAGTTATAATGGCCATCTGAGTTAAATTCACCCATTCCAGTACATTTTAGTTCACTGATTCCCAAAATGTCGACATTCACTCTTGCCAGCTCCTGTTTGACCACTTTCAATTTGCCTTGATTCATGGACCTAACATTCCAGGTTCCTATACAATATTGCTCATGCTCAGTAAATCTTTAATCCAATTTTCTGTTCAAGGGCGGGGCTGTGTTCCCTCCCTGTTATTTGACCTGGGGCCAAACTATGGTGGAGGTAATGAAGATAATGGTGACTTCCTTCAAAAGGTCCCATGCAGGCACTTTGACACTCATTGCCTCCAGGTCTGCAGCAGGCCACTGGTGACCCATGCTTCTGCCAGAGGCTCCTGGACACTCATGGGCAAGTCTGAGTCAGTCTCTTGTGGGGTCATTGCTCCTTTATTCTCTGTCCTGGTGTGCATAAGGCTCTGTTTGTGCCCTCCCAGAGTCTGTTTCCCCAGTCCTGTGTAAGTTCTGCCAGTTATATGGTGGGTTAATGGTGACCTCCTCCATGGGGGCATATGTCATACCCAGGTCTACTGCAACCAGAGCCTCTGCCCCTGAAGCAGTCCACTTCTGACCTGTACATAACTGAAGTCACTTCAATTATGTCCAACTCTCTGCCACCCATCAGGCTCTTCTATCCATTGGATTCTCCAGACAAAAATGCTGGAGTAGGTTGCCATGCCCTCCTCCAGGGTTGTCTGTCTCTATGTGAGTGACTACATAATCAGGGTTATCCAGGTCATTAAGAATTTTTTGGTATAGTTCTTTTGTGTATTTTTGCCACCTTTTCTTAATCTTTTCTGCTTCTGTTAGGTCCTTGCCATTTCTGTCCTTTATTGTGCCCATCCTTGGATAAAATATTTCTTTGAAATCTCTAATTTTCTTTAAGAGATCTCAAGTCTAGTGTTTCCTATTCTAGTCTTCTCCTCTATTTCTTTGCATTGATCATTTAAGAAGGTTTTCTTACCATTCCTTGCTGTTCTCTGGAACTCTGCATTCAGTTGGGTATATCTTTCCTTTTCTCTTTTGCCTTTTGATTCTTTCTTTTCTCAGCTATTTATAAGTCCTCTTCAGACAACCATTAGGCCTTGTTGCGTTTCTTTTTCTTTGGGATGATTTTATTTACAGCCTCCTGAACAAAGTTACAAACCTCTGTCAACAGTTCTTCAGGCACTGGTCTACCAGATCTAATCCCTTGAATCTATTCATTACCTCCACTGTACAATCATAAGGGATTTGATTTAGGTCATTTCTGAATCTTAAATTTGCTTTTTAAAAACTTAATAAAAACAAAGTCACCTACTCCCTTTCTCATAAGTTGCAGCTTTTGAAAGTTCTTTCTTGTTTTGTCTACCTAGTAAGTGCCTATTTAACTTTGTTTACCTTGAATAATAATAGCCTGTAGATACTAATAATTAATAATAACACATTTTATGTGAAAAGACATGCATTTAAATTAACCTTCAAAAGAGTCATATGGATGAGTTTACATTATTTTCCTGATTTTACAACTGAAGAATTTGATGCTGTATTTTTAATTTGTCCAAGATCTTATACTTATTTGAATAACAGGGTCAAAACTTGAGTCCAGGTCTGTCTGATGCCAATGTTCATGCATTTAAATACCCTCTTATATTTCATGCATTTAAATATCCTCTTATATTTATTCATGGGCTTCCTTGATGACTCAGTGGTAAGGAATCTCCCTGTGATGCAAGAGACTCAAGTTCAATCCCTGAGTGGAGAAAATACCCTGGAGAAGAGAATGGCTACCTACTCCAGTATTCTTGCCTGGAGAATCCCGTGGACAGAGGAGCCTGGTGGGCTATAGTCCATGGGGTCACAAAGAATTGGACACAGCTGAGTGACTAACACTTTCACTTTTCATTGCTTCACATGCTGTCATAGATACTTGTAATCCCTATAAGAAGAAATGTTTCACTAAACATTCATCTCCTGCCACTGTGGTAGTTAACTCTTTTTGAAATGAGGGGCAATTGCTTACTAATCTCCATATCAGTTCAGTTCAGTTGCTCGGTTGTGTCTGACTCTGTGACCCCATGGACTGCAGTACACCAGGCTTCCCTGTGCATCACCAAGTCCTGGAGCTTGCTCAAACTCATGTCCATCAAGTCGGTAATCCCATCCAACCATCTCATCCTCTATGGTCCCCTTCTCCTCCTGCTTTCAATCTTTCCCAACATCAGGGTCTTCTCAAATGAGTCAGTTCTTCACATAATATAGCCAAAGTATTGGAGATTCAGCTTCAGCATCAGTCCTTCCAATGAAAATTCAGGACTGATTTCCTTTAGGATGGACTGATTGGATTTCCTTGCAGGCTGAGGTCTGCCATTATCTTCATTATCTCCACCATAGTTTGGCCTCAGGTCAAATAACAGGGAGGGAACGCAGCCCCTCCCTTCAACAGAAAATTGGATTAAAGATTTATTGAGCATGACCCCGCCCATCAGAAAAAGACCCAGTTTTCCCCTCAGTCAGTGTCTCCCATCAGGAAGCTTCCATGAGCTCCTTATCCTTCTCCATCAGAGGGCAGATAGAATGAAAACTACAATCACAGAAAACTAACCAATCTGATCACATGGACCACAGCCTTGCCTAACTCAATGAAACTATGACACATGCCATGTAGGGCCACCTGACAGACTGGTCATGGTGGAGATTTTTGACAAAACGTGGTCCACTGGAGAAGGGAATGGCAAACCACTTCAGTCTTCTTGCCTTGTAATTCCCATGAACAGTATGAAAATCTCCATATACCAAAATCAGTTCAGTTCAGTTCAGTCATTCAGTCTTGTCTGACTCTTTGACCCTATGAATCGTAGCACGCCAGGCCTCCCTGTCCATCACCAACTCCTGGAGTTTACTCAAACTCATGTCCATTGAGTCGGTGATGCCATCCAACCATCTCATCCTCTGTTGTCTCCCTCTCCTCCTACCCCTAATCCCTCCCAGCATCAGGGTCTTTTCCAATGAGTCAACTATTCACATAAGTGGCCAAAGTTTTGGAGTTTCAGCTTCAGCATCAGTCCTTCCAATGAACACCCAGGACTGATCTCCTTTAGGATGGACTGGTTGGATCTCCTTGCAGTCCAAGGGACTCTCAAGAGTTTTCTCCAACACCACAGTTCAAAAGCACCAATTTTTTGGCTCTCAGCTTTCTTCACAGTCCAACTCTTACATCCATACATGACCACTGGAAAAACCATAGCCTTGACTAGATGGACCTTTGTTGGCAATGTAATGTCTCTGCTTTTTAATATGTTATCTAGGTTGGTCATAACTTTCCTTCCAAGAAGTAAGCTCTTTTAATTTCATGGTTGCAGTCACCATCTGCAGTGATTTTGGAGCCCAGAAAAATAAAAATCAGCTACTGTTTCCACTGTTTCCCCATCTATTTCCCATGAAGTGATGGGACCAGATGCCATGATCTTAGTTTTCTGAATGTTGAGCTTGAAGCCAACTATCTCACTCTCCTCTTTCACTTTCATCAAGAGGCTCTTTAGTTGTTCACTCTCTGCCATAAGGGTGGTGTCATCTGCATATCTGAGGTTATTGATATTTCTCCCAGCAATCTTGATTCCAGCTTGTGCTTCTTCCAGCCCAGAGTTTCTCATGATGTACTCTGCATATAAGTTAAACAAGCAGGGTGACAATATACAGCCTTGATGTACTCCTTTTCCTATTTGGAACCAGTCTGTTGTTCCATGTCCAGTTCTAACTATTGCTTCCTGATCTTCATATAGGCTTCTCAAGAGGCAGGTCAGGTGGTCTGGTATTCCCATCTTTCTCAGAATTTTCCACAGTTAATTGTGATCCACACAGTCAAAGCTTTTGGCAGAGGTAACAAAGCAGAAAACAGTAAGCAATAAGCAACCAATGGACAAATGGCCACTAAAAACCTGAAGTAGAGCATTTCCTTTCTTTCCATTATATTATGAGTAAAACTTTATTCCCTGTAATTATGAAGTACCTTGTCCTTTTAGAAAATCTCGGCTATTTTTAACTGTTTTACTCTCTCCCAAACCTTGACATGATCCTTTCTGTCTGGCCAGAAGATTGAATGATAATATATTGGCTTTGGAGAGCTAAAGTAATGCTTTCAAGCCCTAATTCTAGGATCTGATGAAACTGGAAAGATTTCTAAATGTATTGAGTAAAAGTTTCCTAATATTAATGTTAAAAGAAGTTGTAGATGCTACCACTTTGCAGATGTTACTGTGACAATTAAATGAGATAGTCTTGGGCTTCCCTCATGGCTCAGTTGGTAACAGAATCTGCCTGCAATGAGGGAGACCTGGGCTCAATCCTTGGGTTGGGAAGATCCCCTGGAGGAGTGCATGGCAACTCACTCTGGTATTCTTGCCTGGAGAATCGCCATAGACATAGGAGCCTGGCGGGCTATAATCCATGGGGTTACAAAGAGTCAGACATGACTGAGCTTCTAAGCACAGCACCGTCTACAAACAGTGTAAGCTGTAGACATTGTATAAACACTGATTCTCCACTTGCTATCACTCTTACATAGACTGTCACCATGAAAACCTTAACCAGATTCATGAGAAATGTCTCATACAGCAAACCTCTGCCAATATGTATAAGTGTACATGGCGCTACCATCATACCAAGTCTAGTCCAGATCCTCATCAAATTAGATGTTGTTCTATTAACAATAAAGTTTGCTAGATCTCTGTTCTCAACTGGTCCCAAGTCTAGTGGGAAAGACAAATAAATGTACATAGATAATTATAAGACAATGTGTTCTGTGCTACAATAATGGTGTGAACAGAGTGTTACGGGAACACAGAGAAAGGAACAATTAAGTGTCCAAGGACAAAGTGACCTCAGAGAGGCTAATTTAGAGGAACAATTAATAAAATATCCATAATTTTTCAGAGTACAGGTAACATCTCTCGTGAACTCATTAGACAAAGAAAATATTAAAAGCCTAGAACTTCCCGTAAGCTAGAATATAACTAGCTTCCACTGTAACTCAAAAGCTCTGAAGCACAAGAACAATTGTTTTCAACATTAATGTAGTATTAATTTTATAATGTAATTTATAGGCAAACAATCCTCAGGTACATAAGCTAAAATTCATGAAAAAGATTATTGACATTGCAGGATGAAAGGCCAACAGTGCTGACATGGAAGCACCAAATCCCTCACCAGAGAACTATGGCTTCTTTGACTAAATTCTTTGAGAATGCATTCCATGAGTCTTACTTTCAAATTTTGGCTTAGTGCCACCAATGATTTTTACAGGAAGTCTTGTGCAAAAAAAAAAAAAAACAAAAACCATAAAAGAGACAAAGGGAAGAGTTTTCTTATGAACAAACCACCAAATTTCAAACATCTTAATAGCCCAAGAAAGTGGCATGAGAATGTCACTAGAATTCAGTATTGTTTTCATAGTTTTGCCTCACCTCTTCCTGGTTTTACCTTTTGTGCATTTAAAGAGCATTGTATGAAATTAAGTAAGTGTCTAAAGAGTATTTGAAGAAAATTATATTTTTCTTCCAAAGTTCACATTACAGAAAGATAATTGGGTAAAAAAGCAAAATAAGTTTTAATATCCTTCATTTCTTATTTCTCTGTTTTCTCATCTGGAAAATAAGGTCTCTGATCATCATTTACCAAAATTTTATTTATATTTATAGAAAATTGAGACTTTTAATGTCAACAGTCACATTGTTTGCTTTTGAAGAACCAGAGTGGCACCTTCTCCCTTATAGATTAACTGACCCACAATGACAGAATTACTTCTTTAATTTTTGCAGCGTTTGAGGTTTATCCACAAATTGGGTAATATCTTTCTATCGAGTTGAGGTAGATCCTTGTTTAAAAGTACGAGGATGCATCTGTATGTTACGTTTGCTAGTTGAGTTACTAAAGTGACTCATCATCAGCTGTTGTATTGTTAATAGCTACTAATTACCGAGTGCTTACTATGTGCAAGGTATTGCTTGTTAGGGAGCTATTATAACTGTCTTTATTATAAGACAATGAAACTAAGACTTAAAGAATGAAAATGACTTACTGAAGTACTCTGAACTAATATATGTTCAAGGTAAGATTTGTAGCTGAGCCTTTTTGACTCTACACATCAGACCCCTGCTCTTAGTCATGACCTTCCAATGTAGCCTTAACAGAAAGCTTTCATTCTTTAGCGTTCTACATTGTTTGGATATTGCCCTAACAGCTTATTACATTTATAAACATAAAAAATAATGGATAGGTCCATCTTTAAGCCCTCTAAATTTGTGATAATACATGTCTAATATCTCTGTGCAGGCAGATATGAGTCTGGTTTTACCACAATAGAATACATCACAAGTGACAAGCACCTGACATACAGCAAAGCACATAAGGGGCCAAAGTAATGCTCAAAATTCTCCAAGCCAGGCTTCAGTAGTGCATGAACTGTGAACTTCCAGATGTTCAAGCTGGATTTAGAAAAGGCAGAAGAACCAGAGATCAAATCGCCAACATCCACTGGATCATCAAAAAAGCAAGAGAGTTCCAGAAATATATCTACTTCTGCTTTATTGACTACACCAAAACCTTTGTGTGGATCACAGCAAACTGGAAAATTCTTCAAGAGATGGGAGTATAAGACCACTTTACCTGCCTCTTTAGTAGCCTGTATCCTGGTCAAGAAGCAACAGTTAGAACTGGACATGGAACAACAGACTGGTTCCAAATTGGGAAAGGAGTATGTTAAGGCTGTATATTGTCCCCCAGCTTATTTAACTTATATGCAGAGTACATCATGCAAAATGCTGGGCTAGATGAAGCACAAACTGGAATCAAGAATGTTGGGAGAAATATCAATAACCTCAGATATGCAGATGACACCAACTTTATGGCAGAAAGCAAAGAACTAAAGATCCTCTTGATGAAACTAAGAGTGAAAAAGTTGGCTTCAAGCTCAATATTCAGAAAACTAAGATCATGGCATCCGGTCCCATCACTTCATGGCAAATGGATGTAGAACAGTGGAAACAGTGACAAACTTTAAAGGACTCCAAAATCACTGCATATGGTGACTGCAGCTATGAAATTAAAATATGCTTGCTCTTTGAAAGAAAAGCTGTGAAAAACCTAGACAGTGTATTAAAAAACAGAGACATCACTTTGCCAACAAAGGTCTGTATAGTCAAACTATGGTTTTTCCAGTAGTCATGTATGGATGTGAGAGTTGAGCCATAAATAAGGCTGAGCACCAAAAAACTGATGCTTTTTAACTGTGGTGCTGGAGAAGACTCTTGAGAGTCCCTTGGACTACAAGGAGATCAAGCCAGTCAATCCTAAAAGAAATCAGTCCTGAATATTCATTGGAAGGACTGATGCTGAAGCTGAAGCTTCCATACTTTGGCCACCTGATGAGAAGAGCTGACTCTCTGGAAAAGACCCTTATTCTGGGAAAGATTGAAGGTGGGAGGAGAAGGGGATGACATAGGATGAGATGGTTGGATGGCATCACCAACTTGGTGGACATGAGTTTGAGTAAGCTCCAGGAGTTGGTGATGGACAAGGAAGCCTTGCGTGCTGCAGTCCATGGGGTTGCAAAGTGTTGGACATGAATGAGCAACTGAACTGAAGTGAATTGACCGATAATGGGCACATCATATGCATGTTTGCTGAATTAGTAAATTTTAATGCATTAATGACAACAAAAAATAAAAGTAAAAGAAAATTTACATATTCTCTATTTGTGTCTTTCATGTAAGTGGATGAATAGGTGTAAGTTTCTAAGCACAAACCAAATTAACTGAATAACACAGCAATAATATTCAACCAAATTTACCTGTTGAGGCTGAGAATTTCAATAAGTAGTGACCAGTACTGGTTTTCCAGCCAAGCATATTAATTGCATACTCCACATCTAATGATGATTTAGAAGTCTATGTTTCCCTAAATGAGCACTTATAGTTTCAAAAGAAAGGCAATGAAACTTAAAAAAAAAAAAATACTAATTTTCGTGTAGAATACATGAATAAAAATAGCCACAATAAAACCAAAGTACTTGGCTCATAGTTTTAATCTCCACCCTCCGTCAAACTCCATACTCTACCATGGTTATGGAGAACCTATCAGAAGAATGAATTTGAGTTTAAAAACCATATTTCCTTAAATACTGAAATAGAGATAAGATCTCTTTCCACAAAATGCTCACATAGTTCCTGATTGGTTTTTATAATGAATACAAAATGATTATCAAAGAAGCTGACTTTGTTCTCAGATATCCACCTATAAGTTTATTTTCTCCTCTGAAGTCCATATACCTAAATTGTCTGTTTTACATGTTAGAACTAGATAATATCCCCCATTAACTTTTATCTAATAGGGATTCTGGCTCTCCTGGACTGTGAGATATCCACTTTTCCTCAACATATCAAAGGCGGGGTTGGTGCTTCTATGATGTTCTCAGACTTGCCTGCCTAGGGTTGAAGTGGCTTATTAGAAATTCCTTACTGACTTGTATTAATATAAATTAGTAGGTAGAGAACATAATCCAGCACAAAATACAATTTTTATTCAAATATTTCTATTAGCATAATTATCTTTTTTGAGGAAATTAAATGTACATTATTATACTTAATATGACACAAATTATAGAAGCAAAAATTTCATTTATAAGGTTCTGCAGTTCTCAAGTAATTAGCCA
The DNA here is from genome assembly GCA_020226075.1 of Hydropotes inermis. NCBI lineage: Eukaryota > Metazoa > Chordata > Mammalia > Artiodactyla > Cervidae > Hydropotes > Hydropotes inermis. The sequence continues at coordinate 6,988,660 of CM035295.1, read as the reverse complement.
CATTGCACCCTGGAAACTAAAATTAAATACATAAATTAAATCAGTGGGGGAGATGATAACATAGTTAAAAGGTTCTGGATATAATACAGTATGTTATACCTGAAGCTCAGTCTTAAAAGAGTCACTCTAGGCATGCTCAGACAAGAACTTGATCAGGTCTCCTGAAGACCTGTGCATGTGAATAATCAGTTGGAAATTCTTCCTCTGATGACACAGCATTTATGCAAATAGGTTTCTTTGCCTACTTTTTGAACAGTCAGTTCAGTTCAGTTCAGTTTTTTAGTTGTGTCCAACTTTTTGCAATGCCATGGACTTCAGTACGGCCAGGCTTCCCTGTCCATCACAAACTCCCGGAGCTTACTCAAACTCATGTCCACCAAGTCAGTAATGCCATCCAACCATCTCATCTTATGTCGTCCCCTTCTCCTCCCGCCTTCAATCTTCCCAGAATAAGGGTCTTTTCCAATAAGTCAGCTCTTATCAGGTGGCCAAAGTATTGGAGCTTCAGCTTCAGCATCAGTCCTTCCAATGAATATTCAGGACTGATTTCATTTAGCATGGACTGGTTGGATCTCCTTGCTGTCCAAGGAACTCTCAAGAGTCTTGTCCAACACCACAGTTCAAAAGCATCAATTCATTGGCGCTCAGCTTTCTTTATAGCCCAAATCTCACATCCCTACATGACCGCAGGAAAAACCACAGCTTTGACTAGATGGACCTTTACTGGCAAAGTAATGTCTCTGCTTTTTAATATGCTGTCTAGGTTGGTCATAACTTTTCTTCCAAGGAGCAAACACTTTTCCATTTCAAGGCTGCAGTCACCATCTGCGATTTTGGAGCCCCCCCAAAAATAAAGTCTATCTCTGTTTCCATTGTTTCCCCATCTATTTCCCATGAAGTGGTGGGACCAGATGCCATGATCTTAGTTTTCTGAATGTTGAGTTTTAAACCAAATTTTTCACTCTCCTCTTTCACTTTCATCAGTCTTTAGTTCTTCTTCACTTTCTGCCATAATGGTGTGTCATCTTCATATCTAAAGTTATTGATATTTCTCCCAGCAGTCTTGATTCCAGCTTGTGCTACATTCAGCCTGGTATTTCGCAAGATGTACCCTGCATATAGTTTAAATAAGCAGGGTGACAATTTTTGCGGCCTTGACGTACTCCTTTCCCAATTTGGAATCAGTCTGTTGTTCCATGTCCAGTTCTAACCATTGCTTCTTGACTTGCATACAGATTTTTCAGGAGGCAGGTAATGTGGTCTGGTATTCCCATCTCTTGAAGAATTTTCCAGTTTATTGTGATCCACACAGTCAAAGGCTTTGGCATAGTCAGTGAAGCAGAAGTAGATGTTTTTCTGGAATGCTCTTGCTTTTTTGATGATTCAGCGGATATTGGCAATTTGACCTCTGGTTCCTCTGCCTTTTCTAAATCCACCTTGAACTTCTGGAAGTTCATGGTTCACATACTGTTGAAGCCTTGCTTGGAGAATTGTGAGCATTACTTTGCTAGCCAGTGAGGTGAGGGCAGCTGTGTCGTAGGTAGATTAAATATATTATTCAGTCCTTAATCTCTGGAAAACTCAAGGTGTGAGTTCCAGAGCAAGATATTACATAACTTCAAAGTTATTTTTAATATCCCTTCCAATTTATACCTTGAAACATTCTGTTCTTTGTTCTCTTAAGACATATACATTAACACCACAAGGACATCCACTACTCCTCTCACAGAAAGTAGCTTGTGGTTGAATTTACATTATTTGTACCAGCTACATTTAGTGATAATTGCTCCCTAGTTCACAAGCTGAAGAAATACTTTTTTTCTACTTGCTATTCAATCTGACACTAAACATAAAGCAAAAAGCATAAGATGAAACTTGAAGTCTTTGGAAAGTTTTATTCCCCTCCATGTATAGTTATTATTTTTTATAAAGTGGGAAAACAAAACAATGCTATAAATTAGGTTTTTCCTGTTTGTGTCCCAGGTAGAAAGTGAGACTTAAACATAAACTGTTCTGTCTCCAAAAGACAAAGTAGAGGATGATGGAGTAGTGGTTATATGTCATTCATAATGCTAGTACCACAGCCTCATCCAATATTCCTCATTTATACCTCAATACCCAACCCACAGATGCTCTTTTCAACCATATGCTCTTTTAATATAAAATTTGCATTTCTAGAGCATAGGAGATTTTAGAATATAAGCTGTATGCATACATGCTATGTTGCTTCAGTTGTGTCCAACTCTTTGAGACCCTATGGACTGTGGCCTGCCAGGCTCCTCTGTCCAAGAATATTAGGGTGAGTTGCCATGCCCTCCTCCAGAGTATCTTCCTGACCCAGTGATGGAACTCATTTCTCACTGGCAGGTGGAATCTTTACCACTAGAGCCACCTGGAAATAATGTAAGCCACTTACCATCAAATAGATAATCCATTTACCATAGAAAAATGGAAAACTCATAGGAATAGGCACAAAGTGTGACCCCTCTGTGCCATTTTAATTCCCACTGAAGAACATTCTTTACTAATGAGTCAAAGACTGCTAAATAGTTGTATGTGATCAGTTAACATCAGTTAGTTTTTGTCTTTGACTATTCCTGGCACAGTAAGTATATGGCTGCAGGTATGGAAGCTATGTTTGAGACCAAAATTGTAAGCACACACTCACCATATCTGAGCTACACACCACTGCCACTTAATTTTCAACCTGCCAGTAACAGAGACCATTGCTGAGTCACTGATACACCACTATCCCTCAATATAGCCCAACTAAGCCAATTCATAGTAAGCTGACTTTTTTGGATGCCTTCAATCCTGGAAAAGTCAAAGATTTTTTTTTTTACTAGAATCAATATATATGCTGCCCATGTATTTGCTTATCCAGCCCAAATAACCACTGTGTGAAAGCTTTCAGAGTGTTGGACGCAACATCATGGGATCTCACACAACATAAGATTGCATCAGTGAAGATACATTTTTGGCTGAGTCTTTTCACTGTTCACCTGAAACTATGACATTATTAATCAGCTATACCCCAATACAAAATAAAAAATGCTTTAAAAATTAAGAAATAAATTTTACAGCAAAGAAGGTTTGGAAGTTGCTATATGACTATGGTGTCCATTCATCCTATCACATATCATAACACCCAAAGCTGTGGGACTATTAAGCTAGAGAACAGAATTTAAAGGCACAACTGGGATTTAACCTTGAGGATGATATATTACAAGGATTGGTACCATCCTCCAGAATGTAGCATGTATTCTAAATCAATGATCTTTTTATAAT
>CM035295.1:6829768-6984972 GCA_020226075.1 Hydropotes inermis | reverse complement strand
ACAAACTGAATGATTTAAAAGAAATGTAATCTCTTACGATTCTTCCAGAGGTTATAAATCCCAAATCCAAATGTTAGTAGGGTCAGTTGCTACTGAAGATTCTAAGAGATAATCTGCCCCACACTTCTGTCCTAGCCTCTGGTGATTGTTGGCAATTCTTGACATCCCTTGGCTTGTTTATATAATATTCTAACCTTGGCTTAACATTCACATGTCTTCTCCTTTCTTTTTTTGTGCTTAAATTTCTCTCTTCTTCTAAAGATGTCAATCTTTGTATTGGAATGACTGAGGGATAGTCACACAGTCATCTCCAACTCTTTGCGACCCCAAGGACTATAACTTGCCAGACTCCTCTGTCCATGGAATTCTCCAGGCAAGAATACTGGAGTGGGTTGCCATTTCCTTCTCCAGGGAATCTTCCCTACACGGGTCTCCTGCATTGCAGGCAGATTCTTTACCATCTGAGTCACCAGGGAAGCCAACTATTAAGAGGAATTTTAAAGTATAAAGACAGGTCAACATAAAAAGTATCAGCAGGTACATGCTTGGCTTTATCTTATAATCTATAGACAATACATTAAAATATGTAACGAATCCATACACCTTTTTCAAAGGAATACCCAAGATGGAAATAGCAATAAAGTTATAAATGACATTAATCTTTTTATTAAGGTTTAACTAATCCAGTATAATCTCATTTTAACCCCATTTTATCTGTGAAGACCCCATTTCCAAATAAGGTCACATGTTGAAATTCCAAATGGGCATTTGGGTCTGGGGGACACTATTCAACCTTGTATTCTGCAAGGAGAAAAACTATATAATCTCAATCAATGTAGAAAAATTATTTGATAAATTAAACATGCATTAATGAAAAGAAAAAAGATTATTAGTTAATTAGAAATGGCAGGGAACTATTCTGACATGATAAATAGCAGCTATTTAAAACTTACAACTAACATCATTTTAATAATGACATATTGCATACTTTTTCTCTAAAACAGGGAACAAAGCAAAAGTGTTAACTTCACTTACTGTTTGCATTGTTTAAAAGGAAGAAGTAAAATCCCTTTACTAACAGGTACCCTCACCAATCTACAGAAAATTATAAGAGATCTACAAAATACTAACAGAACTAATCACTGAATATAGTAAATGGAAATTAAAACACACCAGAACGGGAAAATAAATAAGACTAACAGCAGAAAAGGCTACCCCAGTAGCTCAGTGGTAAAGAATCCACCTGCAATGCAGGAGACAGAGGAGATCCCAGGGTCAAGACGATCCCCTGGAAGGGAATGACTACCCACTCCAGTATTCTTGCCCAGAGAATCCCATAGACAGACAGCATGGCAGGCTACAGTCATAGGGTTGCAAAGAGTAGGACAAAACTGAGTATGCAACAGCAACATGACAAGAAACGGCAGCATAAATTATTAAGATAAAGAGTGAAGTTGATACAATCAACTCTACAGTAATCAAGACCATGTGGATTTAGTGTTCAGTTCAGTTCAGTTGCTCAGTTGTATCCGACACTTTGTGACCTCATGGACTGCAGGACACTAGGCTTCCATGCCCATCACCAACCCCCAGAGCTTACTCACACTCATGACATCAGTCAGTGACGCCACTGAAACATCTCATCTTCTGCCATCCCCTTCTCCTCCCACATTCAATCTTTCCCAACATCAGGGTCTTTTCAAATGAGTCAGTTCTTCACATCAGCGGGCTCATGTATTGGAGTTTCACCTTAAACATCTGTCCTTCCAATGAATATTCAAGACTGATCTCCTTTAGAATGGACTGGTTTGATCTCCTTGCAGCCCAAGGGACTCTCAAGAGCCTTTTCCAACACCACAGCTCAAAAGAATCAATTCTTCAGTGCTCAGCTTTCTTTATAGGCCAACTCTCATAGAAATACATGACTACTGGAAAATCCATAACTTTGACTAGATAGACCCTTGTTGGAAATGCTTTTAAATATGCTATCTAGGTTGGTCACAGCTTTTCTTCCAAGGAGCAAGCATCTTTTAATTTCATGGCTGCAGTCACCATCTGCAGTGATTTTGGAGCCCAAGAAAATAGTCTGTCACTATTTCCATTGTTTCCCCACCTATTCGCCATGAAGGGATGGGACCAGATGCCATGATCTTAGTTTTCTCAATGTTGAGTTTTAAGCCAACTTTTTCACTCTCCTCTTTCACTTTCATCAAGAAGCTCTTTAGTTCTTTGTTTTCTGCCATAAGGGTGGTATCATCTGCATATCTTAAGTTATTGATATTTCTTCTAGCAATGTTGATTCCAACTTGTGCTTCATCCAGCCCAACATTTCATATGATATACTCTGCTTCTAAGTTAACTAAACAGGGTGACAATATACAACCTTGACATACTCCTTTCCTGATTTGGAACCAGTCTGTTGTTCCATGACCAGTTCTAACTGTTGCTTCTTGACCTGCATATAGATTTCTCAGGAGGCAAGTAAGGTGGTCTGATATTTCCATCTCTTGAAGAATTTTTCACAGTTTGTTGTGATCCACATAGTCAAAGGCTTTGGCATAGTCAATAAAACAGAAGTAGATATTTTTCTGAAACTTTTTTGATGACCCAAAGGATATTGGCAAGTTGACGTCTGGTTACTCTGGCTTTTTAAAATCCAGCTTGAACATTTGTAAGTTCACAGTTCACACACTGTTGAAGCGTGGCTTGGAGAATTTTGAGCATTACTTTGCTAGCTTGTGAGATGAGCGCAATCGGGTGGTAGTTTGAACATTGTTTGGCATTGCCTTTCTTCGGTAAGAATAAAAGCTGAACCTTTCCAGTCCTGTGGCCACCACTGAGTTTTCCAAATTTGCTGGAATATTTTGTTCAGCACTTTCAGAGCATCATCTTTTAGGATTTCAAATAGTTCAACAGGAATTCCATAACCTCTATGAGCTTTGTTCATAGTGATGTTTCCTAAGGCCCAGTTGACCTCACATTCCAGAATGTCTGACTCTAGGTGAGTGAGCACACCATCGTGGTTATCTGGGTTGTGAAGATCTTTTTTGTATAGTTCTTCTATGTACTCTTGGCACCTCTTCTTAATCTCTTCTGCTTATGTTAGGTCAATGCCATTCTTTCCTTTATTGTGCCCATCTTTGCATGAAATGTTCCCTTGGTATCTCTAATTTTCTTGAAGAAATCTCTAACCTTTCCCATTCTTTTGTTTTCCTCTATCTCTTTGCATTGATCACTGAAGAAGGCTTTCTTATCTCTCCTTGCTATTCTTTGGAACTCTACATTCAGATGGGTATATCTTTGGTTTTCTCCTTTGCCTTTCACTTCTCTTCTTTTATCAGCTATTTCTAAGAACTCCTCAGGCAACCATTTTGCCTTTTTGCATTTCTTTTTCTTGGGCATAGTCTTGATCACTACCTCTTGTAAAATGTCACAAATCTCTGTCCATAGTTCTTCAGGCACTCTGTGTATCACATCTAATCCCTTGAATTTATTTCTCACCTTTACTATATATACATAAAGGCTTTGATTTAGGTCATACCTAAATGGTATGACCTAAATGGTTTGGTCATACCTAAATGGTATGACCTAAATGGTTTGGTGGTTTTCCCTACTTTCTTCAATTTCGGTCTGAATTGGCAATAATGAGTTCATGATCTGAGCCACAGTCAGCTCCCAGTCTTGTTTTTGCTGACTGTATTGGGCTTCTCCATCATTAGCTGGAAAGAATATAATGAATCTGAATTAGGTATTGACCATCTGTTAATGTTCAAGTGTACAGTCTTCTCTTGTGTTGTTGGAACAGGGTGTTTGCTATGACCAGTGTGTTCTCTTGACAAAACTTTATTAGCCTTTGCCCTGCTTCGTTCTGTACTCCAAGGCCAAATTTGCCCATTAGTCCAGGTATTTCTTGACCTCCTACTTTTGCAGTCCAGTCCCATATAATGAAAAGGACATCTTTTGGGGGCGTTAGTTATAGAACGTCTTGTAGGTCTTTATAGAACTGTTCAGCTTCTTCAGCATTATTGGTTGGGGCACAGACTTGGATTACTGTGATATTGAGTGGTTTTTCTTGGAGATGAACAGAGATCATTCTGTCGTTTTTTAGATTGCATCCAAGTACTGCATTTCTGGTCTTCCCTTGTAGCTCAGGTGGTAAAGTGTCTGCCTGCAGTGCAGGAGACCTGGGTTTGATCCCTGGGTTGGGAAGATGCCCTGGAGAAGGAAATGGCAACCCACTCCAGTATTCTTGCCTGGAAAATCTCATGGACAGAGGAGCCAGTGAGCTGCAGTCCATGGGGTCACAAAGAATCGGGCATGACTGAGCGACTAACACTTACTTACTTACCTACTGCATTTAAGACTCTTGTTTACTATGATGGCTACACCATTTCTTCTAAGGAATTCTTGCCCACAGTAGTAGATATCATGATCTTCTGAGATAAAATCACCCATTTCAGTCCATTTTAGTTCATTGATTCCTAAAATGTCAATGTTCACTCTTGACATCTCATTTGACCACTTCCAATTTGCCTTGATTCATGGACCTAACATTCCATGTTCCTATGCAATATTTCTCTTTACAGCATCGGACTTTACTTCCACCACAAGTCACATTCACAGGTGGGTGGTGTTGTTGCTTTGCCTCTGCCTCCTCACTCTTTGAGGGGTTATTTCTTCTTTGATCTCCAGTAGTATATTGGGCACCTACTGACCTGGGGAGTTCCACCTTTCAGTGTCCTCTCTTTCTGCCTTTTCATGATGTTCATGGGATTCTCAAGGCAAGAATACTGAAGTGGTTTGCCATTCCCTTCTCCAGTGGACCATATTTTTCTAGAACTCTCCACCATGACCCATTCATCTTGGGTGGCTTACATGACATGGCTCATAGTTTCATTGAGTTAGATAAAGCTGTGGTCCACGTGATCAGATTGGTTAGTTTTCTATGATTGTGGTTTTCAGTCTGTCTGCTCTCTGATGGAGAAGTATAAGAAGCTTATGGAAGCTTCCTGATGTGAGAGACTGATTGAGGGGGAAACTAGGTCTTGTTCTGATGGGCAGGGACATGCTCAGTAAATCTTTAATCTAATTTTCTGTTGAAGGGCAGGGCTATGTTCCTCCCTGTTGTTTGATCTGAGGCCAAACTATGGTAGAAGTAATGAAGATAATGGTGACATCCTTCAAAAGGTCACATACAAGCACGGTTACATTCAGTGCCCCCGATCCTCTAGCAGGCCACAGTTTACCCATGCCTCTGCTGGAGACTCCTGAACACTCACGGGCAAGTCTGGGTCAGTCTCTTATGGGGTCACTACTCCTTTTCCCTGGGTTCTGATGCACACAAGGTTTTGTTTGTTCCCTCCAAGAGTCTGTCTCCCCAGTCCCGTGTAAATTCTGGCAGCTCTGTGGGGGGTTAATGACAACCTCCTCCAAGAGGGCTTATGCCATACCCAGGTTTACTGCACACAGAGCCCCTGCCCCTGTGGCAGGACACTGCTGACCCACATCTTTGCAGGAGACATGCAAACACAGTTCTGGCTCAGTCTCTAAGGGGTCTCTGGGTCCTGGTGTGCACAAGGTTTGTTAGAGCCCTCTGAGCGTCTCTGGTGGGTATGGAGCTTGATTCTAAACACAGTTTTGCCCCTCCTACCATCTTTCCAGGGCTTCTTCTTTGCCCTTGGATATGGGTTATCCGTTTTTGGTGGGAGCCAACATTCTCCAGTCAATGGTTGTTCAGCAGCGAGTTGTAGTTTTGGAGTTCTCACAGGAGAAGATGAGCACATGTCCTTCTGCTCTGCCATAATCAGCTGCAGCAGGATGTAGTATAAGCATAGAAAAATAATTCAATGAATAGTCAATTGGCTATCTAAAAGATAACCATTCAAAACAGAGACTTCTCAACAAATAGTGTTAAAACAATTTGATAAATATATTCATAATAGCTTGTACCTGAAAATGACTCAAATACCTAACAAAGTAGACAAATAATCATATACAATGGAATTATACTTATCAACTAAAAAAGAAGAATAAATTGTTGTTACATGTAAGAGTGTGAACGATTCTTAAAAACATCGAATAAAAGAAACCATGACCAAAAGAGAAAATATTGTATGACATTATTTACATGAAATATAAATATAAATATTTCTGTTTATAGTCATTGGAATATTTATATTCATTGGGAGGACTGATGCTGAAGCTGAAACTCCAATATTTTGGCCATGTGTTGTGAAGAGCTGACCAGTTGAAAAAGACCCTGAATTTGGGACAGATTGAAGCCAAGAGGAGAAGGAGATGACAGAGGATGAGATGGTTGGATGGGATCATTGACTCAATTGACAAGAGTTTGAGCAAACTCTGTGAAAGAGTGAAGGACAAGGAAGCCTGTGCTGCAGTCCGTGGTGTCACAAATAATCGGACACAACTGAACAGCATCATATGAAATACAAAGATAAGCAAAACTAATAAATCATGTTAGAACTAAGAATACTTGCCTACAGGGATGTGAAGGGGGGGGTTGACTTAAAAGGCCCAAAAAGAGCATTCTTGCACTCATGGAAATGATCTACATCTCAGTTAAGTTATTGGTGACATGGATGTCATATTTGACTCTTTGTGACCCCATGGACTATACAGTCTATGGAATTCTCCAGGCCAGAATACTGGAGTGGGTAGACTTTCCCTTCTCCAGGGGATCTTCCCAACCCAGGGATTGAACCCAGGTCTCCTGCTTTGCAGGCAGACTCTTTACCAGCTGAGTCACAAGGGAAGTCCAAGAATACTAGACTGAGTAACCTATCCCTTCTCCAGCAGATATTCCCGACCTAGGAATCAAACCAAGGTCTCCCACATTGCAGGAGGATTCTTTACAAACTGAGCTATCAGGTCTTCCCTGATAGCTAGTCGAAGCTATGGTTTTTCCAGTAGTCATGTATGGAAGTGAGAGTTCGACTATAAATAAAGTCAAGCACTGAAGAATTGATGCTTTTGAACTGTGGTATTGGAGAAAATTCTTGAGAGTCCCTTGGACTGCAGAGAGATCAAACCAGTCAGTCCTAAAGGAAATCAGTCCTGAATTTTCATTGGAAGGACTGATGCTGAAGCTGAAACTCCAATGCTTTGGCCACCTGATGTGAAATGCCAACTCATTGAAAAAGACCCTGATACTGAGAAAGTCTGAAGGCAGGTGAAGGGGACGACAGAGGATGAGATGGTTGGATGGCATCACTGACTTGATGGACATGATTTTGAGCACACTCTGGGACATGGTGAAGGATGGGGAAGCGGGCGTGCTGCAGTCCATGGGGTCGCAAAGAGTCAGACACGACTGAGCAACTGAACTGAAGTGACATACATGTATGTTTGTCAAAACTTTGAATTGCCCACTTAATATCTTTTCATTTTACTGTATGTAGATATTCCTTCTCAGTGAAATGGGAAAAAAAAATATTCTAACTCTGGGAAATGAGTTATAATAGCAAAAAAAAAAAATTACCAAAGTACTTATTAAGTGAAAGAGGCATTTCAAATAGAAACAATAAATAGATCTGAGGATTTTTACAAATAATCTAAGTAAAGAATGAGTCACTGGAAAATGATTTGAATTTCTTGCTGCCTTGACATGAAAACATATCAAAGAAGGTAGCAGGGTAATATGTCCTAACAAGGACATAAGGACACATCTGGCAGAGTGGTTTATGAATGCTGTGAATTCAAGGAGTATTGAAGGTTAGCCATTGCTCAAGAGAAATTTTAAATTCCCTGTTCACACTTGACAATTTCGCAGTGGCTTCCTCGAATTTGACAACAATCCTGAAATATAGTATGACATTATCAGTAATGAATTATGAAGCAGAAAGAAACTGCTCTAAACTATCAATAACAAAGAACAATTTCACATGAACCTTGCTAGAGGAAAGACTTAATTATCTTTCTGTTCTCCATAGCAGATGATATAACAAAATGTTTATCATAAGAAAGAGCAAATGAAGAGTTTGCTGCCAGAAATGTAGGAAAAATGATTATAGATGTCTGTCAGAAATTTCATAATATATATATATGAAACATGTATATATATATATATATATATATATATATATAAAAACATATATATATATGTGTATATAATATATATAAACAGAAATATAATGAATATATTAGGATATTATTCTAGATTTTGTGATGATTGTGGTATGTTTTAGCATTTTATAATTTGTAATTTGTTATGATTTCTCATACTAAATATTCCCTTTATTTTCCTACCCAAATTTATAGTCATAATTTTGTCATCACTTTTCTTGAGGACAAGTAAAATGATACGAGATTTAATCTTCATGAAACTGGGATCTGGCTTTCCTTCAACTCCTTTCAGGGTTCAAATCTTACAGTGGGTAACAGTGTCCCACCTTTACATTACAATGACTCTTCAACGTTTTTGTGTTGTTCTCACCTCATTCCTAGAGGCCACTCTTCTCCACTACTTCCCTATTGCATTCATAGGTTAATTCCATTTGAAACACTTGAACCTAAACTTCAAATAAGGATTTGAACCTAAACTTCAAATTCATAATCAGCTCTTTTTTCTACAAACACATAATCCACATCTTGTTAACAATTTGTCATTTAACTCTAATGCTGTTTGTATTATTGTCTCTAAATCTCTGTAAAAAGGACTTTTTTAAAATAAGGAAAGGAATAAAATTATAACACAGAATAGATATCACCAGCTAATCCATAATTGATTTAATACTCTTATGGCTGAAGAAGTATTGTAATACAAATGACAGTAAGATCTTATAAGACTCAACTCCGAAGAGAGAAGGGCAAAATATGCAAAGACTTATTCTAATTCTTCTTCTCTGTTTTCCTCTTGCTCTTATAAAATTCACAATGGACAGCAAATAGTTGAGGTTTTGAAAGGTTGTCGCTGAATCATGCAAAGATGGGGTAGGGGGTGGGGAGGCACGGGGGTTCTTGGAGTGCAGAAGAGAAGAACTGAAGAATTCAATCTGGGACCAGAGACGAGGCAGGATCACTCAGAGCTAAAAGTTTTATTAAAATATAAAGGAGATAGAGAAAGCTTCTGACATAGACATCAGAAGGGGGTAGAAAGAGTACATAATTCCAGTGCTAAGACTAGCAGAAGAGGAAGAAAGGACAAACATTTTTTCCCCTCTACATTCCTTAGGATTATATAACAATAATGTATCCTGCTTGAGGACAGTCTCTGGAAAAAGCCTTCTGGCTAACTCTGTTATCTCAAAATGTAAATCATGGGAGTCTTAGCACTTTGCTAGTCTTAGCACTGGAATTATATACTCTCAAATTAGTTATTGTGAAGGGAAAAGTGAAGTCACTCAGTCGTGTTCAACTCTTTGAGACCCCATGGACTGTAGCCCACCAGGCTCCTCCATCTGTGGGATTCTCCAGGCAAAAATACTGGAACGGGTTGCTATTTCCATATTACAGTGAATCAAAAGAATGTCTAGAGGTTGTAAAGACCTCACCAGACCTACTCCCAAGATTTACATTTTGAGATAACAGTATTAGCCAGAAGGTTTTTTCCAGAGACTGTCCTCAAGCAGGATACATTATTGTTATATAATCCTAAGGAATGTAGAGGGGAGAAAAATTTGTCCTTTCTTCTTCCTTGAGAATTCCAAAACCCCTCTCTCCATGGGGACCCCTAGACTTCTTATCAACCTGCCTAGGAGTTGACTGTCTCAGTTTGCAAGATGATATTTTGCCAGTGAGTGAATAGAAGATTCAGTCACTGTTGCCTTGACTTGGCTAGCAAGATGGTTTAAACATGAAGAATTAGATTTTTATGCAGTTATTTGAAATGATATTTACACTAAAATTATGACAGAAAAAGTCAAAATAAATTCAAAAGATTGTTATAGAATGGGTTGTACCATATAACACTAGTGTTTATCTCTAAATTATTCTGCATATGTATGTAAAAGTCTAGGAGGAAAGAGATGAAAATGTTCACAGTGAAAGATATCTCTAGGTGTTGTGACTGTTGGGTTTTTTCTTTATCATGCTTCTACAACTATATGTTTCACTTTATAGTAAAGAAGTTTTGAAAATAAATTTTTTAAAGAAGTTTAATGACACAGAAAATTTTCACAATCTAGTAGAAAAGAAATAGACTAAAATGTTTTATGTAAACTATGAACCCAGGCTATAAGTATATGTGTGGTGTTGGTGCTAAGTTGCTTCAGTTGTGTCTGATTCTTTGCAACCCTATGGACTGCAGCCCAACAGTCTCCACTGCTTTGGGAGTCTTCAGGTAAAAATACTGGAGTGGGTTGCCATTTCCTCCTCCAGGAGATCTTCCCAACCCAGGAATCAAATCTACATTTCCTGCATCTCCTGCATCCAACAGGTGGATTCTTTACCACTGAGCCACCTGGGAAACCCATAAATAAGTGCATGTATATACAAATGTGTTTTATTTAAATGTATTAAAACATATGCAAACCAGCACTCATATTTACTGGGAAAGGTTCAGAAGGCAGTTTAGCATATAATTAACAGAAGTTATTTCAAGGAGTTGAGTATATGGGTGATTTTCATTTTTTCTTTTATACTTACGTTCAATTTTTTCTACAATTAATATATACTGCTTTTTAAATGAAGGAGAAAGGACAAGACAGTGGGCAATAAAATGTATTAGAAAGCAATCTCTCTTTTGTTTTATACCAAATAACTGCTCCTAGTAATAATGCACAAAGCCAAAACATTCCTACCTCAAATTGGCTTTTCCTTAAATTTGGAATATCTCCAACTCATTCAGAAAGTGGGAAAGAACAAATCTCAGGCATAAAGAGGTTTCTGCCCAAATACAGATATAAACGCTGGAGAAAAACTAGGGATGTGTGAAGAAGTGAAAAATGCAGCAGAACAAAGCAGATAAACAGATAAGAAGAGATATTTGTTAGATTTGTAATTAAGTCAGCAAGCTCAGGAGTGATTGTCGTTTGACTTTGAGGTACTGTTGAAGGTGTCTGAAGAATTTCAATAAGCACACAAACTGAACAAAGACAATACAAGAAATTATTATCAATTCAGCCAATAGGATCAACAAAAACTGAAGCACAGCACATGTAAACACATGCACACATATGTAAACACACACACATATGTAAACACACACACACACACACATCCACACGGGGCCATTAATCATGAATCCAGACCATGAAGCATAGATGGGTTGGGACAGAGATCTGACAAATGATTACCAACTATTTAAAGTGAAAGTGCGAGTGGTGTCAGATATTCCTGATAACACTTAATAATAATAACGCCCATTCTTAAATAAAGAGGCTAACTCTTTAAATTATGCTTGACTCTTATTTCCCCCGAACTGTGCTATTATTGAGTTATTCCCAAATATCTTTGGTCAAATTCGATAAATATGAATTGGTATGGTTTACCAAAACAATACTTGCCCTGACAGATTTTAAGAACCTTCATTAATACACAAGTGTCCCAGTAAAAATCAATTTTCCCTGATTAAATTCAACTGAAACTCAAACTTCCCTGTGTGGAGAGAAATCAGGAGAAAGGTGGTTTTATATATATATGACAATCAGTTGAAGACTATAGTATCCTAAAACAACACCAAAAAAACTGACGAGAGCTTGATTTTTAGTGTCTTCTGAATAGTACTTCTTAGCATTTACTAATCTCTGTGTATCTTGAGTGTTATTGATACAGAAGTATTCATTTCACCTAGCTGGACTGAATTGAAAGTCGTGTATTATATGGAATTATTAAAAGATTACAAGCAAAGTTTTCAACTGTGTTTTATTCCTGAGTTAGGATAGTTCTCTAATACCAGACTCCAGGGACCAGTCGTATGCCCCTTCTCAGGGGAAGCTCCCATCAGCAGTCTTAAAATACCTGTAATAGTTAAGGCTGGGCACCAGTCCATGGGAAAGTTATAAACTGAACAAAAATTACCAATAAACTTTCAGAGGGTAATAACTTCTGATCATTTTTACCTTACCCACATTTGAACCAGTAATTCACCTCTGAAAGCCATTTTTAAAAATCACAGTACCATTTAACCATTCACAAAACAAGAGCCTAATCTCTTTTTAAATCTACTGTTTATACCAATACATATGATTATTTCAAGTAAGTATGAAATAAGGGGGGAAATATTGTGCATACGGGTTTAGTGCAATGGCTTTTTGTTTTTTTTCAAAACAGATTAACTCATGTAGTATAATCTTTATCTGCAAATTGAGGAGATGGAATAAATAAGAGGAGATTAGAAAAAGATGAAATCAGTATGGCAGATAATATTTACCACAAGTATATACTCCAGAGGCAGATGGGTATTACAATGAACCATTGTCTAGAATATAAGTTACTTGAACAACTTAATTATTTTTAGAAGAAATATTACCAACTTAATTCTATATTCAAAGGTGAGATACCAACTACTTTTGAAACTAAAAATTCTAACTTCAGGTCCCCAAAACTCAAACTTAGAAGTCTGATATTAAAAAAAGAAATAATTCTCCTACAAAAGGATATTTGAATATGCAAATGCTTAGTTAATTAATAACCTGTTGGAATTATTCTAAAGAGCAATGCTTTATTCTATATGTTTTAAAAATCATTGTCTTATCTTAAGCATCAATTAGTTCCAAAAAGAAAAACACATGATGAAAAAGACTCAAAATTTAATACTGCTGTAAAATTTTTAAAAAGTTTTTTAAGTGTTATCCACGGTGTACAAGCAAATAATGATAATCAGTTCAGCTTAGTCTCTCAGTCATGTACAACCCTTTGCAACCCCATGGGCTGCAGCATGCCAGGCTTCATGTCCATCAACTCCCAGAGCTTGCTCAAACTCATGTCCATCGAGTCAATGATGCCATCCACCATCTCATTCCCTGTCATCTCCTTCTCCTCCTGCCTTCAATCTTTCCCAGCACCAGGGTCTTTTACTATGAGTCAATTCTTCACATCAGGTGGCCAAAGTATTGGAGTTTTGGCTTCAGCATCAGTCCTTTCAAAGAGATGAATATTCAAGATTTATTTCCTGTAGGACTGACTGGTTTGATCTTCCAGTCCAAGAGATTCTCAAGAATCTTCTCCAACACCACAGTTAAAAAGCATCAATTCTTCAGTGCTCAACTTTCTTTATAGTCCAATTCTCACATCCATACATGACTACTGAAAGAGTCATAGTTTTAACTATATGCACTTTTTCAGCAAAGTGATGTCTCTGCTTTTTAATATGCTGCCTAGGTTTGTCACAGCTTTTCTCCCAGGGACTATACAGTCCATGGAATTCTCCAGGCCAGAATACTGGAGTGGGTAGCCTTTCCCTTCTCCAGGGGCTCTTTCCTACCAAGGGATCGAATCAAGGTCTCCCACACTGCAGGTGGATTCTTTACCAGCTGAGCCACCAACGAAGTAATAACAATAATATCTACCATTAATTTAGTGGCTAATATTTTGCTAATTTTACTAATATTAAGGCTAGGTGAAGCTGAAGTTTGAATGGCTCTATGAAGATCTACAAGACCTTCCATAACTAATACCAACAAATGATGTCCTTTTCATCATAGGGGACTGGAATACAAAAGTGAAAAAAAGTCAAAAGATAGCTGCAGTAACAGGCAAATTTGGACTTGGAATACAAAATGAAGCAGGGCAAAGACTAATAGAGTTTTGACAAGAATGTTTGCATTAGTGTTTGCATTGGTCATAGCAAATACCCTCTTCCAACAACACAAGAGACCATCTACACATGGACCTCACCAGACAGTCAATACTGAAATCAGATTGACTACATTCTTGGCAGCTGAAGATGAAGAAGCAGTATACAATCAGCAAAACGGGACCCAGAGCTGACTGTGGCTCAGATCATGAACTTTTTACTGCAAAACTCAGACCTAAATTGAAGAAAGTAGGGAAAGGCACTAGGCCATTCAGATATGACCTAAATCAAATCCCTTATGATTATACAGTGAAAATGAAAAATAGATTCAAAGGATTAGCTCTCATAGACAGAAGTACCTGAAGAACTATGGACAGAGGTTTATAACATTGTACAGGAGGCAGTGATCCAAACCATCCCCAAGAAAAAGAAATGCAAAAAGGCAAAATGGTTGTCTGAGGAGATCTTACAAATAGCTGAGAAATGAAGAGAAGCAAAAGGCAAAGGAGGATAACACAAGCAGAGAATATCAAGAAGAGGTGGCAAGAATACACAGAAGAACTAAACAAAAAAGATCTTCATGACCCAGATAACCACAATGGTGTGATCACCCAGCTATAGTCAGACACCCTGGAGTGTGAAGTCAAAGGAGCCTTAGGAAGCATTACTATGAACAAAGCTAGTGGAGGTGATGGAATTCCAGCTGAGTTATTTCAAATTCTAAAAGATGATACTATGAAAGTGCTGCACTCAGTATGCCAGCAACTTTGGAAAACTGAGCAGTGGCCACAAGATGGAAAATCTCAGATCAATGACAAAGAATGTTCAAACTACAGCACAATTGCACTCATTTCATATGCTAGCAAAGTAATGCTCAAAATTATCCGAGCTAGGCTTTAACAGTTCATGAACTGAGAACTCCCAGATGTTCAAGCTGAATTTAGAAAAGGCAGAGGAACAAGAGATCAAATTGCCAATATCTGCTGAATCACAGGAAAAGCAAGAGAATTCCAGAAAAACATCTACTTCTGCTTCACTGATTATGCCAAAGCCTTTGACTGTGTGGATCACAATAAACTGGAAAATTCTTCAAGAGATGGGAATTCCAGACCCTTACCTGCCTCCTGAATAACCTGTATACAGGTCAAAAAGCAACAATTAGAACTGAACATGGAACAACAGACTGGTTCCAAATCTGGAAAGGAGCAGGTCGACGCTATATATTGTCACCCTGCTTATTTAACTTATATGCAGACTACATCGTGTGAAATGCTGGGGTGGATGAAGCACAAGCTGGAATCAATATTGCTGAGAGAAATATCAATAACCTCAGATATGCAGATGACATCAACCTTATGGTAGAAAGCAAAGAGGAATAAAAGAACCTCTTGTTGAAAATGAAACAGGACAGTGGAAAAGCTGGCTTAAAACTCCACATTCAAAAAACTAAGATCATGGCATCTGGTCCCATCACTTCATGGTAAATAGATGAAACAATGAGGAAACAATGGAAACAGTGACAGACTTTATTTTCTTGGGCTCCAAAATCACTGCTGATGGTGACTGCAGCCATGAAATTAAAAGATGCTTGCTCCTTGGAAGAGAAGCTCTGACAAACCTGGACAGTGTACTAAAAAGCAGAGATATCACTTTGCTAAAAAAGTCCATATAGTCTATGGTTTTTCAGTAATCAGGCATGTACGTGAGAATTGGACCGGAAAGAAGCCTGAGCATCAAAGCATTAATCATTTTGAACTGTGGTGTTGGAAAAGACTCTTGAGAGTCCCTTGGACTGGAAGAAGATCAAACCAGTCAGTCCTACAGGAAATCAGTGCTGAATATTCAATGCATCGAAAGGACTGATGCTGAAGCTGAAACTCCAATACTCTGGGCTCTTTATGTGAAGAGCTGAATCACTGGAAAAGACCCTGATGCTGGGAAAGACTGAAGGCAGGACAGAAGGGGAAGACAGAGGATGAGGTGGTTGGATGGCATCACTGACTCAATGGACACGAGTCTGAGCAAGCTCTAGGAGATGGTGGAGGACAGGGAAGCCTGGCGTGCTGCAGTCCATGGGGTCACAAAGAGTCGGACATGACTGAGTGACTGAGCAACAACAAAGATGTGTTTCAAGACAGACATTTTCTTAATTTTATAAACCATAACCAATAAACCACAGTAAGAAGTAGAGTTAGAATTTCATCATGAAGTTACTGTTTTTCCTTTTTCTCTCTCTTTTTTTTATCATTGTCAATCCTAGCAGAGAGTCTCATACAGGGTGCAAATAATCAACAAATATCATTCCAGGGTTATGTTTTTTAAAATTCCCTTTACCTGATTCAAATAAGAGACATCAAACATGAAAGAAGATCTGTCATAGGTTTCTATATACTTTCATGTTGTTCTTTCAGATGATAATGAGCTATTGCATTAGCATTCTATTCATTCATTATTCAGCTCCATCTATCCATTCATTTAATCACTCAATTCAGTAGGGAAATAGCCATAGTGAGGACATTTACCGATCTTGTTCTCACATAGTCTATAGCTTAACTGAGACATCAAGGAATGAAAAGCTAGTGCCACACAAGAAGCCCTGTGATAAGAGAATTTGAGACTTAAACAATGTGAGAGGATTCCCAGAGAAAACAATCTTGAAGATGAGTGTGTTTAGTCCTGGCAGGAAAAAAAAAAAGTCCTCTCCCTTATCCCTCACTGTCAGTCATAACTTACCTCAGTCAACTTTTGAAGTATCCCAAAACTCCACCCCTACCTGCCTTCTACCTATTCATTTGGTGAGGCTATGATTTTTCCAGTGGTCATTTATGGATGTGAGAGTTGAGTGCTGAAAAATTGATGCTTTTGAACTGTGGTGTTGGAGAAGACTCTTGAGTCCCTTGGACTGCAAGGAGATCCAACCAGTCCATCCTGAAGATCAGTCCTGGGTGTTCATTGGAAGGACTAATGCTGAAGCTGAAACTCCAATACTTTGGCCACCTGATGAGAAGAGTTGACTCATTGGAAAAGACCCTGATGCTGGGAGGGATTGGGGGCAGGAGGAGAAGGAGATGACAGAGGATGAGATGGCTAGATGGCATCACCAACTTGATGAGCATGAGTTTGAGTAAACTCCGGGAGTTTGTGATGGACAGTGCAGCCTGGCGTGCTGCGATTCATGGGGTCGCAAAGAGTCAGACACGACTGAGCGACTGAAGGGAACTGAATGATTATATAATCAAGAACAGACATATGTATACCTGTGGCTGATTCATGTTGATACATGGCAGAAACCAACACAATATTGTAAAGTAATTATCCTTCAATTTAAATTAAATAAATTATATATATATAAATCAATAGACAATTTGATAACCTTATTAATTGATCTGAATGTTTCTCTACAGAGCATCCAAATTTACACAGAGAAAATGTTTTATTATCAGAGTCTCCAAAATGTAAAAGATCAGATGTAAATGTGAGCTCTCTGGGGCTTCCAGCCTATTCATATTTGCTCTTCACCCTTATTTTACCAGAAGTAGGATAGACCTACTTAATACTCTGTTTCATAAAGTTGTTCATCACCAATAAAGATATTATACTAATACCATTCTGTAGATAAGGATGTGCACAGGGTCAAGAATAATAGAGGCATAAAGTCAGGATGGATTTTAATTCCTAGTTCTCAAGAAATCCATTAAGCTATATGGTTTCCCACAACCATGATTCTACCAATCAATTACTCTAAAGGAAAAAACCAAATTAGTCTAAAGGAAAAAACCAAACCACAACATTAAAGTAACAAATAAGTGCTTCTGTTTTAGGGAATGAAATGGACAACTTTAAAAACAGAGACTATTATAAATGAAGATACATGCTTCACAGAGATTCTGGTGGTATTTTCCAAATGCAAAAATATTAAATTTATCCTGGAATAATAATATATGGGGTATATAATAAATCCATACTAGAAAAGTTGGATAAATGGAAAGATAAATAATGTATTTATTTATTTAACATGTATTGGATATTATCTTCCCAGTAATGTTTCAGATATGAGCCAGTCTTCTACAGTGCCTGCTGTCCAGAAAATGAGCTCTGTGGGATGTGAGAGGAACAGGGCTGGGGAAGATAATACAGGGTGAGCTTAGAAGCCCAAGTGGGTACCAAGTGTAGTGTGTGATCTTATAAAGCCAAGGTACCTATTTTAAGAGTTAAACACTAACATAATTTATATTTTAAAAAAATCACTCAAGATACTGTCAGGTTTGCAGAGGGCAAGTATGGAAATTAGTCAAGTGTCTTGTAGTAGGAAGGATTGGTAACTCAGGCTATTGTGGTATCTGAGCAGACAGAAAAGATAACTGACTTCAACTGGGCTTAAAGGTTTAAAAATGGTCTTTGCTGATGAACAGCATGTGAAAGTTAAAGGGTTTGAATAACTTGAGTAGATGATGATATTTACTGAGCTCAAAACAAACAAACAAACAAAACCAGAGCACAGCATAGTTCGGGAAAATCACAGGTTCCATTTTAAGCATCTTAACTCTGAAATGCCTGTTAGGCATCTAAGATGAGGACATTGGACATAGAATTTGGAGATGCAAACTGGATAAAACGAGAGAGAGAGAAAAGAGATTAGACATGTAGCACTTTTTTTTCTCTTTTTCATTTTTTTTTATTGAAGGATAATTCAGTTCAGTTCAGTTGCTCAGTCATGTCCGAGTCTTTGTGAGTCCAACTGCAGCATGTCAGGCCTCCCTGTCCATCACCAACTCCTGAAGTTTACTCAAACTCATGCCCATTGAGTAAGTGACGTCATCCAGCCATCTCATCCTCTGTCATCCTCTTCTCCTCCCACCTTCAGTCTTTCCCAGCATCAGGGTCTTTTCCAATAAGTCAGTACTTTGCATCAGGTGGCCAAGGTATTGGAGTTTCAGCTTCAACATCAATCCTTCCAATGAATATTCAGGACTGATCTCCTTTAGGATGGACTGGTTGGATCTCCTTGCAGTCCAAGGGACTCTCAAGAGTCTTCTCCAACACCACAGTTCAAAAGCATCAATTCTTCGGTGCTCAGCTTTCTTTATAGTCCAACTCTCACATCCATACATGACTACTGGAAAAACCATAGTCTTGACTAGACAGACCTTTGTTGGCAAAGTAATATCACTTTTTTAAAATATGCTGTCTAGGTTGGTCCTAACTTTTCTTCCAAGGAGTAAGCATCTTTTAATTTCCTGGCTGCAGTCACCATCTGCAGTGATTTTGGAGCCCCAAAAAATAAAGTCTGCCACTGTTTCCACTGTTTCCCCATCTATTTGCCATGAAGTGATGGGACCAGATGCCATTATCTTATTTTTCTGAATGTTGAGCTCTAAGCCAACTTTTTCACTCTCCTCTTTCACTTTCATCAAAAGGCCCTTTAATTCTTCTTTGCTTTCTGCTATAAGGTTGGTTGTCATCTGCACATCTGAGCTTATTGATATTTCTCCCAGCAATCTCGATTCCAGCTTGTGCTTCATCCAGCACAAAAGGATAATTTCTTTACAGAATTTTGTTGTTTTCTGTCAAACTTCAACATGTATCGGCCATAGGTATATATACATCTGCTCCCTTTTGAACTTCCCTCACATCTTCTGCCCCATCCCATCCCTCTAGATTGATACAGAGACCCTGTTTGAGTTTCCTGAGCCATACAGCAAATTCCTATTGTATCTATTTTACACATGGTAATGTAAGTTTCCATGTTACTCTTTCCATATATCTCATCCTCCCCCCTCCCCATGTCCATAAGTCTATTCTCTATGCTTGTTTCTCCATTGCCGCCCTGTAAATAAAATTATTCAGTACCACTTTTCTAGATTCTGTATATATGCATTAGAATACGATATTTATCTTTCTCTTTCTGAGTCACTTCACTCTGTATAGTAGGTTCTAGGTTCATCCACCTCATCAGAACTGACTTAAATGTGTTCCTTTTTATGGCTGAGTAATATTCCATTGTGTATATAGGTACCACATCTTCTTTATCCATTCATCTGTGGATGGACATCTAGGTTGCTTCCATGTTCTAGCTATTGTAAATAGTGCTACAATGAACAATGGGATACATGTGTCTCTTTAAATTTTGGTTTCCTCGGGGTATATCCCTAGGAGTGGGACTGCTGGGTCATATGATGGTTTTATTCCTAGTTCTTTAAGGAATCACCATACCATCTTCCATAGTGGCTGTCTCAATATACATTCCCACCAACAGAGCAAGAGCATTCCCTTTTCTCCACACCCTCTCCAGCATTTAATGTTGGTAGGCTTTTTGATGAGGGCCACTCCAACCGGTGTGAGGTGATATCTCATTGAAGTTTTGATTTGCATTTCTCTAAAAACGAGTGATGCTGAGCATCTTTTTTATGTATTTGTTAGCTGTGTGTATGTCTTCTTTGGAAAATGTCTGTTTAAGCCATTTTCCCACTGTTTGACTGGGTTGTTTGTTTCTGTAGCATTGAGTTGTATGAGCTGCTTGTACATTTTGGAAATTAATCCTTTGTCAGCTGTTTCATTTGCTATTATTTTCTCCCATTCTGAGTGTTGTCTTTTCACCTCGCTTATAGTTTCCTTTGCTGTGCAAAAGCTTTTAAGTTTAATCAGGTCCCACTTGTTTACTTTTGCTTTTATTTCCATTAGTCTAGGAGGTGGGTCACAGAGAATCTTGCTTTGATTGATGTCATCAATTGTTCTGCCTATGTTGTCCTCTGAGAGTTTTATAGTTTCTGGTCTTACATTTAGGTTCTTTAATCCTTTTGGAGTTTATCTTTGTGCATGGTGTTAGAAAGTATTCTAGTTTCATTCTTTTACATGTAAGTGTCCAGTTTTTCTAGCACCATTTATTGAAGAGGCTGTCTTTGGGCCATTGTATATTCTTGGCTCTTTTGTCAAAAATAAGGTACCCATAGGTGCTTGGGTTGATTTCTGGGCCTTCTATCTTGTTCCATTGGTCTACATTTCTGTTTTGGTGCCAGTACCATACTGTCTTGATGACTGTATATTTGTGTATAATCTGAAGTCAGGAAGGTTGGTTCCTCCAGCTCCCTTCTTTCTCAGGACTGCTTTAGTTATTCAGGGTCTTTTTTTGTTTCCATATGAATTGTGAAATCTTCTGTTCTATTTCTGCAAAAAATGCCATTGGTAATTTGACAGGGATCACACTGAATTTGTAGACTGCATCTGGTAGTATAGTCATTTTCACAATATTGATTCTTCCTACCTAGGAACATGGAATATCTCTCTATCTGTTTATGTAGTCTTTGATTTCTTCCATTATTGTCATAATTTTCTGTATACAGTTCTTTTATCTCCTTAAGTAAGTTTATTCCTAGATATTTAATTCTTTTTGTTACAGTGGTGAATTAGACTGATTCCTTAATATCTCTTTCTGATTTTTCATTGTTAATATACAGAAATGCAAGTGATTTCTGTGTTTTGATTATGTTTCCCGAAACTTTACTAAATTCACTGCTTAGCTTTAGTAATTTTCTGATCTAATCTTTAGGGTTTCCTATGTAGAGTATCATGTCATGTGCAAACAGTGAGAGCTTTACTTCTTTTCTGATCTGGATTCCTTTTATTTCTTTTTCTTCTCTGATTGCTCTAGCTAAGACTTCCAGAACTGTGTTGAATAATAGTAGTGAAAGTGGACACTCTTGTCTTGTTCCTGATCTTAGGGGGAATGCTTTAAGTTTTTCACCACTGAGAATAATGTTTGCTGTAGGCTTATCATATATGGCCTTTACTATGTTGAGGTAGGTTCCTTCTACAACCATTTTTTGAAGAATTCTAATCAAAAATGTGTGCTGGATTTTTGTCAAAGGTTTTTTCTGCATCTATTGGTTCTTCTCAAAGAAACAGCTTTTAGTTTTCTTAATCTTTACTATTATTTCTTTCATTTCTTTTTCATTTAATTCTGCTCAGATCTTTATGATTTATTTCCTTGTACTAATTTGGGGGTTTTTTGTTCTTTTTCCAGTTATTTTAGGTGTAAAGTTACGTTGTCCATTTGATGTTTTTCTTGTTTCTTGAGGTAGGGTTGTATTGCTATAAACTTCCCTCTTAGACCTGCTTTTGCTGCATCCCATAGGTTTTGAGTTGTCCTGTTTTCATTGTCATTTGTTTCTAGAAATATTTTGATTTCCCTTTTGATTTCTTCAGTAACCTGTTGGTTATTTAGAAATGTGTTGTTTAATCTCAAGGTTTCTTACCATTTTTTTCTTATCATTGATAGCATTGTCTGATAGCATTATGCCTGGAGAAGATGCTTGATACAATTTCAATTTTCTTAAATTTATTGAGGTTTGATTTGTGACCAAAGTGTAGTCTATCCTGGAGAATGTTCCATGTGCACTTGAGAAGAAGGTGTATTCTTCTGCATTTGGATGAAATGTCTTGAAGATATCGATGAGATCCATCTCACCTAATGTATCATTTAAGACTTTTGTTTCCTTAATAATTTTCTGTTTTGATGTTCTATTGGTGTGAGTGGGGTGTTAAAGTCTCCTACTATTATTGTGTTACTGTCAATCTCTCCTTTTATGTCTGTTGGTGTTTTTCTTGATGTATTGACATGCACCTATGTTGGGTGCATAGATATTTACAATTGTCATGTCTTCCTCTTGGATTGATCCCTTGATCGTTATATAGTGTCCTTCCTTATAACTTGTAATCTTCTTTAAGGTCTATTTTGTCTGATAGAGGATTGCTATTCCAGCTTTCTTTTGCTTCCCATTTGCATGAAGTATATTTTTCCATTCTCTCACTTTCAGTCTATATGTGTCTTGAGGTCTGAAGTGGATTTCTTGTAGACAGCATATATATGGGTTTTGTTTTTTTTAATCCATTCAGCCAGTCTGTGTCTTTTGGTTGGAGCATTTAATCCATTTACATTTAAAGTAATTATTGATATATATGTCCCCATTGCCATTTTCTTAATTGTTTGAGATTGATTTTGTAGATCTTTTTACTTCTCTTGTGTTTCTTGATGATCTAAATCCCTTTAACATTTGTTGTAAAGCTGGTTTTGTGGTACTGAATTCTCTTAACTTTTGCTTGTCTGAAAAGCTTTTAGTTTCTCCATCAATTTTGAGTGTGATCCTTGCCAGGTACTGTAATCTTGGTTTTAGATTTTTTTCCCTGTCACTATTTTAACTATATCTTGTCATTTCCTCCTGGCCTGCAGTTTCTGCTGAAAGTCAGCTGTTAAGTGCATGGGGTTTCCCTTGTATGTTACTGGTTGCTTCTCCCTTGCTGCTGTTAATATTCTTTCTTTGTTAGTTTAATTATTATGTGTCTTGGCATGTTTCTCATTGGGTTTATCCTGTATGAGACTCTTTGTGCCTCTTGGACTTGATTAATGATTTGCTTTTCCACATTGGGGAGATTTTCAACTATAATATCTTCAAAAATTTTCTCATACCCTTTCTTTTTCTCTTCTTCTGAGACCCCTGTAATTCTAATGCTGGTGTGTCTTGGTGTGCTTGATATGGTCCCAGAGGTCTCCAATACTATTCTCAATTCTCTTCATTCTTTTTTCTTTATTCTGCTCTTCAGAAGTTATTTCCACTATTCTATCTTCCAGTTCACTGTTCTCCATCAGATATTCTGCTATTGATTCCTTCTAGAGTATTTTTAATTTCAGTAATTGTATTGTTTGTCTCTGTATGTTTATTCTTTAATTCTTCTATGTCTTTGTTAATTGATTCTTGCATTTTCTCCATTTTGTTTTCAAGGTTTTTGATCATCTTTTCTATCATTATTCTGAATGCTTTTTCAGGTAGCTTTCCTGTTTCCTCTTCATTTATTTGGATTTCTGTGTTTTTAGTTTGTTCCTTCATTAGTGTAGTATTTCTCTGACTTTTCATTATTTTTTTAACTTATTGTGTTGGAGGTCTCTTTTTCCCAGACTTCAAGGTTGAATTCTTTCTTCTTTTTGGTTTCTGCCCTCCTAAGTTTGGTCCAGTGGTTTGTGTAAGCTTCATATAGGTTGAGATTTGTGCTCAGTGTTTGTTTGTTTGTTTTCCTCTGATGGGCAAGGCTGAGTGAGGTGGTAATCCTGTCTGCTGATGATTAGTTTGTATTTTTGTTTTGTTTGTTGTTTAGATGAGGCATCCTGCACAAGGTGCTAGTGGTGGTTGGGTGATGTTGGGTCTTGTATTCCTGTGGTTTCCTTTGTCTGAGTTCCCACTATCTGATACTCCCTAGGGTTAGTTCTCTGGTAGTCTAGGGTTTTGGAGCCAGTGCTCCCACTCCAAAGGCTCAGGGCTTGATCTTGAGTTTTTCATGGTTGTATATATTCTTTTCCTCTGATCCAGTACTCTTGTCCACGTTCAGCTGGTGTTCTGCATGCACTTCTGTGTCTGGAGGTGTATTTATGATGTATCCATGAAGAGAGATGTACTACATATCCAGCTAACTCTCCACCATCTTGTTCTCCTGGCATATTGGTTTTGGATGCTTTCCAACATTTAAAGCTTTGGTGAAGGAGAAAGAGTCAGCAAAAAACGGATAAGCAGCCAACAAGGTGGATGAATAGTGAGGTGAGTGAGAAGTCACGGGAACCAGGAATTCCGAGAAGGAAGGAGTCATCAACTATGTTGAATCTTGCTGAAGAGTCAAGTGAGATGGGGACTAGATAAGCAAGCACTGAATTTGGCATTAAGGGATCATTTGGTAGTTTAATAAACAAATTCAGTGGAGATATACAGAGAGTAGCAGGGGTAGCGTGGGAAGATGACTGAATTTGAAGCAAAGACAGGGAGACAATGAGTGTGCAAAAGTCTTAAGAATTTTTGCTGCAAATGAAAGGAGAAAAATGTAAAGGCAAGTAAAACCAGGGTTGAAGGGTTAAGAGATTTTCTTGTTTTGAATGTGATGTTATTTGTACATGTTAAAGTTAACAGTATAAGTTTGTATGAATTGTACAGGAGAGGTGAAAAATGTGTAGATTTCATGGTTCAGGTGAAAGGATAAATTCAAGTGGAGATCCCTGACAAGAACAAGAGTAAACGGTGCAGTATGCAAGGAGATAGGTTGTAAGATTGTCCCCTTGACAATAGAAGCAGGGATTCTTTGTCCCTTTATCCCTTGTTTAAAAAAGAAAAAAAAAAAAAGTGAAAAAGAGTATGGTACAGATGCAGAGCTTGGGCACCTCCTCAACAGTTTTCAAATCCAGTGAGCTCTGAGGTGAAGGGCACTGGGTGAGGTGAAGCAGGGATATCTTGGGTGAGCAGGGCTTGATGCATAAATTACAGTGACCAAGTGCAAAATGAAAATGCAAGGAACCTTCTTGCAAAAATGGAGGGGGTGGGGGGCAGGAAGCACCAAAAAATACTATATATAAACTTTCCCTTTCTTCTACTATCTCTTTCTTGGCTTGCCATTATTAATTTTCTCTGTCATATAATATCACTCTAAATAAAGGAAAGTTAAAATATTAAATTACTGGCATTTAATTTAAGCATTCCGTTTTATATTTTACAGTGCCAGTTTTAGCTGGAAATATGAAAGCTCTCACTCATTTAAAGAATTACCAAAATTATGCAATTTTTATGCCAGAGTTAATCCCCAGAGGATGCCTCAAAATGACTAGGAAAGACAATGAAAACTAGACTCAGGAAGGTTGGAAGGCAGAAAAGATGCCCTGCCAGGCATGGAGTCAGCAGGAGGACTGCTCCCTTGGGCATCTAGATATTCACTGGGCTTATGCAAACACTAACACGTCTGGGGGCCCTCTGGTGGTTCAGGTCATGCTGGGCAACTATTCCTTCCTGCTTAGATGAATGTGTTGGGCCCTGAAGGGGGCAAGGTTCACCTGGAAAAGACAAACTAGGCACTTCCACTTTCCACAGGCTTGCTGCCCAAACCATGGTGAACAGGAAGTATCCAGGGTCTTTAAGCTCCTGTGCACACATGGATGCATCCAGTGCACTGGATCAAGATGGGGCAGGAGCCTTCTTCCATGTCTCAGCCTGACTACCTTCTGGATGCTTGTGTGACTTGCTTTTACAATCCATCCAAGGCCTTCGTGTGGGGAGAAGGGCAACAGTCACTGCCCTAGAGAGAAACAGGCTTCCTCGGGTGGGGAGGCTGGGCAGAGTATGGGGTGTCAGGGACAGTAAGTGGCATAGAATTGATTTTCAGGAGGCCAGGAGACAGCAAGAGATGGGATTATGCATAAACCAAGATTCCATGTGCCTGGCAACTGCTCTATTGTCTCACAGGACTTCATTTACAAAACATAAGATCTAAGATAACATTATTAAGAGTATCAAGACAATAACCAGGAGCAATCACAGATCATTAAAACATAGTTCAAGGTGTGGCTTCTGAGCATAGGACTTTTCATATTTGCACTGGTTGTGTATCCATGGAGATGATCCTGTGTGGAAGAATTTGAAAGAGATCATTGGTTAGGTGCAGGTATATGCTGGCTTACTCTTTGTAAAGCCAAATACATTAGAACAGCTTAAACGAGAGACAATTCTCCACGATTTTGCATGTTTCTACATATTTTGCAGGCAGAGGCATCAACTGCCTTTGATTCATGACAATTTTTTTTCAGGGAAAATAATGAACAGCCTTGAAAGACAGATACAGTGTTTTTATCTGAAATGGAAGCATGCTTTTTCCCATTATAAAAGATCCAAACCCCCTAAAACTCAGGATTTCCCACCTGAATGCAGCTTGTGACCTATGTAGCTGTTAACCAGTCTTCCTCATGTCTACCTGTGGGAAGTGAGTCTTAGAGAATGGTCCCCAACACCACCCCAAAATGCTGACACTCTGGCAACCAGTTAGGCCATTCTGTGACCCAGGAATCTTATGTCTTTTAACAGCATCCATTAAAGTTTCATAAGCTAATTTCTCAGCTGCCAAGAAGGTAAAAATTCTTCCTAATACTTTTTTACTTTACTATGTTCTCTCTGATCAAGAACTTCCAGGAATAACTGCATTTGCAAAATACTCTAAAATCCAGATCATTGTCATTTGCCTGTTAGAAGATACAGTAAATGGGGGAAAAAAAAAAACACAACCTTTTGGCTGCTAAAACTGTGATTCACAGAGTGTATTTCACTGGATCATAATCAAGGATGCATACACATACATAAAGTAGCCTATGGTGATACAAGTTCAAAGTAATGTTGCTTTACTACAATAGTTCTCAGATCCTTTAATGAAGAAGTGTACACATTTTTTCTTCATACACTTCATCAATAACTTCATCAATAATAACTGAGCACATATTCCCAATAGAAGTGTGTGTATTCACATGTAAATTGAATAACTTACTGTCATGATAATAATATGTACTTTATAAAATACACAAAAAATAAAATAAAAATATCATAAAAATAGAGTATCATTGATTTATATACATCACCATATGTAAAAGAGATAGCTAGTGCATGCATGCTAAGTTGCTTCAGTCATGCCTGACTCTTTACTATAGCCTGCCAGGCTCCTCTGTCCATGGGATTCTCCAGGCAAGAATACTGGAGTGGGTTGCCATGCCCTCCTCCAGGGGATCTTCCCAACACAGGGATTGAACCCACATCTCTTCTGTCTCCTGTGTTAGCAGGCGGGTTCTTTACCATCATTGCCGCCTGGGGTGATAGCTAGCGAAAAGTTGCTATATAACACAGGGAAACCAGCCTGGTCATCCCGGTGCTCTGTGATGACTTAGAGGGGTGGGGTGGCGTGGGGTGGGGGGTTGTGGGAGGGAGGTTTAAACAGGAGGGATGTATGTATACTTATAACTGATTCACCCTGTTGTACAGTGGAAACCAATACAACATTGTAAAGCAATATCCTCCAATTAAAAATTAAAATTAAAAAAGCATTGTTCTCAAGTTTCCTTCCTACCTCCTACTGAATTATCTTATGCATCCTATGATGTTGATGTACCCCATTTGGGGGCCACTGTTTTAATGTGTTTGATCACATTACAAATCTGCAAAAGAAGATGTACTATGTGCAGTTTCTCCAACATGTGTAACAATGGAAATTTTACCTCTTCCCCAGGAGTCTTTTAGGATGACTATTTCTTAAAAGGAACCTTAAAAATATTGATCTGTTCTGCAGAGGTTGCAAACTCATGACCCAGACCCAGTCTCATTTATTTCAATTGAGTTTGCATGACTTTATTCAGCAAAGTAGCTAGTCTCCAATTTACCTACTCATGGTACTTTGTTTGTGTTAGAAATCGCCTTTACTCATTCATCTGTCTAACATGTAGAGTTCTTTTAGTTTTTTGGTGTTTTTTTTTTAAATACTACTTGGATTGTGTTAATATCATATGGAGTTTAGTGAGGAGCTTCCTGGTCTTTGAGGAGCATAATTTATTCAGAATGAATGGGTATTTTTGGCCCGGGAGAAGCAGGTAATGGCTTGCTTGAGTTGGATCTATACCAAATGGTTGTGGGAGGTAAGAGAATAGCTAAGTGTCCTCCTTTACTATTGCCTTAGAATTTCTTGTCCCAAAAGACAAGATCCATAGATTATTTATGATTTTAACATTCAAGAGGGTTACAGCTTTAGCTTATGGCCAAGCTTGAAGAAGACAGGTTGCTGGCTGTTTCAATAATTAAAAAATAAGAGACATTAATTTGTCATTTCTTTTTCATCACCAACCCCATCAGCAACAGACAGATTTTTCATACAAATTAAAAATGTTAATTTTACTTCAGAGTTATATTATTGGATTTCAAATAAGGTTAGGAAAGAAAATAAGTCTAAATATTTCTCAAATTCTTACAATGCGGGTAAATTAAACATTTCAGAGTACAATAACTGAATCATATTAATCTAGTATTATTTGCATTGCTTCTGTGATCCAGTGAAAGAACATCAGAGTTAGTGCTATCTTTCACTTGAAACATTTTCAAATGTTAGCCAGGAAAGGGAAACATTTTGCAAGGGTTTGTGCCAACTGGAATTGTATTGCCATTCATTCTATTCCCACAGGGAAAGAGTAGATGAGACAGTAATTGATTTCCTCCAAGAGAAACCGTCACCCATGACTCTCACTGTTCTTATACATCATTAGTCAGACAAAAGAAAGCTTCCTAATAGGGTTTTAGATTCTTCTGAGTTAAAAAAAAATGCATTTCCAAATGTTTTAATTATTAAATTTCAAAATTGTATGATACATCATATTTTTGTTATTCTCAACTAACCCATAGAGATAGTTATTTAGCATGGAATTTAATTAAAAGGTGGAACTAATATTATACAGAATCAAAATAGAAGGTCTAGTGAATAAGGTAACTAAAATGAAGTGTTTGCCATAGGTATAACACAGTTATTGAATTAACAAAATGGTGTAATTCAATTATGTACATAGGGGTATGTATTGGAGACAGATGAAAAATAAGATAATTAAATGACAGCAATAAACAAAGGGTAAGGCTGACACAGAAATTGTCTATCATAAGTGTTTTTAGTTCATATCCAGATTTCTCTCTTAAAACCTGGAGACTTTAAGAGGGCCTGTTTTGTACTCTCTGATTTATCCTAGCCCTTGAACTGGGAACTATGGTAAACAACTGAAAGGAATCAGAACCAGAAATGATGATAAGCATGCAGTCTCGTATTCAACAACAACAAAAAATCAGTGGACTTGCATTAGGTTCTAATGGTTCACTGTTATACTCAGGGGACCCCTAGAAAGGAGAATGCAAAAATCTTACCATCTCACCAACGAGCACTCTCTCACATTGTTCTGTCTCTCTTTGTATAAACGTTTGGTTCTTTTATATTATGTCTCAGCAGAAGTAGTATGCAATCTTCTCTTTGAAGTTGCCATCACACTATTTTTGTGGGCTGCTACTTATGGCAGGCTTCCATGGTCTAGGGATGAAGAATCATGGAAGGCAGAGCCACTTGTCTATAACAAAGTGTTGCTACACAGGCAGGGGGTAGAAGCAAGATATCAGCTGAACAGTAGGACTTTCATTTCAAGATCTATTTCTTGAAATGCAGAATACCAGCTTTCTCTTTTTTTTTGCTGCATGCTGCTAAAGTGGAGACTAAATGATTACAAGGTATGGAGTTTATTAATAAAGAACATGAGAGAGGAGAATAAGCAGAAAGAGATTACAGAACAGTGGTTAGTACTGAGTATTAAAAGCATCCCCTTTGCACAATTGAATTCAGTGTGGAACATTTGGAAACAATAGAAGCTAATAATAATAATAATAAACTGGCCTGGCCTTCTCCAAGTGAAGGAAATGCAAAGCTATGTAAATACTTTCAAAGCTATATAAATACTTGGAAATGATGAGAGCGAAAATCAGGGTAATACACTCATGATGAAGCTGAGGGGAAGAATCTCCAGCTGGAATAGTGCAATTGCAAAGAGCAATATTAGTAGCACTGACTGGGCATGCAAAGACTGATCTATGTTGATTCAAATACTGAATACCCTGATTTGAGTTTCTACCTTTGTTTCTCAGAGATGTCAAAACTTACTGAATCAATGTTGATTTTCTTCTTTTCCCTACCGTGCAGCCACAAGCATAAGTTCCACCCACATGAGAAGAATGTATGTTTACAATTATAATTCTTGAACTTGGTAACATTAGTCCTATGTTTTCTTACTTAAAATAGTATTTTAGTAACCCAGACTCTGATCACTATCAATACCAAATGTCCATGTTAACCTAGGCAGTCCTAACTTTATTCCCTCTCAGCAGAGCTACTTTTCTGCTGATGAATTAAATAGCAAAATGTTGTTTCAGGTTGTGTTTTAAGGTTGTGCCCTAGGGAGAAATTCTAGAATCGGCTTAGTCAACAGAACTGCATTTCCTAGCCTACATTTTGATTGAATGTGTTCTGTCCACATAGTGCTTTGTAGCAAAGACAGTGGGTGATATATAAAAACTAAATAGATAGAATAATATTGAGGCACTTAGGGTGGGAAACAGAAGAAACAGGACCATTTATAGATGTTGCCATCAGGCTGTTTGAAGGAAACCTTAAACAGAATGTGGTGTCAATAAGCCCAGATTCAGTAATTCATTGTATTAATGCTAGAAAAAAATCAATCACTTGGGGAGATATGATTTTTAAATATTTATTTGATCATCAGGTTTTGTACCCAAAGTATCCACATTCATTAATTTCCTTTCTCCACATAAGTTTTCATCTCATTTTAGTATTCTACATTAATAATATGAAGTACACATTACTTTCATCAAAGTTAAATTGCCAGCACCCCCCTACCCCCCACCACTGCCCCGGCAAACACTGATAATCTCTAAAAAGACCAGGAAAAGAACTATCCTGTTGATACCAGTTAGCCCAGACTTATTGGGAAAAATTACTATTGTTTTAAGTCACTAAGTTTTAAGTGTGATTTTTATGTTGCAACATATATCTAAAAACAACATCAGTTCAGTTCAGTCGCTCAGTTGTGTCTGACTCTTTGCGACCCCATGAATCACAGCAAGCCAGGCCTCCCTGTCCTTCACCAACCCCCAGAGTTTATTCAAACTCATGTCCATCATGTCAGTGATGCCACCCAGCCATCTCATCCTCTGTCGTCCCCTTCTCCTCCTGCCCTCAATCTTTCCCAGCATCATGGTCTTTTCCAATGAGTCAGCTCTTCACATCAGGTGACCAAAGTATTGAGTTTCAGCTTCAACATCAGTCCTTACAATGAACACCCAGGACTGATTTCCTTTAGGATGGACTGGGTGGATCTCCTTGCAGTCCAAGGGACTCTCAAGAGTCTTCTCCAACACCACAGTTCAAAAGCATCAATTCTTCGGTGCTCAGTTTTCCTCACAGCCTAACTCTCACATTCATACATGACCACTGGAAAAACCATAGCCTTGACCAGACAACATAGAAGAAAATAAAAATGTTGAAATTTGTTCAGATTTTTAAATTTTTCACGTTGATAAAGTATGACCTCCCAAATTCATATTACAGCTCATTCTGCCATGAATTACTGAAGGACAAAAATCACACACACACATACACACACAAGGCTCACATATACACTCACTCATTCTCTCTCTCATACACACACTATAATAGAAAACAGAACCAAGTCGAACATTAAAATAATAATAAATACTACAAATAAGTATGATGCTAGGAATAGGATGGAAATCTGAGTAATGAGGTATTCTCACCTACAAACAAAAGGGGAATAAACTGAAATGATCATTGGGAAGGCAACATACCAATATCAAAATTTAACATACATAACATGCATATGCTTTTTTACCAACTAATTCCATTATTAGGTACTTATCTGATGGGAAGATTGAAATGAAAATACAGCCCCAATACATACAAGATAGATGATTGATTGTGGCACTGTGTGTAAGAGTTAAAAACTGAAAAATAAAGAAAATTATTTATTTTTAAAATCCTTATTAGGCAGAAGTTTACAGTGAATTAAAAAGTACTTAATTGATCTAAGATGGATTAATTGAGGGAAAAAAGTGTGTTATAAAATGATATAGAATGAAGTGAGCTGGTGCTACTCTCTGTATAAAAGGTGCATATGCCTTTTTTTGAACTTACATACAAAATTTTAAGACGGATACACAAGAAAACACTAAAGTCATTACAGTAATTAGTTTGGTTAGTGGCATGGGAAAGAGAAGAGAGAAGTTTGCTATTTATATTAAACATATCTATTTGTCTTGGTTATATGCATGAATTAGGTAAACAGAGAGACTTTTCATGTTTTTGCATTGATCTTGGCACTTTTTGATGCATTTACTTCTTTTTCCCAAGTATTCCTGTCACCATTTTTGTTAGGTAAGCAAAGGTTTTTTACAGTATCCCTCTTTTAATAAAATTTAACAAATTTTATTAAATTTCTTAACTAAAAGAGATAATACAAATGTGTACTTTTGGAACAATTATTTCACTTATAGAAATACAGTGTAAGGCAATATTTTGTAAACTATAATTTTATTAATTAATGGGTGGGGAAATCAATTTATCAGGTAGAAATCAACATTTTACATAGAATAGAATTATAATAGAATCAAACAAGGAAATGCAAAGTTCACAAGATGTAGAAATCACAAGATGAGAACTGTGTTGGGAAAGTTTTGATGTATATATATGTGCACATGTCTGCACATGTGTGAATTGTGATGAATACTGATACTGTAAGGTTTTACCTATGAATAATGAACTGTTGATCAGCCCCAAGCACACCTCTGCTTCGCCATAGACTGGTTCCTGGCTGAGTAGACGGTACTATCCTGAACCCCGTTAGCTTTGTCCATTTCAATGCTATGTTACTTGGTCTTAAGTGAGAATCTAAAACTCTAAGAAGGAAAAGCTTGATGACTTAAGAAATCATAATTTTTGGAGACCTTTACAAAGTTGAAACCACAAAGAAACCTTCGAGAAGTAGACTGCATGGTTTCAATTAGTTGCAGCATAAAATAGGAAGAGAGGAAAAGAAGGTAGCCTTTATATAAGTATGTAAGAAGGAAACAACAGAAATTTAATAAACTAATTATGATCCAGTGTGAACTAGTGCAACAATTTAGAATACTTGGGCACCTCAGATACAAGGGGAATTTTTATCCACTCTCCAGTCTTTTTCACGGACCTCCAAGAAATCTTCTCCCCAAATTAGGGGCAGAGTAGAAGATCTGTGAATGCCACCTGGGTGGTGTGGACATCAAGGGTTGGCGTAGGTTTGAGCTTTGAGTAGCAGCATCTGGAGGCACCATTCATGCCTCAGGACAGGCACAAAATCTGCTGTCTTCTTGGAACCTTCTCTTGCATATGATAAGTCTGCTGTGAGGGAATGAGTAGAAGACCTCCTATTTGCCAAGACTTGCTGTGGCATTTGGCAAGATGTATTACCCCTGGGTTAGGCCTATACTAACAGGCAAAAGCCATCTGCCAGGAGGAGAGATGTGGGATACCTACACATGCTTAAGAGCCTGCACTATTACAAGCAGAATTCACTGCAATGGGGAAAGAGAGAAGGGTTCAGAAACATCTGAAAGGAGAGAGAATTGTTGTTTACCACTAGGAGAGGAGCAGGAATATTGAGAAAGTCCCAACACTACACTTTACTTGAAAATGTTATAATAATATTTAAAAGATGCTTGTAAATTAGAGGTTTCTTAAGAGTTACCATATGATCCAGCAATCCCACTCCTGGGCATCTATCTGGAAAAGAGGAAACCTAATTTGAAAAGATATGTGCACCCCAATGTTCATAGCAGCAAGATATACAATAGCCAAGACCTGGAAACAACCCGTGTCCATCAACAGATGAATGGATGAACAAGATGTACTATTCTAAAAACAGAATATCACTCACCCATAAAATGAATGAAATAATGCCATTTGCAGCAATACGGATGGACCCAGAGACTATCATACCAAGTGAAGTCAGATAGAGAAAGACAAATCATATGATATCCCCTATACATGGAATCTAAACAAAAATGATACAAATGAGCTTATTTACAAAACAGAAATAGACTCAGAAGTAAAACACACTTATGGGTAACAAAGGGGAAAGGTGGAGGGGGATAAATTAGGAGGTTGGGATTAACATATACATATGACAAAGACATAGTGTATAGCATAGGAAACTATATTCAATGGTTTGTAATAACCTATAAGGGAAAAGAATTGAAAAAGTATATATACAACTAAAACTGAATCACTGTGCTGCATACCTAAAATGTTGTAGGTCAACTATACTTCAATTTCAAAAGAAATCATCTCTTTTGGATGTATGGCAAAAACCATCACAATATTGTAAAGCAATTGTGCTAAGTCGCTTCAATTTCATCTGACCCTTTGCGACACCATGGACTATAGCCCACCAGGCTCCTCTGTCCATGGGATTCTCCAGGCAAGAATACTGAAGTGGGTTGCCATGCCCTCCTCCAGGGGGTCTTCCTGGTCCAGAGACTGAACCAGGTGTCCTGCATTGGGGGCAGATTCTTTACTACTGAGCTACCAGGGCAGCCCAGGGACCCACTGGCCTAGGTCCATTAGACAGGGTTTCATAAGTTGGGCTTTCCAGGTGGAACTAGTGGTAAAGAACTTGCCTACCAATGCAGGAGACATAAGAGATGTGGGTTAGATCCGAGGATCAGGAAGATCCTCTGGAGGAGGGCATGGCTGCCCACTCCAGTATTCTTGCCTGGAGAATCCCATGGACAGCAGAAACTGGTGGGCTACAGTCCATAGGGTTGCAAAGAGTCTGAAACGACTGAAGCAACTCAGCATGATGCATGCAATCACAAGCTAATACAGAAGATAAAATTGAATCACAAATATGGTCAATTTTTAGAGAGGCAGGAAAGAAAAAAAAAATGAACACAGGGTAAAGAGACAATAAATAACAAGATAATAAAATTTAATCATCTAAGCACCCTAAATAAAAGTTAAGAACTGTATTCCCATTTAATCTCAAAGTTGGCATTTTAGGTATCTCACATGTCAGTGAATGTGTGGTGATACCTGACACTCAATCCCTGAACTTCTTGTTTTCCCCCACTTATAGGTCCCCACCCTACAGTAACCCTCACACTTTTAAGTAGACCACTTAACTCTTCACCAAAAATTTATGCCTTAATACTATCCATCAAAAAAAGTAATTTTTGTTCATTTAATTATTTCTTCCAGACTCACTTCTTAAGATGAATTTTGACATTACATCATCTGCTTATCCTATAGGATCCATATGGAGCTTAAAGATGAGAGGGACTTTACTATGCTTTGTTCAATGCTGGTGTTCAAGTAGTTCGAACAGGGCCTGGGACAGTGCCTGGAACCTAGAAGTTAAAGAAAAATACTTGTTGAATGAATGAATAATTGAAATTATGCAGTAATAAGTATGTAATTTCTTCTTGAATGTTATCTGCCACTTCCTTATAAAGGAAAGAATTCACCTCTCATTTTATGGTTTTTGTTATAATCTTTGTCCCCATTTCAGATAAGATGAGGATTAATTTATTGATGCAGGAGACTCAGGAGACACAGGTGAGACCGCTGGGTTGGAAAGATCTGGAAGAGGGCACAGCAACCCACTCTAGTCTTCTTGCTTGGAGCATCCCCACGGACAGAGGAGCCAGCAGGCTACAGTCCATAAGGTCGCACAGGGTCAGACACAACTGAAGTGATTAGCACAGCATATAGTTTTGAGTAGAAGTTATTACCCAAAACATAGTTGTCATTGCCAAGAAAGATTGTACTTTTTAAATCACTCAGATGACATTATTCCAGCCCTCTAAGAAACTAAAACATATTTATGGGATGTAAAAAACTAAATATATCTAGAGAATAGCTACAATTTATCAGTCAGTAGAGAACAATCTACTATAAAAATGAAAGAGTGGATATGAGTGGTATAGGGAGTTCTATCTGGATCCCCAGAAAGAATTCTTAGAAAGTTAGTTTTGAATAAAATGTTGAATAAGGTGTTGGAACATGGATTATCAGCTCAGAATACAGAGGGCATTCTCTAAAAGTTAAAAAGCTGACACTAAGCATAAGGAAATTTAGGCAAATTTCAATGCAGTGGAGCAAAATATTAGGAATGAAAAACAAAAGAGGAAAACATAAGAAAAATGACAAGTTCAGTGCTAAGGTGAGAATATGAGGGAGTTTGCCAATAAATTTAAAAACATGAAATAATAATTTAGAATTGAATTTGCAATATTTCCTAAATTGTAAATGTCATTATGAGTCTTCATAAATATATAGGTTTGGGGCATAGTAAGTCAATACATTCATACATTCTCCTACACCAAACAAATAACAATGATGATTAAACATAAAAAGTGAAGTTCTAAAAGAAAAATACAACTTGAAACCACTGTAATGATCTCTGTAAACAAGAATGGTAACAAAATTATGCATTACTGAGTTGAAGTGAACCACGTACAGCCATGCTAGGCTCCAGTTCAGAAAGAGGCTGTGGCAGATGGGAATTCAGCTCTTGCAAGGTCACAGGGGCTAAAGTCATGCATACAGGACAGGAAATCAGATGTCAGGGTTTAACAGCTGAGGCTTTGAAGCTAATATGCTTGAATTCAATCCCTAG
The DNA here is from genome assembly GCA_020226075.1 of Hydropotes inermis. Taxonomy (NCBI): domain Eukaryota; kingdom Metazoa; phylum Chordata; class Mammalia; order Artiodactyla; family Cervidae; genus Hydropotes; species Hydropotes inermis. The sequence continues at coordinate 6,948,178 of CM035295.1, read as the reverse complement.
CTCACCACCTACTAAGGAGTTATGACCCTGGGTAAAATGGAGGTGTTAATAACTATCTTACAGGATAGCATGGGAATGAATCAAGCTGACACGTGTGGGGCACTCAGAATACCCGGAAATCCACGTGCTAGAATGCAGCCCTCCTAATTCCAGCGTTGGTCCCCTCCCTTCACATCAAGCTTGTTCTTTCTGCTGGATCATTCCTAACAGCACACAAACATGTTGAGCTCACTATTTCCAGCAAGCGGCTCTCCCATTTCTTGCCCCCATTTGCAGCAACACTCTGGTGTTCCCATATTAACGTCTCTGCTTCATCTCCTATTATTATCTTTAAGCCCACTTTGAGAACTTTTTCACCTCCATCACCCCAGTGAAACTGCATGTTAGGGCCACTAATGACTTCCTCACACTTACATCCCCTAAAGTCAATTTTCATTCCCAATCTTATCTGACCTTTCTGCAGCATCTCATATGGCTGATGTCTCCTAATCTTTGATGATTCCCCCACTTGGCTCTTTTCTTTTTCACACTTTGCTTTATGGGTTACCCCTTTCCTTTTTTCTGTTTAGGTTCTCCCTTGCCTCCCAGATTACTTAATGTTGTAGTAATGATGCAGGGCTCACCTCTGGGTTGTCTTCTCTTCTCTATCAGGCTCACTTCTTTGGTAATCTCATCTGGTCTGGGGCTTTAAATACCATGTGTAGGCTGAAAACTTCTTAAATGATATATTTTATTCAGATATCCCATTCCCAATTCCAATTCCTCAATCCATTTGCCTACTAATGATCTCTACTTTAAAATCTGAAACACTCTAAACTCGAAAGATCAAAAATTGCACTCATAACCTCCCAGCTCCATGCCAGAGATTACTCTATTTCAGCCTTTACCATTACAGCTGACGTTTCCAACTTTTAAGTTATTCAAGCCAAAAAATAAAAGAGTGGGGGTGGTGGGAAGGGGGAGAGAAAGAAAGAGGGAAGAAATCTGTGACATAGCACATAAAATCCACCAGCAACTGTTTTTAGCTATTCCTTCAAAACATATCTGAAATCTGACTACTTCTAACCATATTCATTGCTCCCAGCCTAGTATGAATCACTTTGTTGGGCAACTCTAAAGCTTTCTAAGGATTCCTGTCTTCACATATTTATTATCTATACTCAACACAGCAGCAAGAGTGATTCTTTTAGAACTTATGAGTGAGTGAGTGAGTGAGTGAAAGTCACTCAGTCGTGTCTGATCATAGTACACGGATCCCATGTACTATTGCCCACCAGGTTCCTCTGTCCATGAGATTTCCCAGGCAAGAATACTGGAGTGGGTAGCCTTGCCCTTCTCCAGGGGATCTTCCCAACCCAGGGATTAAACCCAGGTCTCCCTCATTACAGGCAAATTCTTTACCATCTGAGCCACCAGGGAAGACCTTAGTGCTTATGGGGATGGCAAATCATCTACTTTCTCACCACACTTTTCTCCAATAGCTTTCCATCTCATTTAGAGCAAAGTTAAGTTTTTGCAATGGCTTACAGTACCCTCATAATCTACCCCACTTCTTACCTTTCTTGAAATCCTACTACATTCCTCCTACCAGCCAAATAGGCCATCTTACTAATCCTCGTATGTTCTAGACACACTCCTGCCTATGAGTGGTTCCTTGAATACATTTCTCCTGACTCTTCACTGCACTACCTACCCCATTTGCTTCAAGTATTTGCTCAAATCTCAAATTCTTAATAAGGTGTAACTTACCACTTTATTTAACAGTCACTTGTAGTGCAATTCCATATGTTCAAGCTGGTTTTAGAAAAGGCAGAGGAACCAGAGATCAAATTGCCAACATCTGCTGTATCATCAAAAAAGCAAGATAGTTCCAGAAAAAAACATCTATTTCTGCTTTATTGACTATGCCACAGCCTTTGACTGTGTGGATCACAATAAACTGTGGAAAATTCTGAAAGAGATGGGAATACCAGACTACCTGATTTGCCTCTTGAGAAACCTATATGCAGGTCAGGAAGCAACAGTTAGAACTGGACATGGAACAAAAGAGTGGTTCCAAATAGGAAAAGCAGTAAGTCAAGGCTGTATATTGTCGCCCTGCTTATTTAATTTATATACAGAGTACATCATGAGAAATGCTGGGCTGGAAGAAGCACAAGCTGGAATCAAGACTGCCTGGAGAAATATCAATAACCTCAGATATGCAGATGACACCACCCTTATGGCAGAAAGTGAAGAGGAACTAAAGAGCCTCTTGATGCAAGTGAAAGAGGAGAGTGAAAAAGTTGGCCTAAAGCTCAACATTCAGAAAACTAAGATCATGGCATCTGGTCCCATCACTTCACGGGAAATAGGTGGGGAAACAGTGGAAACAATGTCAGACTTTATTTTGGGGGGGGCTCCAAAATCACTGCAGATGGTGCTTGCAGCCATGAAATTAAAAGACGCTTACTCCTTGGAAGGAAAGTTATGACCAACCTAAACAGCAGATTAAAAAGCAGAGACATTACTTTGCCAACAAAGGTCCATCTAGTCAAGGTTATGGTTTTTCCAGTGGTCATGTGTGGATGTGAGGGTTGGACTGTGAAGAAACCTGAGTGCTGAAGAATTGCTGCTTTTGAACTGTGGTGTTGGAGAAGACTCTTGAGAGACCCTTGGACTGCAAGGAGATCCAACCAAGCCATCCTGAAAGAGATCAGTCCTGGGTGTTCATTGGAAGGACTGATGTTGAAGCTGAAACTCCAATACTTTGGCCACCTGATGTGAAGAGTTGACTCATTGGAAAAGACCCTGATGCTGGGAGGGATTGGGGGCAGGAGGAGAAGGGGATGACAGAGGATGAGATGGCTGGATGGCATCACCAACTCAACGGACATGAGTTTGAGTAAACTCCGGGAGTTGGTGATGTTCAGGGAGGCCTGGCGTGCTGCATTTCATGGGGTCGCAAAGAGTCGGACATGGCTGAGCGACTGAACTGAACTGAACTGTAGTGCAATTAAAACTGTGTAATCTATTATATATCCCCATTCTCCTGTCACATAGAAATTCATCATAAATTGAGCAAAAAATCAGCCACTGAATATTTATGAGGACACTAGTAAAATTAGAATTATAAATTAGAAAAACAAACTGTTTGGTACATAAGGTACATTAGAGCAGGGGGTGATGAGACATGGGTGAACTCGGTGAAAAATCCTTAGAAAGTCATAGTAAAATACTGGATTAGTGTGGAGATGGTGTAGTTGCTGTAGGAGCAGAAATGCAGTATGTATTATTGAAGGAGATACAGCAATTGATTGGATGCTTTCAAAATACAGTTAAAAAATTTTGGATAAATATGGAAAGGAAGAGTGATTAGCTGTTCAGTTAATCTTGACATCCAACAATCAGTTCTAACTAATTACTGTGAGTTAGTTTCTAGTAGGAGTTTGCTAGAAATGTATGCATTTGTATATGGTATTATTTTGTCAGTGTTCCACAACATTGACTACTTGAACTTCTCAAAATTATGGTAGTCTTCCTAGCTTCTCTTTCTTAGTCTCCTTTGCTAGATTTTCTTTCCCAGGTGACCCAAAAATTAGTGTACCTTAGATTCACTCTTAGACATACTTATCACTCTATACATTCTCTTTGGGCTAATTTAATAAACTAATAACCTATAAATCTGTATCTGAAACTCATTTCCCTATACTCTGTTCCAGAGCTATATATACAAACTCTATTATCTCCATGCTGCTGCTAAGTCGTTTCAGTCGTGTCCGACTCTGCGACCCCATAGATGGCAGCCCACCAGGCTCCCCCCAATCCCTGGGATTCTCCAGGCAAGAACACTGGAGTGGGTTGCCATTTCCTTCTCCATATGCATAACTAAAAGCCCCTTCAAACACATGATCAGAAGTAAACTTATTATCCTCTTGAAAATAATTTTTTTTTAAATCCCATAATGATGAGCTCTGATCCCAAGTAATTGTTTCCCACATTAGTAGTTTACACCACTATCTGCCAAGTTATGCAAACAATAAATCTAGGAATCCTCACAGAATCTCCCTTTTCCCACATTTGCCATCTAATGAATCACCAAGTCCTTTCAATTCAACCTGCCAATTATTTCTGAAAATATTCCACTTCTCTCCTTTCCCATTCTTTTGTATTAGTCTGAGTCACCATCATTTCTCCTAATGAGTTCAGTTCTCTTACTCCTTCTAATCGTCTTTTTTCATTGCATCCAGAAAGATATTGTGAAATATAAATTCGATTTTGTCACTCACATTTTAAAAATCTTCCAATGTTTTCCTATGAATAAATACCATAAAGACCAAAACCATCCTATCCTCACACACATGATTCTGCCTGTGTAGATCTTGTGTTTCTCCTTTCTGTCTCTCTCTAGATACGTTATATATAAGTGAAGTTGCTTATTCGTGTCCAACTCTTTGCGACCCCGTGGACTGTCGCCTACCAGACTCCTCGGTCCATGGAATTTTCCAGGCAAGAATACTGGAGTGGGCCTCCATTTCCTTCTCCAGGGGATCTTCCCGACCTAGGGATTGAGCCCCGGTCTCCTGCATTGCAGACAGACGTTTTACTGTCTGAGCCACACGGGAAGCCCTATGCTTATATATATATATATATATATATATATATATATATATATATATATAAATATAATTAAAATGCAATATATACATTATATTTATAATTTTATTTCAGTTTCTTGAAATTACTCTGCTCCCCACTCCTCTCATTTTAATGTTTACTCTATTTTACAAACACTCTACATTTCTGCCGCAGGAACCATAAATGAACTCTCAAGCTAGGTTCACACTATTGTTTTAAGGTTCCATTTTATTCTTTACTTCAACTTTTTAAACATGTTACATTTCCAATTTCTAGGTCAGTGTTTGTCCTTTCCATTAAACTGTAAGATCAGTCACCATTTGTTCACCATTATATCCTGAAGGCTCAACCCAATGCTTGGAGAATAGTAGACTCAATATTATTACTTACTTAATAACTTACTGACTAGCTAGTTAATTAATACTGCATTTGGTTTTTAAACATGCATTTAATTTAGATACATTTCTATACGTCTGCTAATGCTAGTGAAAAACAAAAATATTGTTTAACATTATTTTTGATTTTATGTTTGTTTTCATATAGTTTGATTAACTGATTAAGAGAAATAAGCTATGGAATCTTATAATCAAGAAGTTCCTTGTTGTTTAAGCATATTCATGGCATAGAAAGAGCACCCTACTTCATTATTTCTTAAGACCATCATAAAGCAGTATTTGTACCGTTTTGAATCAAGGAAAACTGAGTTACAAAGAGGTTGCTTAACCAACAAGATCTCTAGATTAGACACTGGCAGATAGTAGGCTGTGAGTCAGGATGAATACATACATACAAAGGGGTTTCAAAAATACATATCAAAACATTGCAGCCTTGAGGATCGCTAAACAGGAAGGCTGAGAAGAACAATTTTCAAGGACCATTAATAATCCTACCATATACTTGTGCCATTTAGAGAATTAGAGCTGTTCAGTGATTTACCCACCCACCACTAATCTTTCACTTCCATTGCTATTTACTCTGACATGGAATATTAATTAAATAAGTGCTACACAGATACAGTCTCTTGAAATGCTAAAGCAAACACTTGAAGGAGTCTCATTGAAATTGATGTTAATATCGGGTTCATCTAGAAAATCCCCAGAGTACCTGAAGAATACACACTTTTAGTTTTGAAAAATACTAGGTTCTGACATTTCAATTTATTCAAGTGTTTTGCTTCATTTCCATATTCTGTTTTATGTGTTGCTTTTTCATTTTTTAAATGGGAATGGGTTGAAATTAGTAGCTTGGTTGCATGAACTTAATAATTACAAAAATCTCATACGGGTTATTGAGCACACTCCATTTTAAGAGATACTTTTGAGTAAGAAAAACTGACTGAAATAGTGTTTTATGTATGAACGCACCTTCAATGGAAAAAGAGTTCCCTGAACCTTGAGCCGAGAGTAATGGAGTTTTATATTTTTCTGTAACCATAGCCTAGATGTTTTGACTTTCAGTTCTCTTTCAATGCTCAGTCACAGAGGTCACATCACACTTTAAGAAGTCCATTCCTCTACAAAGTTCTCCACTCCACTTCTGAGAAACTTAAAATTTTTGAGGCTAACAAAGCATGTACATATGCTCTTCACATCCCTCCTGCTCATCACTTTCATTTTGCACCGCAGATGCGCCCCAAACCTGCTACTAGCAAGTAGCTTCCTAAATAAAGCTCCTGTCCCTCACACAATGCGAGCGTTGTTAACGAGTTGCTTTTTTCATTTCGCAAATCATGCCCTGGATTAAGGCATAATATTTTTAAAACATTTTCACTAAAGGGATAAGAAAAGTGAGGCGACAATAGCCAGTGTCCCAGCCTGGCTCTTGGCAAACTGACAGGGGGAAAGTCAACTGACTCCACCAAAGTTTAGTCTCAGTACAACTCTGTTTCCATTCCGGAACAAAAAGAAATTCTGCTCCCATCCAGGACTTCCAACATTTCTTACCCCAGAATTTTATCCTTCTCATGAGAGGGAGATTTATTATTATTATTATTATTATTGTTTTATAGGGAAATTTCCATTTCCACCTACAAAATAGGATCTGGGAATCAAGATAATCATATGTATCTGGCTTCTAAAATATTACATAGCATTGCATGTAGCATTTTAATAATGTACCACAAGTTGGGCTGTGACAGTCTCCATCCAGCCTTTCTTGTATGGAGTGAAGACACTATCAGATTTACACATCTTTCCTGGAGTGATCTGTTCTTCTAATAAATGCAAGTAAATGTTCAGATGTAAAAGAACACTAACTCCTAAGGACAAATAATAGTTTCCAGTCATGAGGTAGCATATATCCAGATTCAAAGAAAAAAAATTGATTTCTCTATCTCAGCAGGGAAACAGTTTTGCATAAGATAAACCTAACTTCTGTCATTAAACAGAACACATTTCGTTGGAAGCAGCTGCATTTTGATTACTTCTCTTTTTCAAGGTTACCCTCTAAGGAGAGGGTAGCTATTTGCTTTATATACACATGAGTAAAAGAGCAAACCAGGGTAGCAAGTTGTCTAGTCAACGTAAAGGAATACAAAGTCCAGTTTCTCCCCCCAAAACTGGAACTTCCAGCAAACCCAAAAGTGGCAGTCTGAAACTTTCAACATTTTAAAATTAAATCTTCATTATTCAATAACACACACACACTCCCCAAAACCTAATAGTCGGTGACCCTACTTGCTTTTCCCCTGAGGAGAGCTGACATACTGTGTATTTCCTCCAACTTCTACATCTCTTCCTGGCCACTGCTAATTAACCTCTTCCCTCTTAAATCTTGTAAATCATTAAGCAATTAATCATTCACTGCCTTGGAAAATCATCTCTATTGTTTCCCAGTACTGCTTTTAATGACATGTTACAGTCAACCCCCTATCTCAATTGTATACTTGCAGGGTACTGTTGTGGAATGGGGCCAGATTTGTGTCTTTCACACCACCTTGAAATGTTTCTCTGCACTAAACTGATAGCCAATAAATACAAGTTGATTCTAGTCTATGAATACATTCAGAAAAATGCATCTCTACTGTCTTTTATTAACCCTGTTGTGTCCTCTATAAGTTATCATTTTAATATCACTGAGTATTAAATATTCTATCTCAGTTAAAGCTGTTACCCATCTCCTAAGTTGTAAATGACCCCAGGTTTTAATGGGTCACTCTTTTCTTATTGTCTCTGTGAATTATCCAACAATTTATCTAAAATTTCAGCTGAGAAAAGCCTATGTAACTTTATCTCTGTCTTCAATTCCTCCTGCATTTCTCTTAGCTTAGGACTCACCTGGAATATTCTAAGGATTGCTAGTAATTCCTCATACTTCCAGTCAATTAACATGACTGAATCATTTCTACTAATGCCATCACCCATTCCTCATCCTCAGTCTTATATTATTTCCACCAAACTATACTATATACATTGCCTCCTACCACACTGAAATTCCCACTTCCTCTGGGATAAAGCATTTATTTTGTACATGCACATGCTTTGGCATAAATAAAAGCATGTCAGCATTTTATCCCTGCAGAATCTTATTAGTCCTTCAAGACATAAGTTAAAAATTACCTTCACTGTAAATTCATTCATGACTCTTTCAAGGAGAATTATCAATATCATCTAAATTGCATCCCCATAGGACTTTATTCATGTCACTAATTAGTACTCATGATATTTATTTGCTTATATGTTTTTTCTCTTTGTTCTTTATTGAAAATAAGTACATATTTATACCACACAAGCTTAGTTCCATTTCTAGAAATTTATTGGCCTTACTGCAAGAAAAAATTACACAAGTCCAAGTTATAAAGATATAAGTTGAAATGCCAATTCTGTGGCTGGATTCAAATTTAAGATCCAACACTGACTGGCTGTAGAAAATATTTAACCCTCCTGTAAATGAAATTATCTACAACGTAGAGCTTATAACACTTATCTAATTGCTATAATAGATAGTACAGTAATTAACAAAATGATTTTACCTGTATATCATACACTCCCTTTAAATAAAAATTTTTATTATATCACATTAGAAAGCAGTTTAGGAAATGATTCTTTAAACATTTCCATAATTTTATTATGTGATTTAGCTTTTAGCCACTGCATCTGCACCCAATAACAGGTCAAGAAAAAACAAATATAAAACTACCTCTTCTGCTTAGATGTAAAACAGTGCAGAGAATGTTGCTTCCACCTCCACAATGAATAAAAGCTGAAAAAACACAAAATCACAATTTCTTGAATCACAATTGGAGAGCAAAAGTCATAAGGGACTGTCAACCAGGTAAATTTCAAAGAGAAGCGAGCTTCTCCAATGAGAAACATGGTACAAAAATGTCACATCTGTGATAGAGCGCAGAATAAAGAGACACCTACCCACCATTTAAACAGATAAGAAAAAACTGCCAAAATTTAATTTGACTGCCACAGTCCTAGTCTAGACAAGTTTATCAGTTTGAAATAGCTGAATCCTGGACAAAAAGGAAGTCTTCACTCATCTGCAAAACTTTCTCATAGGTCTCCACCAATTGAGATAAGAAAGATTCGGGGCAGAGTATGAGCTGAGAATGAGTAATGCAGGTGTGTGTGCTTGGTCACTGTCATGTGCAACTCTTTGAGACCCCATAGGCAGTAGCCCATCAGTCTCTGTCCATGGGGTTCCTCCAAGCAAGAACACTGGAGTGGATTGCCATGCCCTTCTCCAAAGGATTTTCCCAACCCAGTGATCGAACCCTGGTCTCCTGTGGCTTCTGCATTGCAGGCAGAGTCTTTACTGTTGAGCCACTTAATAAAGCAAAGCTATTCAGTGTCATTATTCCAATTTATCATTGTACTCAAAATCATACCAATACAGCTATACAAGAAAAGGAAATGAATGGTAAAGAGATTAAAAGGAAAAAATAAACTTTTTATGTAAAGAAACATGTTTTCTGCACAGAACATTCCAGTCTCCATAGGGAAAAAAAAGCTACTAGAATCAATAAGTAAAATCAATTGTATCTTCAAGCTATAAATAAAAAACTGCAATTAAAATAATTATTACCATCTGAAATAATACTAAATATATAAAATTCTTAGAAATAAATCTATCAAATTATTTAAATTATCTATATGCTGAAAAACACTGATGAGATAAATCAATGAACCAAAATAAATGAAGAGATATACCATGTACATGGATATGAAGAGTCAATATTGTTAATAGGACTTTTGTCTCCAAGCCAGAATACTGGAGTGGATAGCTGTTCCCTGCTCCAGGGGATCTTCCCAACCCAGGGATCGAACTCAGGTCTCCCACATTGCAGGCAGATTCTTTAACAGTTGAGCCACCACGGAGGCCCCAAATAGATGTAAAGAGTGAATGTAATACCATCAGAAATTTCAGAAGTCTTTTTTGTTTGTGTTCTATTTTATTTTTTTAATAAACAATAGGAATCTAAAAATTATATAGAAAAATAAATGACAACATGGAAAAACACTTTGGAAAACTTAGAACTAACCTGAAGGATTCACATCTCCTAATTTAAAGCATACTATAGAGCTAAAATAATAAGTGTAGAATTGACAAATCAACAGATATAAAAGTCAGTTAAACAGAACAGAACAAAATTCAGAAATAGAAGCACGTGTAAGAAAAAAAATTATCTCCAACAAAGATAATTCAACAGAGAAGTTAGTAATTTCAACAATAATGCATGAAATACTGAACATTCATATGCTAAATAAACTAACTTTTATTATCTTGTAAAATATACAAATTTATGTCCTTTTTGGAAATACACTTATTGAAGCACAACATCCCTAATGTCTTAACTCATTTCCACATCAGTTCTAAAGACTAAAATCCATAGTCTCATCTAAATCAGACATGGATAAGAAGAGGACAGTTCATCCTGAGGCAAAATTGTACTCAAGCTGTAGACGTGTAAAACCAGACAAGCTATGTGCTTCCAAAATACAGTGGTTGGACAGGCATAAGATGGACATTTAAAGCCCAAATGAAAGAAATCAGAAGGAGAAGGAATGGTGTTTTCCAAAAAAGGTAAACCTAGCAGGTCAAATTCCATCAGCTCTTAAGGTCCGAGAATAATCCTTTTTGGTTTGATGTTCTGCCCTGCAGGACAGAGTAACAGTGTTCCTCCAACAACTCCCTTGGTTCACTAAAGCATCTCCACTCCAAAGGCTCTCTGTGCTAAACCCACCCATGCAGACCTCAGTGATACCTTCCCAGTCAGCTGAAAGCTTGTTTCCCATACCAGTGGGGAGAGTGGCAGTCCCTAATGATCTGTGAATCAACTCTGGGGTCAGCACTCTCTTTTCTTGAAGGATAAAGTGTACTTGCAGCTAAATGCACCCATTGGCCTGTCCTGAAGAATCTGAAAGTCTGACAGCTGACAGATTTCCTTAATTTTATTTCCTTTTATCTATTCCCTTTACTTCAAATTGACCTTGTCTCTGCTAGTATAATCCTATTTCCCTTCATGGCCTTGGTTAAGGTGGCTGACCAAATCCACGAATCACACTCACAATTTCCTAATCAATGACTCTTCAGTCACACGGTTAGTCTTCTCTTCAGAACAGGCTATCTCATTTTTTGCAATGTGGATAGGCTGAGACTATCCTAGTTTTTCAAGTTCTGGTTTCTTGTTTTAACAGTTCTTTCAAGTTACTTCTCTCTTCTTACACTTTACAAAAGAGTTAAGGAGAAGCAAAGCCACTCCTTCAACACAGTGCTTAGAAATCTGTTTCTAAATATTCAGTTTCACTGTATGTAATTTCTAACTTCCAAAAAACATTGGGACACAATTCAGCCACACTCCTTGTCACTATAACAAAGAATACCTTTCCTCCAGTTTTCAAATATGTTTCTAATTTTTCTCTGAGGCTTCACCAGAATAGGCTTTAGTATTTCTACCCATATTGCTACAAAATTCCATTACTGATGATATAGGAATAATAAAAGTTTAAGGTTTTCTCCATAGATCATTTTTCCTTTTTAAGCTCTCGCCAGAATCACCTTTAACATCCATATTTCTACTACCATTTTCTTCAAGGCAAGCTTGGCTATTTCTACCATGCACCTCCAACTTCTCCCATCTCTACCCATCATCCAGTTCCAAAGCAACTTCCATATTTTTAGATATGTGTTAAAGTAACACTCTTTTCACAATCACCAATGCCTGGAAAATATCCACACATTCTTCAACTAGTGGATGAATGAAAAAAAAAAAATGTATCCAAGTATGGAATCAATATGGTAGAGCAGCAAGATTCTAAGCTTACTACTCCCATGGACAAATCTAAAGCACAACTACATATAAAAAAATCTCTCTGAAAAAGATGCAACAATTAGCAAAACAGAACTTCTGCAATTAAAAATGTAAAGATAAAAAGACACTGAAACAGGTAGAAGGGATAGAGATGCAGTCTATTCAGGACCCATCACAGTGACTCACAGGCAGGGCATGGTCTTTCCTAAGGAGTAAGTGGTCTCAGCCACGCATCTGGCACTCCAGCCCTGGGTAATAGCTCCTGGAAAAGTCATGCCCATATCATCTGGTTTTGAAAGCCAGCAGGGCTTTTATCTGGGAGAGCTGGAGGGTGGAAGGAAACTAAGACTCCACACTTCCAGGGCTGATGTACAAGAATACTGGCTCCAGCATCTGCACAGAGACAGCAGCTTCAAAAGCCCCTGGTCGTCCAGTCGTACTACCAAGGCCACCCTAATCGTAGTTTAGGTCAGTAGAGGGTATTACATAGTTGCAAGCTTTTTGAGATGAAGTCAAAAAATACCTTGCTTTCTAGGAATATGCATTCACAGAGCCCTGACCTGCATTGTAGGAAGTCTGACTACCTTGAAACCACCATTGTGGACAAACAATGGGAGGGAAATATACTTCAGAAATTATAACTAAAAAGAGAGGGAAGGCTGCTTGCTCAACCCAACTCAACCTCATCCCAGAGGCTGTAGATCAGAGATTATCTGTCCTTCTGTACACTGAACAAATTGAAGGTTTATGAGAAAAAGGAATGATTGTAGTTTAAGTCACTAAGTGTTGGCATGATTTTCATGCAATAATAGATAAATGAAAGAGAAAATATTGAAATAGAATAATCATCATTAATTGTGTCTAAGCAATCAGGGTAAATGTTAAACAAATGTTAATAACTCATGCAAATAAAATTATAGAGAACATAATTATTAAGAAAATAATTTCTTCCATTTGGGGGAATTTCCCTCCCCTTTCTTTTTCTAAAACTCCTTGACTCCATGATAATAGGAGTCAGAAGATTGAAATAAAACAACCCGTTGCTTAAACTTCACATTAGTGTAATCAAGCTTTCTTATACCCAAAGGGGAATCAACCAATAGTTTAGATATGGTATTCCTGAAATCTAAGAAATGCATTATGATTCAGATTCACAACACAAACATTGTTAAACATCACCCCAAATCCAGCTTTGAAATCTATGAAATACAGTTAAGCATTTGTATGATAAATCATAGGATAATCTATAAATTGCCTAGATATTTGTAATCACAGCATTTTGCTCAACAAAGTTAAAGCCATTTCTTTGCTAGACCCAGCTGTAAGGATTTAGTTATGAAAACATGATTGTCACTGGCCAATTTTTTAAAAAATAGTTTTTAAGGAAAACAAATACCTCTCAGAGAGGGTCTGTATATCTCCAGTTTTAGTTTTTTTTTAACATGTTAAAAGTAAAAAATTAATTCTACCTGCCAGATAGTAGGAACTTTTCTGGGTGAAAAATAGTAAAATGCACAGGAGCACAGTCAAAATGTGAGGGACAATCAAAGCCAGCTTTGAAATTTCTGATGAAAGAGCCCCAACTGAATTACTGTTGACACTGCTAGGCTTAACTATTGGGAACACAAAAGAGTGTAAACATATATACCAAATGACATCCCATAGTAGAATGTCAAGTCAAGACAACCCCAGGTAGAACGTTAATGAATCAGATATTAATGTATTGAAAGTAAAATCTTGACAATTAGAAAATGGCTTTAGGTCAAATAAAGACTGATTCCTCCTTCACCTTTTAAAAAACCACATTCTTCTCTAATTTTGTAACCCACTTTCCCACCATCTTTCCCCTTTAACCATCATTGTGTGTCAGAATGCATTATTTCTCAAATTTCTACATCTTCTGATAGCATAAAAACTTTCAGAGTGAGCTAGAAGAGAGATGCACAACAAGTTTTACTGCACTGGCATTTGCTGGCCTGCTGTTAATTGGCTGTCCCCTTAAGAAGATAAGTTAGTAAAGAATCTGCCTGCAGTGCAGGAGACCCCGGTTCAACTCCTGGGTCAGGAAGATCTGCTGGAGAAGGGATAGGCTACCCACACCAGTATTCTTGGACTTTACTTGTGGCTCAGCTGGTAAAGAATCTGCCTGCAATGCAGGAGACCTGGGTTCAATCCTTGGGTTGAGAAGACCCCCTGGAGAAGGAAAAGGCTACTGGAGTGGTCCAGTATTCTGGCCTGGAGAATTCCATGAACTGTATGGCCCATGGGGTTGCAAAGAGTTGGACATGACTGAGTGACTTTCAGTTTCACGAAGAAGACAAGAGTCTAAATGAAAATGTTTTATATATATATATATATAAATGCCTCATATATATATATATATATATATATGGAAAAACCATTCAGGAAAAACCTGAAAGAAACTTCAGGCCAACCCAATAATTAGAGTCATGGTAAATGCAACAGAAGGCTGTACAAGGCACAGATGCCGTATTAATGTGTAACTAAGTCTTCCAGGCACAGCAGGCTTGCTGGACATATCAGATGGACATTTATTGGACATTCATGAGTTTGCCAAGAGGACAAGTGGTGAGCAGTTTGGCCCAAGAAGAGGAGAATAGTAGATGTGAAGATGGGAGGCTAAAAACTGTGTGATGCTTGGTATTTGATACATTATCCATAAATATGATTAGGGCAGTAGCAGGAGATAAGAAAGAAATCAGATCAAAAAAGGGCTTTATATTTATACCAAAGTTAGAGGGAAGGAGTGACGTTCTTTAACTTGAAGAGAAACATGATCAAATAAACATTTTTTAAAGATCACATAAGTGAAGGATCTACAATGGAAGAAGCTACAATGGAAGAAATTTAAAAAACAAATTTAGGTCACACTGTGTCTCATCATAAGATGAAAAAAGCCTTAAAAGTGGCAATAAAAGTGGCGAAGGCATAGAGGGGTTAGTTTTGAGAATATTTATCAAGACTCCAATTTAATAACTTAATAATAACTAATTAGATATGGACACTGAGCTTGGAATAGCTCCTAGGTTTAATGTAAGGTAGTAAAATAACTAGTGAATCATCATCCAATACAGGTATATAGAAGGTAACCATTTGGGGGCGAAGATGAGTTGAAGTCAGAAATTCGGAGGTTAAAGTGACCATAAAAAATACAGCTAGAAATGAAAATAGGAGTGAGTAGTTTGGATTTCTTCTAGCATTTGGAACTCCTACTTAATCAATGACATTTTCAGGTTGCATTATCTATTAAGGCATATTTTGTATGAGTAGCAGCATCATGTGTTAAGAGCACAGACTCCAAAGCCAAACTACCAGAATTTCTATACTCGCTCTGCTACTTGGGGCAGCATGAATTCCAGCAATTGCTCAAACTTTCTATGCCTTAGTTTATTAATCTGTAGAATGGAGGTAACAATGATTGTGTTCACACGGGGATATTATGGGAATTCAATGAGTTATATTAGCACTGCATTGAAAGCAGTGCCTGGCACATAGGACAGAGTGCTTGCTAAATAAATTAAGCCAAGAGAAAGGCTTCTTTAGTGGCTCAGTGGTAAAGAGTCTGCCTGCCAATGCAAGAAACATGGGTTCTATCTCTGGGTTGGGAAGATTCCCTGGAGAAGAAAATGGCAACCCACTCCAATATTCTTGCCTGGGAAATCCCATGGACAGAGAAGCCTGGTGAGCTACAGTCTATGGACTTGCAAAAGAGTCAGACGACTTGGCAGCTAAACAGCAAGGAGTAAGCCAAGAGAAACCATTTGTTTCAATATGATATGATTTTGACTTGGTATAGAGAAATGCCATGACTACATTTTATCTTGATGGCACACCATAATGGCAGAAAGGGTTTTGTTTTTTAAAACATTTTCTTAAAAGTTGATAAAGTACTTGAATTATATGCTTCTAAAGAAATAAGGTACAGGGCTTAACCTTTATTAATTTGTTTTTCTATTGATTGCAGTGTGGTTAACAGGAGACACAAATCTTGTTAAGGCTGTTCTGACTTGAAATTCAGCATTTGAATAGCTTACTAATTTTCACAGGAAGTCATAAAATCTGAAAAATAACTTTTTCATAATTTAAACTTGTTTTAATTTAATATTGGGGCATAGGAGAGGAATACTCTTGTTTTAGGTCAATAATATTCTGATGGGAAAAATATAATTTTTAATCCAGTGGCAATGTAACAGGGTTTTTTTCTAGAAAAAAAAAATGAATGTTTCATAGGCTTACTCTATTGTATAGCCCAGAAGAATGGTTCATGAACTTTTTTTCTGTCAAGATGCCTTTTCATCATTTTATTAAAGTTCAATGATTCCTTTCAGAATCCCTCTGAACTCACACCCTGTTCACTCTTGTCACCTCATTAACTAACTTCTGCTCCTTGCCTACTAGTCTGTGGTTTTTGCATTTCTGTAGCCTGGTGCCTTCCAGAGTTAAACATCTTACTCCCCTGGAGATGCTGCATAAAGTTGGAAAATTATGAAAAAACAATTTACTTTTGGAACAATCTCATTATAAATATTGCAATTATAAAGATGACTCTGAACATATGGCAGAATTCCAAAATTGGAACTGATTTCATCTGAATTAATGGCACTTTGGGGGAAAAGAATCATGGAATTGGTTAACTTTTAATCTTAATTCATTTCTAGAATATCACTTGAGCTTAGCTAGCTGTGTTTAGTTTAGAGGAATCATTCTCTTGGTGCCTGAGGTAAGAAGAAGCAGAGATCAGCAAATGAGGAAAATTAGTCTTTAGGATATAGTCTCAACTATTTAGTAGTTTCTCCTTAATATAAACTCCTTTTCTTAAATAACTTCATGTTTTCTTATGGAATAAGTAATCTGGCACCATACTCTTGACTAATTCTCAATACAATATAAAACCATAGATATAATGAACAAAATGTCTGTTCTAAAATCTTCCTATTTTAAAACAATACGGCACTGACATCCTTGCCAGATATTGGCTACACAGAAAGCCCCAATGGTAAAGCATATACAGGATGATTAAAAACCTCCACTCTCATATCATAAATTTAAAATAGAATTGTTACTTATATTAAGAAAGAAATTTTTTTCCATTATAAAAATTTAGTGGATACTTGGAGAATAATTTTCTTGGCCCAGGTCTCTGCTAAAAAGCTATCCATAGGAGCATGAAATCATGTCATCTTTTTATAAATTTCCCTATAGCAAGCAGAAGCATTCAAAATCATTTCATTTGTTCAGACGGTGAGGACTCTCTGAAGGGACCTAGACCTTTACTGCAATCACCAGCACCTGCAGAATTTATTCTGGGGCTCAACACACACCTGTGAGCCTTCATCCATCCACATAAGAAAAACTGCTTAAAACCTGGGCAGAGGGATTATCAACCTCATCATGGGATTTGCTGTCCTATTTCACTGCACACATGGGTGAGAGATCCGCCCACACATTCAGGCTCTGATCTTCTCATCCCAATACATTCGTCATCACCTTTTGCTTTATAACTGCTTAAGTCCCGAACTCTGTCCTTAACACTGTTTCAGCTTCAGCTCTCCCATCTGCCTTAGACTGCCTCTCAGGGACCTCAGCCTTCCCACATAACATCATGGATTCTATCCCTAGATATTTAGCTTGAAAATTTGGCAAGTACTTTTTTTTTTTATTATTTGCTTCTGGAAACATGCTTGATTATAGTAATTTACGAAGTTCCTTTATATACACTTGTAAATTTTAAAATCATAACCATTAAATGAGATAAAGGGTCGACCTTGTATTACAGCCCCTGCATTTATCTTTCTCTTCTGGGTTTCCGGGGATGACTCCATTCAGGGTCTTCACTTACAGACCCAGACAGAGTTTAGTTCCTGAGCCAATGAACAGTGGTTCGAAATAAAACTCTAGCAATGCTGTTTACACACAGTAATTATTCAGTCTTCAAAACAACTCCATGGGCTAGAATATATTATTCTCTTCATTTTATAGACAAGGATATTGAGGCACAGATGAGCTTAATAAAATAGTTAGGAAGCTGAGACTGCCACTGGAAGCAATGTCACTAAGAATGATAACAATCAGTTAGCAGTACAATGACAGATTTTATTTTCTTGGGCTCCAAAATCACTGCGGATGGTGACTGCCATGAAATTAAAAGACACTTGCTCCTTGGAAGAAAAGCTGTGGCAAACCTAGACAGCATACTAAAAAGCAGAGATGTTACTTTGCCAACAAAGGTCCATCTAGTCAAAGCTACGTTTTTTCCAGTAGTCATGTATGGTCCAACATAAAGAAAGCTGAGCACCAAAGCATTGATACTTTTGAACTGTGGTGTTGAGAAGACTCTTGAGTGTCCCTTGGACTATAAGGAGATCAAACCAGTCAGTCCTAAAGGAAATCAGTCCTGAATATTCATTGGAAGGACCAATGAATATGAAGCTGAAACTCTAATACTTTGACCACTTGATGTGAGGAGTCGACTCATTTGAAAATACCCTAATGCTGGAAAAGATTGAAGGAAGGAGGAGGAGGGGATGACAGAGGATGAGATGGTTGGATGGCATCAATGACTTGATGGACATGAGTTTGAGCAAGCTCCAGGAGATGTTGAAGGACAGGGAAGCCTTAAGTGCTGCAGTCCATGGGATCACAGAGTCAGACACAACTTAGAGACTGATAAACAACAGGAAACTGTAAGCTAGATTTTAACCCTCAAGTTGTTTTGCTTCTAGAATCCATGCTCTTAACCAAGAGTCGTTAAATTCCACATGAGCATGGACTCTGGATACCGCAAGCTTGAATCGCTGGTTTCCTTTGCAGGGGAGGTTACTATCACCAGTCTATTTCAGCACCACCCTATGCCCCAGTCCCAGCTTTAGAATCTCCCTCCTTTAGTAGGCTATCTCCAAATACAATTATAATAATATCTTCCATATCATATAGCTCCTGCATAGAGACTTTACCATTCCTCTCACCCAGTGGTGGGTCTGACTTTTTCTCCCCTTGAATGGGGGCTAGCCTGTGATTTGCTCTGTCTATAAACCATGGTGGGAGGGACACAGCCAGACGTTCAACATTATCTTTTGGGAGCTCTGTACTATCTGTTCTCACATTCCTAAAACCCTCCCTATTGGAACTTTGCCTGAGATCAGGAGGCAGTGAGAAAGCCCAAGCTAGCTCCATGGGATGGCCCAGTTGAGGAAAACTGAGTCACCCTGTCTGACAGCCCATGGAGTCCTGCTCCTAGACAATTCCAGACCTAGAGGCAACTCGAATCATCCAGGTTAGATCAGCAGTAAGCTCACTCAGCCAACCCACAAAATCATGAAAAATAAATTGCCTTGCTGTAGGACAATATGTCGGGGTGATTTGTAATGCAGAAATAAATAACCAAAACATATTCCCAGATCTGGGTAGCTGGATTCCAGCATATCTGAGACTTCGGGTGCCTTGAAATAGCACAGATGTGAACTTTAGAAAAGGTGAAACTGAAGTTCAGAGAGATTTAGTAATCTGTTCTAGGTTATATTTGTGAGATAACAAAGCCTAGACTTCAACCTCACTTAGCCTTCTAAATTTTAAGTGCCCTAGATTCTCAAACCTACTCACTCCGCCATAACAATGTATCATCCCTACCACTCCATCCTTAAAAACACAGGAAGCCACATCCTATTACCATAAATGACCTTCAACTTGCCTATGTTCAGGCCTTTGAATTTTACCCAAGATGTTTCCACACACAGCTCCTCCTGGAAAGCCCAGTGAGACAGCTGACACCACTAATCTTATAATTCTTCTCTAAAAGCTAAAGTGAATGCTTTCTCATGAAAAACGGGTAAACGCATCTCTCATGGACAACCACTGGCAAAGTAAGGGATTTTTACAAAATTTTTCACTCTTACTTTCTCCTAAGTCCTCATTCAAAATAACAGGTGAACTAATTTAGCACTAATTTCTGAAACAGTAAGACTTATTAATGGGTTATTATTGCCTTTGTAAAAATTCTATTTTACCACTTGTTCACAAATATCCCATGACTGATTCATGTCAATGTATGACAAAAACCATCACAATATTGTAAAGTAATTATACTCCAATTAAAATAAATAAATTAATTAAAAAAATAAAATTACCCTCTCAAAAAATAAGAGTCCTTTAAATGTCTTTGAGAGGCTACAGGAAAATAAAAGTTTAGGATTTTGCATATAATTTTAAGTCAACTTGAGAACACAAAATTGTGTTCTGGCCATGTAAGAGTTGTTGCTTCATTAAAATCTAATTTTAAATGGGTACTAATTAATTAAAAATCATTAGATAAATAACACTAATGAAACTAGAAGAATATGTAACTACACAAATCACAAAGGAATAATTAAAATTTATTGAGTGCTTTTGGTAAGAGTTTGGATTCTGTGCTATAAGATTACATTCTAAAATGCTTTGATTTTCTAAGAAAACAATATGGAAGAAAGTAGCATTATATTTTCCTCATTATTTTTCTAAATTAACTTTCTTCATTCTTTAACAACTAAAAACTTTACTATAATTGACAGCACTCACTTGTCCTATATATTCTTTTCTATATGATTTTTTGTAAATAAGATTCATTAACATAAAGCTAAATGTAATATAGGTTTTCTAATTCTGTAATAGGTTTCATTTTTTTTTAATAATAAGAAATAGTGTAGGCCAGGTAATAACATTTTTGATTGAGAAAATGTTGGAATCATGAATATATCATTCCTTCCTCACATTCCAACAAAAACAAATTTAGGAAAAATAGATGTACCCTATACTCCTAAGGCTTAAGTAAGATTAAAATTATTCTTCTGTCCAGAGATATACTCTTGGAAGCAACATTAAAAAGGAAGCATGAAGAATTCTCTGCTATAAAGAAATGCCATATGTGTTATTTCTCTATTTGAATAATAATATATTGTCATGATTCCTTCTTCCTTATTGACTTATAATAACTTATAATAGAAAAGTCATCCCAGAAAATGACTTTAAGTGTCATTAGACATTTTTTAAATTGCATGCTTAAATACAATCATAGTGATGGAGTTGTCATAAATGATTCATACATTTTAAGCCATGTAAATTAAAGCTAATGCAGATAAAAATGCACATTCCACACAGACATCTCTGATGTAACTGTGAATAAATGTCTTTATCTATTTGTAACTCAATTCTCAAACTTAAGTTTCCTTCTCCAAGGTATTTGCTTATAAAGTACTATACACTGATGCATAGTTGATGAGTACATATATCAATGCATCAACCATGCATACATCAATGATTCCTCTACAGATGAAGATGGAAGTAACAGGTGTTCTCCATGTATGCAGGCTAATAATAAAATTGTAATTGTAAAAGGTCTGTGCAAAACTGTAGATAGTTCTAGGAATAGTTTAATTATTTAATTCACTTAGGCCACCATAATAGCAGCATCACTCAGACATTCTTCTAGCATCTATTAGTAATTTAAATGCAAAGACAGCTGTTGGTCAGTTCTCTGCATCTCATCACCCTATTTGACTGAAGTGCCACAGTTAAAAGTAGAGTCTAATTTTAACAAGCCAGGAAACAGATGATTTTTCTTTCTGTATCTTCAACTTTTCAGGACTACTTTGCCCTCCAACCCTTTGCATTCTGATACTATTCTATGTCCTGTTCCTACAAGACTGAATGTCTAATTGGCTTTGCACTGTGGGATTAACAGATACAGCCTAAGATTTTCTAAGATGATTTACAATTTAATATCTGCACTTTTGAAAATTAAAAACTTTTCACACTGAAGGAATGAATCTGTATCTCTGAAAGGACAAACTCTTGGGACTTACATCATTAACACAATGATTTCTATTTGCAACTTCATCACCTCCTAGAACAAAGATCAGATCCTGTTCTGCTTTCTCTTGATGTCAGCTCTGATGAGGCTTCTGTTAATGCCTCTTCCTGCTGACAATATATCTCATACAAGAAGCATTTCTCCTTTTTACTATGAAGAGGAGAAGCAATGAAAAATTTGAACAAGCTTGCACATAAGTTTTAAAAATAAATATGGATAAATTATACAAACACACTAAGTAATGAAAGCTGGGCAACTCTGTCAAAGTTCTATGACCCTGAAAAAGTATGCATTTAACTGAAGTTTCTTTCCATCAGAATGGCATTTCTTACCTGCCACATGTCAATTACTTTCCTATTAAATGAAACCTGTGTGGGCAGAAGGCAAAATGTGATGACTCTGGGTGAAAGTTAATGATTCAGGAGTCAAAGAAGGCTTAGCTTCAAAAAGGTCTTGGAGGTTCACATCAGATCACATGCAATATGAACATGAGCAGATGGCATGTCAGCCACAGACAGGACATCAGCTCTGGGGGATTAGCGTGGCAACTCGGTAAGTGTTCAGAAATGGGGATTAAAAATTTACAGGTTGGCAGATACTTTCCCTTCTCCAACACTTTAAATGTCATACAACTTCATCCTGGCTAAACATAACAGATGATGTTTCCATTCTCCCTGGATTTTGCCTTGCAATATCATTGCAAGAAATGTGGAAACAATCAAGACATCCTACCTTTCAACATTCGCTTGATCTAGAGTTGGGAGGAATATAAAAATGACTTGGAGCCAAAATGTTCATAAAGAGAAATTTGACAGCCCTCTTTGGGGTTACCCTTTGGAAGTTACTCTTCACATAAACTCTCCTTGCATCTCAGTCAGGAACATAAACCCTGGAATGTGTGCTTAGGAATGAGAAGGAACCTATGTGGGTCAAATGAAAACCAGACAAATAACAAAATGAAAACCAGGCTATGAGGTTAAGTGACAGAACAACTCTGCCTTTCTATTCTCTTCTCCTTTTACTTCCAAGGTCTCCTTGAAAATATCAGTGCATCTGCTGCTGCCAGAAGTTTGTTGTGTGATAAGAAAAGGTAGAGGTAGCCAAGGAGGAGGAAATATCTGCAATAAATGCTGGTCAATCAAATGCAAAGGTTGGGAATCAGCTAGAAACTAGACATTCATATTACCTTTCAAAAGGTTTTGCAAACTAGACCTAAAACTCAATGTGAGAGGAGGAAAAGGAACGGAAGCAATCAATCAATAAAGATAAGTAGAATAATTAACTAGAAAGGGGAAAACAAAACAGGGATCAATGTGGCAACCGGAAGGTCGTAATGAAAAGCCCACCTAGCTCTGTTACTTTTCAAAGCCTGAGCTGCTATTCTAGTCCACTGCCCAAGCATAAAACCACTAGTGATGTGAGCAGCAGAGGCGCATTAGATGAAGTCACTTAAAAGAAAGAACTTCACAGCATTGACGGTCTCTCAGAATACAAAGGCATTCAAAAGGAAAGTTACTGCTGTGATTTTCTTTGAAATAAAACTTTGCATCATTATCTGATGTTCTCATTAACTTCTAGGTTGTGCTCAGCATTTTTGTGGCAAAGAAAAACAAAAGACCCATGTTCAGGAAAAAGGGTTGCTTTTCAATAATGTGTGCCTGTGTGTGCACGCTGAGTCACGTCTGACTCTTTGAGACCCCATGGACTGTAGCCCACCAGGCTCATCTGTCCATGGGATTTCCCAGGCAAGCATACTGGAATGGGTTGCCATTTCCTCCTTCAGGTGATCTGCCTGACTCAGGAATTGAACTCATGCCTCCTGCTCTGGCAGGCAGATTCTTCACCACTGAGCTAATAACGGGAGCTTGATATTTAGAGGACAATCCCACCACTGTTTTGTGAATAGAAGACTAAATATAAGGCTTAATACACTCTTTTTAAATGGCATTCAGAGATTTCAATGTTGACCTTCAGACAGTGAAGCAATCTCCTGAAATACAAGGCTGAATGCATATGCAACTTTTGGAGAGAAGGAGAGTCCACTGCTTTACATTGATGAGCCTATCTGCAGGGCAGGAATAGAGACTCAGATGTACAGAATGGACTCATGGACACAGTTGGGAAGGAGAGGGTGGGAGAAACTGATAAAGTAGCGTTGGCGTCTATACACTACCATGTGTAAAACAGATAGCTGGCGGGAAGTTACTATAAAACACAGGGAGCCCAGCCAGGTTTTCAGTGGTGATCAAGAGGAGATGGATGCAGGGATGGGAGGGAGGCTCAAGAGGGAGGTGAGATGTGTATAATTATGGATGATTTGCATTGTTGTATGGAAGAAACCAATACAACACTGTAAAGCAACTTTCTATTAAAAATAAATTTAAAAAAAAAGAACTCAAAGGGACCTATGTTCCCAAGAAATTTAAGAGCTACTAAACCAGAAAATCTATGAAGTTCTCTAATTGTACGGTTCTGAATTTTAACTTTTTCTACATCAAGATAAAATTAGTTGATGCTTTCTGCAAGGTATGATTGGAAATTTGAATAATATCAAAATGAATGTTATATTTTTTAATATAAAAATATGATGGGCATTTGGCTTTCTAAACATTATCTCTTTTAATACACCAAACAGGTTTATAAAGTAGGTATTTTTATTGTTACTTACAATAGGAAATGGGAACTCAGGAAAGATAGATAATTTGCCAAAGATCAAACAACAGGGAAAAAGAAGAATTTGTCATAAAACCTATGTACATCTGACTCCAAAGTTGGTGCTTTTATGACTATACTTTACAACATTTCATAAAGACATGATCATGTAGCATTGTCAAGAAACAAACAAAAATAAGAATTTTCCTTGAAGGTCCAGAGCCATATGTGGGACACAGAATAGCAAATGGAATAAAAATCACTTTGCCTGCTAGTGTTTTAATTAATATGTTCAGTTCAGTTCAGTCCCTCAGTCATGTCTGACTCTCTGCCACCCACGGACTGCAGCATGCCAGGCTTCCCTGTCCATCACCAACTCCCAGAGCTTACTCAAACTCATGACCATTAGTCGGTGATGCCATCCAACCATCTCACCCTCTGTCATTCCCTTATCCTCCCACCTTCAATCTTTCCCAGAATCAGGGTCTTTTCCAATGAGTCAACTCTTTGCATCAGGTGGCCAAATTGTTGGAGTTTCAAGTTCAGCATCAGTCCTTCCAGTGAATATTCAGGACTGATCTCCTTTAGGATGGACTGGTTGGATCCCCTTGCAGTCCAAGAGACTCTCAAGAGTCTTCTCCAACACCACAGTTCAAAAGCATCAACTCTTGGGCGCTCAGCTTCTTTATAGTCCAACTCTCACATCCATACATGACTACTGGAAAAACCATAGCTTCGACTAGATGGATCTTTGTTGGTAAAAAATCTCTGCTTTTTAATATGCTGTCTAGATTGGTCATAGCTTTTCTTCCAAAGAGCAAGCATCTTTTAATTTCATGGCTGCAGTCACCGTCTGCAGTGATTTTGGAGTCCAAAAATATAAAGTCTCTCATTGTTTCCATTCTTTCCCCATCTATTTGCCATGAAGTGATGGGACCGGATGCCATGATCTTAGTTTTCTGAATGTTGTACTTGGACTAAAATAAGTATCAAGTGTTGAAAGAAAGAAACAAGAAA
This sequence comes from Hydropotes inermis, assembly GCA_020226075.1. Classification (NCBI taxonomy): domain Eukaryota; kingdom Metazoa; phylum Chordata; class Mammalia; order Artiodactyla; family Cervidae; genus Hydropotes; species Hydropotes inermis. Next base: position 6,922,772 of record CM035295.1, on the reverse strand, counting down.
ATAGAACACTGTACATAGATTTGGCATATGGGTCAATAGCCACAGTCAATCCAAGAGTCTCAGGTGCCTGGGGAACCAGCTCATGGGTAACATCAATAGCACATTCTCCAACCCTCCTAGGATCCCATCTTTCTTCTATGATACAATGAAGGTACATATTTCTTCTATCCTAGGGATAGCTCTGCTACTGATGTTTGGAGGACTGCAGAGTCGAAGGGGGTAACCTTTGTAGGGCCAGTTTCACAGTGTGAGACCTGAGACCATGCTCAGAAGGGCCCTGTGATTGTTTTAATGTGCTTTTGTGCCATCTTGAAATTTTTAATATTTTTTGGAAAATGAATTCTACATATTCATTTTACAATGTACAATGAAAATTATATAGCCAATCTTGGGTCTCAGTTTGAAGTTTATATATTGCCTATTTTTTTGCTTTATTTACGCTGAATTGCTAAGTTTTATCCACATTAATTGTTCCAGCTTAGGGATAGAGGTAAGGGTAAAGAGTAAGAAGTGAGACCCTTAGCTGCCTGTACAGTACCACTTAGTATCAAGTCATCCATACTGCATACTGCATCCCCTTTCATCCTTTTAATCCAATGTATGCTAAAGGTGAGAAAATGCCTTAATCTTTAACAGACTGATACTCCCATTTTTATAGGAAACTGATTCACTTCAGTGAGTTTCATTCAAGCCATGAAAAAAAGATTCAACTGAGCCATTTCCCCGATGGTCCTTGAGACCGCCTGTCACACATAGAAACACAATCTGATGAGAGAGGCTTCATGCTTGATAAGTTATCTTCTGCAGGTGGCTGAGGGCTACTAGTTGGTATCTGAACATACCGGAGCTGCTTAATACACCTACATGTGTTTCACAGTCCCTGAAGTGCTGAAATAAAACACTATATGCCCAATTAAGCAGCTATTTCCTGGATATTTTTAATTCCAGGAATTAATATTTAATATTAATTTTAGTATCTTTAATTGTGCACAGAGAGCAGAAACTTTATTCTAATTCAGTTTTTCTCAAACTTTCCAATACAAGAACCACTTCAGTAAAACAAACAAAGTCTACATCTTCTTACCAACACCACCTCAATAGTCATGGATCATTTATTCTCACAGCCATTGGAATTTAAACTATAGATGAAAATCTATCCCTTTTTCTCTGGAAAATATACATTAAGGAAATCTATTTTTATTTGTATTTTTATGCTTGCCACTTGACAATATTAAGTATCTAAGAGAAATTCACAGAACTCTCAGAGAACCCTTAATGAAACATCTTTCATATATGATATCTGGATAGAAAGAATACATTCTGAAGTACCTTGTAAGCTGTGGAGAGTAATAAAACATTGATTACTATTCTAAGAGTGATTATATTTAGTTCTTTTTCCATAAAAGTGCACTTGTAAGAAATGTCAATGAGACATTGAACAGTTTATTTAAAGTCATGTAATTGTTTTATATGTTGGAACATAAGCTCTAAATTGAACCAAAAAAGACAGGATATTTGAGAGTTGTGGTAAGGTCTCCTTGTGATGAAGATTCTGTCACACATGTTATGTAAAATATTTAAAACATTATCACAAGGAACATAGCTTCTGTGGCTCAGGAGTCCAGGTATGACTTACCTGGGTCTTCAACACAGATTTTCACAAGGCTGCAGTGTGGTGAGATTGGGCTGCCTTCTCATCTGAAGGCTCAATCAGGAAAAGATATGTTTCCAAGCTTATTCAGTTTCCCCTTGTTTGCCTTTATCTATGTACAAGCACTGAATCTATTAGTGTCTACTAGGAGAAGGTAATATATTAAGGAATAAGTTGAATTAGTTTAAGCTTTTCAATACTTAAGCAAGTGAAAGTCCAGGAGTAGTGGGTGGTATATGGATGAAACAAAGTTTATGGTTAGTTTGATGGACTATTAGACTCGTTTACTAAAGGGAATGTACCCAAGGGAAGTGTTTAAGAGGGTACCAGAGTATAAACAGAATGGCAAAATGCCCCTGAATGCTGGAGAGAAGCATATAGATATATTATCAAGGTGTGTGTTAAGGGGGCGAGAAAAAGGGAAAGTACTTTGTCATTATTTCCTCTTCATAGTCCCCCACCCCACCCCACCCCCAGCAAGAGTCAGTCCAGGCTGAGATCTTAACATAAACTCATCATAAGGAATCTGTGTGACACCTGTCAAGACAGGCAAGGTGTACTTGCCGGTTGCTCTGAGTTAAGTCTAGGAGGTGGGGCAAGGTCAAAAGATCAGTCACTACCTTAGAAAAACCTTTCTTTAGTAGTCATGCTAGTAGAACACAGTAATGGCTCATGTATAAGTATTACATATAAGGACCAAGACCTTCGTGTCTATAATCTCTTTTAATCCTCAGAGACCTGTGTGGATATTACCATGTGGCAGACACCCCCAAAGGTGACCCCTCCCCCCGGGGAGTCATGCTTTTGTATAATCGCTCCCCTCCCCCTAAGTAGAGCCGGAGTCTCTGGCTTGCATCTCACAATAAAATGCAGTAAAAGTGATGGAAGTCATGCTTGATTAGGTCATGTTAGACATCACTCCTGTGTTTATGTTATATGAGATTCTGCATCAGCAGAATAGATTTAGAGTATCTCCTTGCTTGTTTGATAAAGTAAATAGCCATGTTGAAGTGGTCCTTATAGTAAGAACTCACGGATGGTATCTGGGACTTCCCAGGTGCTGCGATTGGTAAAGAGTCTGTCTGCAATGCAGGAGACACAGGTTCGATCCCTGGGTCGGGAGTTTCCCCTGGAGGAGGGCACTGCAATCCACTCCAGTGTTCTTGTCCGGAGAACCCCATGGACGGAGGAGCCTGGTGGCTTATATACACAGGGCTGCAAAGAGTCAGACATGACTGAGGCAACAGCACAGCCGTGCCCAGGCAGCCTCTAGGAACTGCCATCATGAAGGATAATCAACAGTGAAGAGCCAACAGAGATGTGTGATCTTCAATCATACAGTCTCAAGGAAACCAACTCTGCCACCAAGCCCAGTAAGACTGGAATCGCGCCTATCCCCACTCAGCATCCAGACGAGAGTTCAGCCCTGCCGGCAGCTTAGCTGTAGACTTGTATGACCCTGAGCAAGCGATCCTGCTGGGTTAGGCCCAGACTCCAGATTTGCAGAAACTGCGAAATGATACACTGGTGCCATTCTAAATCACCAAGTTGTAAATTTTTTTAATCCTTTAATAAAAAGATAATAAAACATTGTATTTTATATAGGACTTAGATATCACATAGGTTAAGTATCCTCATCCACCTGGAAACAGGGGTCACACCTATGTCTGTCAGTAAGTAGCCAAGTGTGTGCTTCTGCAGTTCTTATCAACGCAAACATCGGGCGGTAAACACTCATTCTTCTCCCTGAAACTCCAATCTCTAAGTTTCCTACGTTTATCTTGCTTTTTCTTCAGCTTCTCAAACTTCAGTCGTCCTTTACAAGACCATACCCTCCACCTCTACACTCCATAACTGTCTGCTGAGCCCAGGCCCAGAATTAAGATTTGGGTGATGTTGATTTGGTTAAAATATGAAACTATTCCAGATTTTTTTAATGGCTTATCCTTTGTCCTTAGAACAATTATAGAATATAAATTGGAAAGGTTGTTAACTCAATTTGTGTTCTAAGATACAAAATTTGTCATAAATCCTTATAAAGTTTTTGTCCTGGAGAGGAGGAATTTTCTTTTTTTTTAATTTTATTTTTTTAATTTTTCCATTTATTTTTATTAGTTGGATGCTAATTACTTTACAATATTGTAGTGGTTTCAAAACTAGAGTTTCTTTCAAGTTTTGGACAGAATTAATGCTTTTTTAACAGTTACATTTTTGCAGTTTTAAGGAAGGAACTAAATATTTTTTAATTTTTTGTTTTAAATTATAGTTGATTAGCAATGTTATACTCATTTCAGGTACCCAACAAAGTGATTCAGTTATACATATATATGCATGTATACTTCAAATTTTTTTCTCCCTTTAGGTTATTGTATAATATTGAACAAGGTTTCCTATGCTATGCAGTAGATTCTTGTTGATTATCCATTCAAATATATCAGTGTGTATATGTCAGCCTCAAACTCCCTAACTATCTCTCCCCTAGGCCTTCCTTTCTGATAACCATACGTTCAAGGAATTGAATAATTGGCCAAAATATATTGTACATCATTAGTGGCTTAATGTTGGGGTCTCCTCATAACTCATATGTTGAAGCCCTGACATCCAGTGTACCTGTATTTGCTTGTACGGAAATAATCAGGGTCACATGAGATCATGACTAGGGCCCTGATTTGGTAGGACCAGTGCTCATATAAGAGATGACAGAGATCTCACTCACTCTCTCTTTGTGTGTGCACCAAGGAAAGTCCGTGTGGAGACATAATGAGAAGGTAGTTGTCTGCAAGCTGGGAAGAGTCCTCACGAGAAACCGACCCCTGGGGCCATCTTGCTCTCGGACTTTCGAGTCTCTAGAATCATGAGAAAATAAATTTACATGTTTAAGCCACTCAGTATGTGGTATTTTGTAATGACAACCTGAGGAGACTAATATACACCTTTCATGAAAAAAAAAAAAAAAACCAACTTCAGAATCAGAGTACAAGGAATTATTTCTGCTTCAACATTAAGGCAGATATAGTCAAATCTTACCACAAACTAACTGAAAATCTTCTGTAAAAAAAAGTCCCCAGAGCACACCCCATTTAGATTCTGATTTCATAAGTCTTGGGAGGAATTCAGCTATCTATACGCTTAGTAGTAGACCAAAGTGCGCTAAGTGATTCATTGCCGAGATGCTTGAACCGTACATTGAGAGGTATTGCTCTAAGTGTTCTGAGAACACTGAGGATATCTAAGTGTGTATCTCTTGTGGACTGTGATAATGAAATAGGGACATGCTTCATGTAATTCAAATGCACACTTAATTATTTTGCAAGATGAAAGAAGATATTTATTTAGAGCTAATAACTTTCTGAATGTATGCATACCTAGGCATCCATGTTCAAATTTAATAACTGAAATTCTTTCTCTTACAGTAAAACAACAGAAATGTAATTCACATTAATTTTTTTCCATTCTAGTTGCATATTTGTTTTACCCCCACAGACAACACATAAGGGAATATTCTTTTTCGTGATTATTTTACAAAGTTAATATACACTTAGCATTACAGAAAAGAATCCCAGACCTAGGAAACTGAATAAGAAACAGATGTTGGGAAATTAGTGAGATCTAAAATGCAGCCTACCTTCATTGCTATTATAAAGAGACCCACATCAGGACCCCTGTTGTGGCTATATGCTCTTAACAGAAGTTTCATTTGGATTTTTTTCCAGTAATAAAACCCAAGTCAGGAAGTTTTCAAGCTGCTGACACTCCTACAAAGACTATGGATTCTTTTAGGCGAGTGTTATTTTGAAAATACCTGTTCCATTCAAAAGATTGCTGCAGGGCACCAAAGCAATATAAGTTTTTTAAGACCTGCTGTCCTTATCATGCCCCTTCTGGTGCCCAGCATGATATCCCATGAGCAAATATACGCACTACTAGCTAAAGAAGTGTTCCTTTTAAAAACTTGTTATTTGCTAAATCTGGGGTGTGTCTCAGAACATTAGCTACCCATGTCCTTCAAATCTTCAGCCTGTGGATTCTTAGCGGAGAGGACAACTTTGAGTATACTAAGACCTACTTTACTAAAACCCCATTGGGTTGATCCTTTTAAAAAGGTAACTGTCAAGCCAAAATAAAGACATCCTTCTTATGCACTGATATCCAATTGGGTTTAAGAATCACACATACTATTTTGGTGTCCTGGTTTTCTGAAAGAAAATTACTAGTTTAAGGCAATCCATGGGCCTCCCACATGGGCTGGTGGTAAAGAACCCACCTGCCAGTGCAGGAGAACTGAGACACAGGTTCCACCCCGGGGTTAGGGAGACCCCTTGGAGGAGGGCATACAACTCGCTCCAGCATTTTTGCCTGGAAAATCCCATAGACAGAGGAGCCTGGTGGGCTGCAGTCCTTGGGGTCACAAAGAGCCAGACACAACTGAAGCGACTTGGCATGCCCACACAAAAGGCAATTAATGATACAGTCAGAAGCCCAGGCAAAGTGAAGGAATACAGCAGGCAGACATAACAAACCTTAAAGACTTAATTTTCCCCACCTTCAGAAAGAATTTTAAGTTTTTGAAAATAGTTTTAGAAAATGCAGACCTAGGCAAAATAAACTTGAAGATTAAAACAATTAACACTCTTTTACTATTTTGTATTTTTTTAAAACAATGTCACGAACTAGTTTTTTTCCTTTACTTTTTGTTTTCTCTCTTTTACCTGTGATCCGTACTCTTCTTAGATTGCAAGTTTTTGTGATTTAAATGTAGTCCTAAATTTCTTTTTCTTTTCTTTTTTAAATAAGTTTGAACTCCCCTTTTTCCCTCTGGTCAAATCTCCTATACACAACCACCCCTGCATATTTCACTACTGCTTTACTATATTACATCACTACTCCAATGACAATTTCATTGATCAGTTAACAAAAGCACCTTGTTGGTCACCTTCTGTAAAAATAATCTCAAAAATTTGTGAGATGATTGTTTAAGCATAATTTTTATTAACTTACTTGTGAATTTAAGATATTTCTCCCCACAATAAGAATAACTATAAAGCAAGCAAACTGGATCCTAACTGTAAGAAAGTGATTAAGATAGTTGCTCTATAGTCCATAATGTTGTGGTTAATGCTTCTAAACAGAGATATATTGTCTCTCTGGAGCTATAGTGCCACATCATTTTTCTCAAAAACTTACTTGATGAAACAATATTTTCACAATATGATAACAGCTATTAAGGAAATAAAGACATTTGAGAAATACTGTTGCAGTTAAAATTTATCAGATGTATATAGTCTAAAATTTATCTTGGAATAAGTAAGGCATACAGAAATATGTAATGCTTCAAAAGTATGTGTTATGCCTATACAAGGACAATGCTAACATTCTGTTCCTTTGCATATTTTTGGCATATGTGCTAACTGAGCAAGCACAACTGATTTACTTTCTGTAAGGCATTGCAGATCATTCAACACACTAATATAGTTTGTAATTTCCAATGGGAGGAAGGGAATGCAGCCAAATATATTTGACCAAATGTATTTGACCAAAAATTCCACTCCCCACTCCCTCATTCATTGCCCTTACTGGCTTCCCCCCTAGAAATCTTCCTTTGAAAAATACTATGTTGTACACAACTGAGAAAATCCACCCTAGACGGGACCTTCACAATATATGTCAAAGAAAACACCAGAGCACAAGCCAGTACGGTGGAACTTTGGAGTCAAATGAATTGGTTTATAACTCATTTGTCACTTATATAACTTGCCGAATTACTTGAGGATGCTTTTCAAATCTCTCAGAAGTATAAATTCTGCACCTTTGAAATGGAAGAGAAAATGCTATGCATCTTGTTGACAAAATTTTCACAAGTCCTTGTACACAATCATGCCATTCATAAGGCACCTACTAAATGCTATAGTCAGCTTAGAGCATATTAGTAAAGATAGCAAGAAAATTAGATTACACATTATTGGCTGTGAAATCTTTCTGGATTTAAGCAAAGGCTCACTTTTTTATAGAAAATTTGTGATCATTTTTAAACAAGTGTTTTTTCCTGAGTTTTAAGGTCTTTTAAAACAGAGGTCATGTTCATCTTTCCATGTACCTGAAAAATAGTAGCTAATCAATTCTGATAAACTTCATTAAAAAATATTATGTCACAATGTCTGGCCAATCCTTTTGAACTATTCATGTCTAATAAAACAAATTTTCATGTTATTAAATTATGAATAATATGTTAGAATATTATATTAATTAATGTACATATATAATAATTTAAAATCTAATTTTTATGAAGTTCAATAACTATTAAATGTAATTCATCAGTTCCTTTACAGATTGATATGTAAACATCTGTCTCTATAGGGTATGATTATAAAGTGGAAGCAGATTCTATCAAAAGCAAGTTTCTGTGATTTAGAAGCACTTATAACTTTTTAAACAACTGTATTCACTGCTTTAAGTTTAAGATAGATGGCTTTTTAATGTGATCATTTGGTAGAAATTCAGACTTATAAAGAAAGTAGGGAAAACCACTAGACCATTCAGGTATAACCTAAATCAAATCCTTTACGATTATACAGTGGATGTGACAAATAGATTCAAGGGATTAGATCTGATAGAGTGCCTGAAGAACTAAGAATGGACATTCATGACATTGTACAGGAGGCAGTGATCAAAACCATCCCCAAGAAAAAGAAATGCAAAAAGGGCAAAATGATTGTCTGAGGAGGCCTTACAAATAGCTGAGAAAAGAAGAGAAGCGAAAGGCAAAGGAGAAAAGGAAAGATATACCCATCTGAATGCAGAATTCCAGAGAACAGCAAGGAGAGATAAGAAAGCCTTCCTCTGTGATCAATGCAAAGAAATAGAGGAAAACAATAGAATGGGAAAGACTACAGATCTCTTCAAGAAAATCAGGGATACCAAGGGAATACTTCATGCAAAGATGGGCACAATAAACGACAGAAATGGTATGGACCTAACAGAAGCAGAAGGTATTAAGAAGAGGTAGCAAAAATACACAGAAGAATTATACAAAGAAGATCTTCATGACCCAGATAACCACAAAGGTGTGATCACCCATCTAGAGCCAGACATCCTGGAATGCAAAGTCAAGTGGGCCTTAGGAAGCATCACTACGAACAAAGCTAGTGGAGGTGATGGAATTCCAGTTGAGCTATTTCAAATCCTCAAAGATGATGCTGTGAAAATATTACACTCAGTATGCCAACAAATTTGGAAAACTTGGCAGTGGTCACAGGACTGGAAAAGGTCCATTTTTATTCCAATCCCAAAGAAGGGCAATGCTAAAGAATGTTCAAATTACCACACAATTGCATTCATCTCACATGCTATCAAAGTAATGCTCAAAAATCTCCAAGTGAGGCTTCAACAGTATGTGAACCAAGAACTTCCAGAAGTTCAAGCTGGATTTACAAAAGGCAGAGGAACCAGAGGTCAAATTGCCAACATCCATTGGATCATCAAGAAAGCAAGAAAGTTCCAGAAAAACACCTACTTCTGCTTTATTGACTATGCCAAAGCCTTTGACTATGTGGATCACAACAAATGGTGGAAAATCTTCAAGAGATGGGAATATCAGACCACCTGACCTGCCTCCTGAGAAATCTGTATGCAGGTCAAGAAGCAGCAATTAGAACTGGACATGGAACAACAGACTGGCTCCAAATCGGGAAAGGAGTACGTCAAGACTATATATTGTCACCCTGCTTATTTAACTTATATGCAGAGTACATCATGATAAATGCTGGGCTGGATGAAGCACAAGCTGGAAACAAGATTGCCAGGAGAAATATCAATAACCTCCGATATGTAGATTACACCACTTCTATGACAGAAAGCAAAGGAGAATTAAAGAGCCTCCTTACGAAAGTGAAATAGGAGAGTAAAAAAGTTGGCTTAAAACTCAACATTGAGAAAATGAAGATATGGCATCTGGTCACATCACTTCACAGCAAGTTTATGGGGAAACACTGGAAATAGTGACAGGCTTTATTTTCTTGGGCTCCAAAATCACTGCAGATGGTGACTGCAAGCCATGAAACTAAAAGATGCTTGTTCCCTGGAAGAAAAGCTATGAACAACCTAGACAGCAAATTAAAAAGCAAAGACATTACTTTGCCAACAAAATTCCATCTAGTCAAAGCTATGGCTTTTCCAGTAGTCATGTATGGATGTGAGAGTTGGACTATAAAGAAAGCTGAACGCTGAAGAATCAATACTTTTGAACTGAAGTGTTACAGAATACTCTTGGACTGCAAGGGGATCCAACCAGTCCATCCTAAAGGAAATCAGTACTGAATATTCATGGAAGGCTCAATGCTGAAGCTGAAACTCCAATAGTTTGGCCATCTAATGCAAAAAAAGTGACTCATTTGAAAAGACCCTGATTCTGGGAAAGATTGAAGGCAGGAGAAGGGGGCGACAGAGGATGAGATGGTTGGATGGCATCACAGACTCAACCAAAATGAGTTTGAGCTCCAGGAGTTTGTGAAGAACAGGGAAGCCTGGCGTGCTGCAGTCCATGGGATCACAGAGTCAGACAAGACTGAGCAACTGGACTGAACTGAACAATATTAATTTCAAAAAGGCTCAGTCATCAAAACTTCAGAAATGAACTGCCAAAAATGACCACTAACTATACGTCTCTGAAAGTGTCATCACTAAAAATCAAAAGGCATGGTTTTCACATGATCATTGATGCTTGTGTATTCAGTATCTACAAACTATACCTCGGTTAACTACTGATAGGAGGGTAACAGGATGCTCAGAAAGACAGTGAAAAATAGAGCTTAAGCGCTTATAGAGCGGATTTGAATACTACAGTCTAATCCTTCAACTTTGAGTTCCAGGCATTCTCAGAGACTTCAGGTTGACATTCAAAGATTTTAGCACATTGGGACCTACAATTCTCAGGAGATAGCATGAGTCCCATACACAGAGACAGATCTAGCAACAGAACATGTAACTTGGGCGGTCATTCAGGGATCTTACATTTGGTTCAATATTCTGCTCTTACTGCCTTAAAACTCATAATTTTAACTTTAAACTTGTGTTGTGGGTCAAACCCAATGGGACAATAGAGCAGACACACGGCGAGAGGAGATGTGCTAAGTGCAGACACAGGCCAAGGTCAGAAAGCCTGGCGGGCTGCATGCCCACCCAGCAGGTGACTGGGCCACATGGTACTCGAGTCTGGGCCAGCTCGTGGCGCCACAGGGCTCCCAGGAAGCAGCTGGGGCCGTGTGTTGGATGCAGACTGGTGGCAATAATAGCAGCAATGGTAGCTGAAGCAACAACACCAGCCTCGGTGGTGGGGAACCAGCCTGTCCATGCACTCACTGCCACAGCCAGTCCCTGCCACGTCCACACAAATCACCAAGAGTAACTCTGTAGTCAGCTCCTGATACAAGACCTCCATTGCTCAAGCTGTAAGCTTTGTCACTAAATTATAACAAATCACAAGTGTAACAAATCACATGAACATTGCAATACATATCAGCAAACTCCTAGAATTCTTCAAGGGATTTAAACTCAGGTTTTGAATACTGCTGCAATGTTGCAAAGCATATATCCATAGACATAGAAATTGATTTTGGAATTGTCACATTTGATGAAAAAGAACACTGTTTTCATGTGAAGCTTCAAATGAACCAATCATTTATATAGAAGATAAATTTAAATTAGTTTTTCTTATAATTGAAGACACCATGAGGGCAAGCATAAACATTTTGAATTATAAACAAAGCATGAAGCTGTTTGCTTTTCTGTGTAACTTTCAAAAGCTTTTGTTTTCCTGTGTAACTTCCACAAGTTACAGGAAATGTTAAAGATATGTTAAAAAGACATTGTACAAGTTACGATTAAAATCAAAATTAGACTCACATGAAACTGATTTCTTATGAAAAGTTTAAATATTTTTAGGAAAATTATTTTTCAGGAACCATCAGCGCTAAAGTGTTTATTTTAAAATAATTATTGGGAAGTTACTCAACTGGATCAGCAAAAATATGCTTGTCAAAAGTAAAATTATCAAAAAATATTTAATAATTATTTACAATTGATATTACCTTCATTTATATAGATTAAAAATAAAGTTGCTAAAAGTACAAATTTGATGACCTAATAAAGTTTGGAAGAGCAAGTCAGAAAAATCAAAACATAACATTAGTAAAATACTATCAATATATATATATATAATCCCATGTAAAAAAGTATCATTATACATGTATATCATAATCATAAGCTGTGAGACTAAATTTATTTTTTATGTAATTTTTGTTTGTTATTGCTCATGTATCTCTACTATACCTGCTACATTTTACAAGCAAGACAATTTTTTTAAAACAAAAACCTTGGACTTCTCTGGTTGTCCAGTGGTTGGGAATCCACCTGCTAATGTGGCCGGCAAGAGTTCGGTCCCTCATCTGGGCAGGGCCCACCTGCTGCACAGTAATTAAGCACATGTGCCCCGATTGCTAATGCCCGCATGCCCTAGACTTGGTGCTCCACAACAAAAGAGCCCACTGCAGTGAGAAGCCTGTGCACCACAAGGAACAATCGCCCCGCTCACCGCGACTAGAGAAAGCCGGCTCATAGGAACGAATACCCAGGGCAACCAGAAATAAACAAACACATAAAACAAGAAGGATTTATATTTTAGTATATTGCTGAATTTTTTCTTTCCTGCATTTTAAATAAAGGACTCTGAATTTCAATTTTACTGGGGCCCACAAATTGTGTACTCAGCTCTGTATACAGATAGTTTAGTTCATGTCCACCTATCCCACTCCCGTCCTCTTGCCTGGAAAATCCCATGGGCGGAGGAGCCTGGTGGGCTGCAGTCCATGGGGTCCTGAAGAGTCGGACACGACTGAGCGACTTCACTTTCACTTTTCCCTTTCATGCATTGGAGAAGGAAATGGCAGCCACTCCAGTGTTCTTGCCTGGAAAATCCCAGGGACGGGGGAGCCTGGTGGGCTGCCGTCTATGGGGTCACTCAGAGTCGGACACGACTGACATGACTTAGCAACAGCAGCGTTCTTGCTATCTGACTTATTTCACTAACTTCTAAATTCTTGTCATTCATCAAAAAACAATTTTTGCACTTTCATTTATTTATTCATTTCTAATTTATTCATTTTTAATTGAAGGATAATTGCTTTATCATATTGTGTTGGTTTCTACCAAACATCAACATGAATCAGCCACAGGTTTACCTGTGTCTATCACTCTTACTATCACTCTTCAAAAATTTTGGAGTTTTAACCAGGCATGGTTACCCTAAGATAAAATAATGATAGATATTATAAACTAACTTCAAGCAAGGCACATGATATTTTCAAATTTTTAATTTATTCACCTGTAAATTTGGTTGGTGAGTTACAGATTGTAACCTCTTGTGTTTCACCAAATATAGATACTATAAATAGCAAAAATACATTCTATATCTTTTTAAATATCCTTGGTATGTTTTTTTGCAATTTGTTATGCAAATCTATATCTAAATCTCTATGGAGTCCTGTAGAAATTTTATTTAACCCAAGATTGCACAAATATCTGTCCATGGGCCCTTTATCATATAACATTGGCTACTCTCTATGGGCTAGTGTTTCCTGGACATTTTCTGAGAAACAGGTATAAACACAAGGCTTTCTTCAGGATTATATTTAGCTTTGTTTTTTTTAAGTCATGCTAAATGCTTCTGGATGAATCCCAAGCTGGAATCAAGATTGCTGGGAGAAATATCAACAACCTCAGTATGTGTATGATACCATCCTAATGGCGAAAGCAAAGAGGAACTAAAGAGGAACTACCACCTCCTCTTGATGAAGGAGGAGAGTGAAAAGGCTGGCTTAAATTTCAATATTCAAAAAAACTAAGATCATGGCATATGGTCCCATCACTTCATGGCAAATAGATGGGAGAACAATGGAAACAGTGAGAGACTTTATTTTCTTGGGCTCCACAATCAGTGTGGATGGTGACTGCAGCTGTGATATTATAAGATACTTGATCCTTTCAAGAAAAGCTATGACAAATCTACACAGCACATTAAAAAGCAAAGATATCACTTTTCTGACAAAGATCTGTATAGTCAAAGCTATGTTTTTGTTTTTGCTTTTTCCAGTAGTCATGTAGAGACGTGAGAGTTGGACCACAAATAAGGCTGAGTGCTGAAGAGCTGATGCTTTCTGGACCTGAGTTTGAGCAAACTCCCGGAACAGTGAAGGACAGAGAAGCTCATGTGCTGCAGTCCACAGGGTCTCAAAGACTCGGACACAACAGCGACGGAAGAATGACAAAAAAGGTCAGAACGCTTCAGGATGTCGGCTAATTTTTATGCTGCTCAGTTAGGATGGGTATTTGGTTTTGCTAGTTTCTAATAAACCAAACTTAAAAGACATTTAGGCGTTATGTGGATTTCCAACCGTTAAACTAAACCAAAAATATGTTTGTTTTGCCTGTCAACACTTCAAGTTTCAGGGAAGAAACACAGAGAGAAAATCTTACCAGTCACTCAGTTATTTTTCTTTATAGGATACATGCTAAAGTTATAACCTTTTAATGAAAGGTTGAAAGTGAAAGTTTTAATCACCCAGTTGTGTTCAACTCTTTGGAACCCCGTGGGATTCTCCAGGAAAGAATACTGGAGTGGGTTACCATTCCCTTCTCCAGGGGATCTTCCCAAATCAGGTTTTGAACCCAGGTCTCCCTCATTGAAGGCAGATTCTTTAATGTCTGAGCCAGGGAAGCTCAGCCAAAGGTTAGGATATAGAAACTGTTCATCTGCTATAAATAATATGATCACACAAATATGTATTATAAGAGTAACTGTATCTTCTTAAACATTTATAAAAATTTAGAGAGATTACATAATTTTAAACATATAATCAATGAGTCATATTTACTGCTCTCTCTGATTATACACAGGGTTATTTTTTTCAGCAATAGCTTTTCTGAAATAATCAGTCCTCTGGTATCAGTGTGGAAAATGTAGGGTTAATATAGCTTATGAGGGATAACTGGGAAGTCATGCCTTAGCTTGGCTAGATCAGTTTGCTGCCAAGTTATGTGGGGGAAATTATTTTAAGATTTTTTTATATATATAATGTGAAGCTTAAAACAGCTCTTATCTCTTAAAATTACTTTGAAAATTAAGTTGAAACATAAAAACAGAAATGAGATTAAAAGAAGAGAGGCAGAAGGAAATTGAGATAAAAGAAGTAATAGATTAAAAACCTAATGTAGTATAAAGACTTAGCAGATAAACATCTTTTAATTATGTTCAAAGAGATAAAAGAGAATATAATATCCACAAAATATATATGGAATGCTATGCTTTTAAAATATAGTAGTGTATATATTTTATTCTTTTATTTTATATATATATACATATATATATATACACACACAAACAATACATACATGTACAGTGAAAGAATAAAATAATTTTTTTTAAGAATTTAAGTGATAAAAGCAGAAGTAAAAAGAAAATGAATAAGAATTATAAGACAAACCTGACAACACCACTGAAAAAGTAAAGAAGAAAAAGAAAAGAGAATGGAAAAGATAATTAAAATCAAGAACAATCTGGGAGTTTCAACAGGCAAATAGTTTGATTTTCAGGTAAGAGGATAATGGAGGAAAGAAGTACAGCAAGACATAAATCAAGAAAATTCCCCAAAATTTTCAAAAAGGAGATAATCTTTTAGATTTAAAATATCTGTTAAAACAATAAATTTAAAGAGACTCACACCAAGTCACATTGACATACTGCTTCAGAAATGGTGGTTAAGTGAGGAAATTAAAACTTTAAAATCTAAAAGCATATAATCTATATGTGGAACAATTGCAGCAATATAGCCCAAGGGAAGAAAAAAGGCATTTTTGCATATTCAAGTTTCAAAAAAATGTACCTCCACTGCCTGCAGCTACTAGATTCACCCATCTGGAGGTCATAAGGTGCTTCAAGGAACTAAGAAGTGGGAGAAAGAAAAAAACTGATTAAAAGTTACCTTGTAAACAGAGGACCTAAAGAAAGAAGGAATGGAGCAGAAGTCTCCAGGTGGTAGCAAAATGCAGTTTTTGGAAAACATCTGTGAATCTGTCTAGCACAACAGACAGTCCAGATCAAAGTAAACAGACAGATGTCTTCAGGAAGAATGTCTTGAACAGAAAATATATGGAACTGGTAGAATCCTTGTGATATTGGACTATGAAGTTATGTTTCAGGTTTTGGGGAGGATTTGAAATAAATTAGTAATAAGCAAAAAAGAGTAATAAGAAAAGATGAAAAAAGAAAGGATTACTATCCCCATAAAAATAGATGCACAAAACAGTAATGTAATTATTTAACATTCTATGGATAAAAAAGGAACAAGATTGTTATAGTAAGAAATGTAAACTCTGAATGTTAATTTAACAAAAATTGTGATACGTTTTGGAAGTATGGGGTCAGGGGACAGCAGGAAGTGGTCAAAAGAGAGATACAACGAAAGTAAAATATCGGTGTCAATTTAAAGTCAAAAGTTAATACAAAAGTTTAAAAGCAAAATACAAACACACACACACACATATATATATGTGTATATGTGTGTGCTTCCTTGGTGGTTCAGATGCTAAAGAATCTGCCTGCAATGTAGGATACCTGGGTTTGATCCCTGGGTTGAAAATATATATATCAGAACAAAAATTACATATAATGGAACCCCTTGAAAAGTAGAATTTGAGGGTAGGGATAGGGCAAAGGAGTCCTATTTTTCTTTATAGGACAAGTAGTACTATCTTACAATTTTTAAACTATGGATATAAACTATCTGGATAAAATTAAATCTGAAAAATTAAAAAAAAATTTTTAATCTGAAAAATAAAAAGAAATGTGATGCAAACTATTTAGCAGAGCTGTGTCCAAAAGTTACTTTTGTGCTTTGGGTTTCTTATAATCTATCTTGAACATCTCTCTGTAAGAAAAATTTAAACAGGGGATTTTTTTCATGCAACCCACATTTATGGAACCTATTTTTTTTTAATCTATCATATTTAGAAAGCACATTTTATATACTACAGTGTCAACAAAATAAATATTGCAATATCATCTTTTACTTTATCTATATAAATGCTTTCAAATTCTTCATGTGTACTAATTACCAGAAGATCTTGTTAAAATGCAGAATCTGATTCTGTAGACTTGAGGTGGCGACTAAGATGCTCAGATGATATTGATGTTGATGTTCCCTGGACAATACCTAAACTACCAATACAGCTCCATAACATTTTTCCTCTTCAGACTGAAAATAAAAGTTGAATATATTTATTCCATTTCAAAAGGACTTAATAATCAAATAAAAGTTGTGAACTTTAGGTTATATATTAACTTCATGACTCACCAAGATTTTCAAAGATGCTAATGTAGATTCAGTTCAGTTCAGTTCAGTTCAGTCACTCAGTCATGTCTGACTCTTTGTGACCCCATGGAGAGCAGCACGCCAGGCCTCCCTGTCCATCGCCAACTGCTGGAGTTTACTCAAACTCATGTCCATTGAATCAGTGATGCCATCCAACCATCTCATTCTCTGTCATCTGCTGCTCCTCTGGCCTTCAGTCTTTCCCAGCATCAGGGTCTTTTCCAATGAGTCAGTTCTTTGCATCACATGGCCAAGGTATTGGAGTTTCAGCTTCAGCATCAATCCTTCCAATGAATATTCAGGACTGATTCTTTTAGGATGGACTTTTTGAAGCTCTTTGCTGTCCAATGAACTCTCAAGAGTCTTCTCCAACACTACAGTTCAAAAGCATCAATTCTTTGGCGCTCAGCTTTCTTTATATTCCAACTGTCACATCCATACAGGACTACTGGAAAAACCACAGCTTTGACTAGATGGACCTTTGTTGGCAAAGTAATGTTTCTGCTTTTTAATATGCTTCCTATGTTGGTCATAGCTTTTCTTCAAAGGAACAAGTGTCTTTTAATTTCATGACTTCAGTCACCAACACAGTGATTTTGGCACCCCAAAAAAATAAAGTCTCTCACTGTTTTCATTGTTTCTCCATCTATTTGCTACAATGTGATGGGACCAGATGCCATGATCTCAATGTAGAGCTTTAATTCAATCTTTTCACTCTCCTCTTTCACTTTCATCAAGAGGCTCTTTAGTTCTTCCTCACTTTCTGCCACAAGGGTGGTGTTATCTGCATCTCTGAGATTATTGATATTTCTCCTGCAGTCTTGATTCCAGTTTGTGCTTCATCCAGTCCAGCATTTCTCATGATGTACTCTGTATATTAGTTAAATAAGCAGAATGACAACATACAACCTTGACGTATTCTCCCTGATTTGGAACCAGTCTGTTGTTCCACGTCAGGTTCTAACTGCTGCTTCTTCAACTGCATACAGATTTCTCCAGAAGCAGGTAAGATGGTCTGGTATTCCCATTTTTTGAAGAATTTTCCACAGTTTTCTGTGATCCATGCAGTCAAAGGCTTTGGCATAGCCAATAAAGCAGAATTAGATGTTTTTCTGGTACTCGCTTGCTTTTTTGATGATCCAATGGATATTGGTAATTTGACCTCTGGTTCCTCTGCTTTTTCTAAATCCACCTTGAGCATCTGGAAGTTCAAAATTCACGTGCTGTTGAAGCCTGGCTTGGAGAATTTTGAGCATTACTTTGCTAGCATGTGAGATGAGTGCAACTGTGCGGTAGTTTGAGCATTCTTTGGCATTGCCTTTCTTTGGGTTTGGAATGAAAACTGACCTTTTCCATTCCTGTGACCACTGCTGAGTTTTCCAAATTTGCTGACATATTGAGTGCACCACTTTCACAGCATCATCTTTTAGGATTTGAAATAGCTCAACTGAATTCCATCATCTCAACTAGCTTTGTTCTTAGTAATGCTTCCTAAGGCTCGTTGACTTCACATTCCAGGATGTCTGGCTCTTGGTGAGTCATCACACCATTGTAATTATCTGGGTCATGGAGATCTTCTTTGTATAGTTCTTCTGTGTATTCTTGCCACTTCTTCTTAATATCTTCTGCTTCTGTTGGTCCATACCATTTCTGTTGTTTATTGTGCCCATCTTTGCATGAAATATTCCCTTTCTATCTCAAATTTTCTCAAAGAGATCTGTAGTCTTTCCCATTCTATTGTTTTCCTCTATCTCTTTGCACTGATGGCTGGAGAAGGCTTTCTTATTTCTCCTTGTTATTCTTTGGAACTCGCATTCAAATGGGTATATCTTTCCTTTTCTCCATTGCCTTTGGCTTCTTTTCTTTTTATAGCTATTTGTAAGGCCTCTTCAGACAGCCATTTTGCCTTTTTGCATTGCTTTTGCTTGGGGATGGTTTTGATCTCTGCCTCCTGTACAATGTCACAAACCTCCGTCCATAGTTCTTCAGGCTGTCTACCACATATAATCATTTGAATGTATTTCTCATTTCCACTCTATTGTAAGGGATTTGATTTAGGTCATACCTGAATGGTCTAATGGTTTCCCCCTACTTTCTTTAAGTCTGAATTTGGCAATAAGGAGTTCATGATCTGAGCCACAGTCAACTCCTGGTCTTATTTTTGTTGACTGTATAGAGCTTCTCCACCTTTGGCTGCAAGGAATATAATCAATCTGATTTCGGTGTTAACCATCTGGTGATGTCCATGTGTAGAATCTTTTCTTGAATTGTTGGAAGAGGGTGTTTGCTATGACCAGTGCATTCTCTTGGCAAAACTCTATTAGCCTTTGCCCTGTTTCATTCTGTACTCCAAGGCCAAATTTGCCTGTTACTCCAGGTATTTTTTTACTTCCTATAATGTAGATTCCTATAATGTAGATTATGGGATTCCAAGGTAGGAATAGAGGAAGACTTTTTCCATGTGTTCTTGGCCACTGTTAAAGAAAAAATTATTGATGACACAAAGAACATTAAGGCAGACTTTTTTCAGGGGTTTTACTTTAGCCATATTTTACAGCTGGGGAGACAGATTGAGCTCAACTACAAATATAATAATAAAAATGGATTTATATAGCCTGAAGCAGGGCAAGGGGTTAGTGGGTAGAAAACTTACTAAGAGGTAGGGTAATATTTTTGCTAAACAACTTAATGGGATTCTTGCTGAGTCAGGTCAGGGAAATTAAACACCAAGGGGGGAGAATTTTCTCTAAACTAGCTCATCAGGATTCTCCAAAAAATTGGAAAAAGTGGGCCAGGAACAGAGCCCAAGGTCGGGGTCTAGTCAGAAAGAGAGGACTCCGAGGAAAATGAGGAGAATTAGGTCAAGGAAGGAGTCTTTGTCACAACATAATCCTTTTTTTGTTTGTTTGGTTTTTGGCTGCAAACTGCAACTTGCAGGATCTTAGTTCCCCAACTGGGCATTGAACCTGGGCCCTCAGCAGTGAAAGCCTGGAGTGCTAACCACTGGACCACCAGGACATTCCCATAACCCATATTTTCTAAAAAAAAAAAGGAATAATGTATTAATATTGTTTTTTGATATTACTTATACTCCCAAGAAACTTAAACAGTTAAATATATTTGTACTTTATTTGGCTTGAAGAATATACAGAAGGAAAATTAAAACTTTTAGAAAAGACATCTTAGGTTAAGAAATAAAAGCATAAAATTAACTCTTTCTAGTATTTACAGCTTCTATTAACAAATTTAATTGAATGCATTCTACTTTTCAGTTTCAGCTTTCACTATAACAGGACATACCAAAAGGATTTCCTCCCTTCGGCAAGCTCTGCCTTTCAGGACACTGTTGTCTCAGGTGGCCTGTGGCTGCTGCCACTTTTTAAATTTCCTTACAAGCTGTTTGACCCTAAATTGAGCCACTGGTTCCTGAACATACTTATACATCTGAATCACTTGGAGGAGACTTAATAAAGTATAAATTGCTGGGCCCCAATTCACTTCAGCATCACTAGCTACTACTGATATTTTCAGCATGCACGCTGGATAATAGTGAGGTAGCCAGCCTGGGAGTCCTCCTTGGGCCAGCATTTGATTAGAAGTAATTAAACTCGCTGACTATCTAGGGGTATGGTGTCACAGTGCCTGAAACTTGCTCTGAAATGGTTTAAAAGTGTGTGTGTGCGGAGACTGAGACCCAGAGCCCTAGACAAAAAGATTTAACAATTGGTGAGTCTACATCTGGGAGAAAGATATATAAACTTTCCATGCAACTATTTTTGAAGTTTTAAAATCTTCTAAAATAAAACATTGAGAAACATTGACAATGGTCCCTCCACCATCCCCAGCATCACCAGCAGCCCCTGCAGCTCACGATCCCCTTTTCCCTACTCTATTTTTTATTCCACAGCCTTTATTATCTTCAAATAAACTATTTGACTAAGTAATCTACTTACTTATGATTTTTTTTTTTTGCCTGCTGTATTACTCCACTAAGAAATAGACTCTGTGAGAGCAAAGGTTTTCTTCTCTTTTGTTTTCTGCTATTTTCCAAAAGCCCTGATCACAGCCTGCCACAGAGCAGCACTGAGCACAGATTTTGTCACCTCCGAAATATATTACTACGAAGATATAATATGGGTGTCTGCATTTACCTTTAAGATGTTTATATATTGTCACAATTCCTTTACAAGCTACTCAGTATTTTTAATCAATTTTAGGTTGACTCATTTTTATATGCTTAACCTCATGATAAGCAAAACTATACAGGAAATTTTATAGTCTAACTTTATTTCTAGTAAATATTAAAATAGTAACTATTAAAATAATCTCTAAAACTACCTCACAGTTTACCAGTGGTGTTGAAAATGCAGAGCTTTGTGAGAGCACCGAACACAGTGACTGTTTCATGATAAATAAACATTTAAATCTACTTGAAATCCTTTTTAATAAATTGTTTTTCATTACAAATAAATAAATAATATATTAGGACAATCACGAGAAAAAAATAAAAACTTTCAAAACTCAATGTGAAAAGTGGAACAAAGAAAACTTGCTCAAGAAGAGAGGAAAAAATGAGAAATAATGAAAGTGTAAAATAGAAAATCATTAAAATATCACAAGCATAAAAACAAATATATTCCTAACAACAAAAATATGAGTCAAACAGATTTTATATTTTAAAAACTCTCATCAAAGTGCTTTTTTTTTGCTTCTTGCTTAAGAAATCACCAGTATACTGTGTACAGGGGGAAAACATGACAGAGAATGGTTTAAATTAAAGAGGTGGCACAAAAGATTTGAAGATCAATACCAGTCAAAAGAAACTGAGTGCAACACAGCTATTATCAGATGAAGTGGAATTAAGACAGAAAACCTTAAATAGGATAGGAGGTCAAGTAAAATTAAAAATAAAAACTTTCATGGTCCAGTATTCGTCAAACAATATAGCTTGCAATAATACATGCAGGTCTGGAAAAACAAGTTAAAAACTGACACAAAACATGCGATTTTAGTGCACATTTCTGAAACTGCAGAATTCCGTGAAAAAAAAAAAATGGCATGAAAATAACTAATACTATACAAAATTTGGGGAACACAATTAAATATACTCATACACATATAACTTTTACAGTTCTATGAAAGAGACAAAATCTCAATAAATTCCACAAAGCAGAAAATAATTATGCCACATTTTTAACACAGTTCAATAGCATTAGAATTCTATTTACCAGTAACATTTAGACAAAAAATCAACTTTCTAATCAGAAATTTGTTAACACTTCTAGTAACTCTAGAGGAAAACAAGAGATTAAAATGGAAATGACAGATCATATATAAATGAAGATTAATGAGTCTTATATAAAAATCTTACAGGATATAGAGAAAGAACTATTTTCAGTAATTATTGAAGTTATATATAAACTATACACACATTCATATACCAAGAGGGGGCAGTTTGAATGTAAATAATGCTTTTAAAACTCAATTTAGAAAGAAAAAGATTTTTTTTTTAAAATATATTTTTCATCCTTGGCTATTCTGAAAGGTTGGGCCATAGATATCTTCTCCAAACCTCCTTCTAACCCATCTTTCAGTACTGCTCCTTTCAAATTCCAAGCTTTCTAGAAGAGCATTATCCAAAACTCATAAATAAGGTGGCTCCTGTGCCCTGGGTAAGTGATCACTGAGAGACTATCAATAATGATTTCAGCTTTTAATAACTAAATCCACAAGCTGAATAAGCCAGCTCTTTCCCCCAGCCACACTAGTATGTGCTCAGTTAACTTATTATGAAAGTAGCCCTGAGGCAGGAAAGAAGCCTATGTAAAAACTAAGACCGAGAATCTCCCTCCATAAAGATGACCTAGCTACCACCACTGCAGAGAATCAGACAGTTCAGCATTAGCAACCAACCTCAAGGTTCTATTTCAGTACCAATTATCAGGCTTCAGTGAGAAGAAAGAGTTGATCACACAGAGTGGCATATTGAACACCTTGAATTTAGGAGAAAGAACAAAATTGACTCATTGAAGTAAAAATATTCTGAAATGCCATAGCTGAAGAGGATTTATTCCAAGAGTTCAAGAGTGTTTTATTATTAATTTATTAACAATGCATTATGTACATAGGTCAAAGTATTCAAATACTTCATTTTCCCAGTATACACCCCAAACTTATCAAAGAAATTCATCAGACATTTCCACTAAATGTAAAAGGTAAAAATGTAAAATAAAATATAATTTTCCAAAATTTGTTAAGATTTAAAAAACGAGACAAGAGTCCACCACAATATCTCCACTCAAAATATTTCAGTAAATGCTAGCTGATATAATTAAAACCAGTAAAATAAATACTATGTGGATTATTTAAAAATACAAAGAAAATATACATGTAAAACACAGGAAAATTAACTGAAAAAATTGAAAGAATTAGATTAATGTAGAAGCAAGGAAAAAATTAACACAAAAATGTCACAGATGAACATACAAATTCAAAGAAGTAAAGAATAATATTCAAGTTATAAGAATAAATATTTCTAAAATGGTATTGATGTGTTTGACATGTGCAAAGACATAACAAGGGAATCCTTCCTAAATATATATAAACACATAAGCCTATAGATTCCTGGGCAGGAATCAAAGGAGGAGATTTAGTATAAGGTCCTAGAATGATAACTTCAGTGAAAAGATGAATAAGGGTGATAGAATACAATATACACTGAATGTGTTTTTTAAAATTACAGAAATGTTATTACTAACAGGAATAAAACAGGGAAGAAAAGTGAAAAATAGTCTAAGCTTGCTGATTTCCTGCTAAGTCATAACTGAGGACCTGAGGGAAGTTTCTGAAGTTGATAAACTGGCAAGAGTTTAAAAGGAATCACTTTGTACCAGAACTGTTTCTGAATTCACCATAAAATGCACCTTCCAGATCCATAAACGAGATCTGAAACATTCCTGATATTGATCATTCTGGATACGACAGTTGTCAGTGTGAGTCACAGACTTACCGCTGTTGCTGGTAACACTGGGGAGAAAACTTATTTTCAGACTTTACACAGACAACAGAAAGTTCATTATGGATGCAGTTTTAATAATTATAACCAAACTCTAAGTCATAAGGTTACACTATTATTATCATTACTTTCCAGTTCCTCTTAGCTGAGAATTAGTGAAATCACCCACTAGAAGATTTGGAGAACTCCCCACATCTAAACCAGCCTGACTTTCTTTTTTTTCTTTTTTTTTTTTTGAGAACTAAAGACCCTGAGTTTTATTTTTCAACCACTAATTTATGTGAATTATTTTAGAGGAATATATTCACAAATTGTCATTTTATGAACTTTTTTAGACTTTATATTTGATAGCTTTAAATTGTAAAATAGAAGCATCATATTAGCTTTCTCAAAGATTCAAATTGTTGTTATTATCATGAGTACAACCCACCTTTTCAAGGAACTTAGTAGCTGAGCATAGCAGATGTAAAACACTAGAAGTAAACCTTAGAAATCATATATCATACTAATCATCACAATTAATTTCACCCTTTCCAGCCATTGTTTATGCTCTTTTTATCTGCTGTGGTCAGAATCTATAAACTACAGTATGAAGAGATTTTCCTATTGACTAAATTAAACTTTTTTAGAGAAAATGTCATGAATATAACTAATGTTATATGTGAAATTATCCAGCCTGACTTTCTTAGGCATCTGTGATCTGCTGTTTCCCTCAGAAGTGCCTTGCGTAATTCTTCCTGAAGTGTTTTAAAGCTTGTTTCAAAACTCTCATTACCAATCACAGAAAGTTCTTGATCTTTGTTCTTGTCAGCAGCATAAATGCCATCAGTGATCCTGAGCATGATCTCTCTGTGGGCACACACTGGCTCCATCCTTGCAATCAAGTACAGGCTGTTTCCTGGCCCCTTCCTCTTTAAAGACCTGTTCTCATCAGGGTGGAGCGATGAGAAGCGTGTGTGTGTCTAAACTTATCGCTTTTTTGTTGGGAAGAATAACAAGCAATCCCACTGGGCAGGAACAGCAGTAAGTGGGAGTTACAGTGATCAACATTTATCCCTCTTCTTAACCTACCCTGCACTGTAACTGATTAAAAACTTGCTTTTGCTTTTTAACTATTTTTTATCTACTTCTGTGTGAGTGTGAGGATAATTGGTGACATTCACCTAGTTTTATATAATTTTAATATAGACAGGTAACATTAAGTCCTTGAGGAAAAAAAAATGTGTTCTCTTTATTTCTTCCTATTAGAGGATCACAAACCATGCATTGCTTTAAAAGAAAGAAGAACCATATATCAGTGGAAAAAAGGAAATTAATTCCCACCATCAGAAACATTATTAAATCAGTGATTTTCAAATTTTAAAGTGCATAAGAATCACCCAGAGATCCTGTTAAAATTCAAATTTTAATTCAGTGTGTGTCTGGAGTGGGGTCTAAGATTCTGCATTTCTAACAATTTCCCCAGTGATGCTAATGTTTTCTATTTTTGGCCCATATTTTGATTTATAAGGATTAAGTAGACTTTCAAAACCTCTGTGCATTATTACTAATTGTGACTAGAGAATTAGGCATATATACATACATGCATACACTCATACATACAAATGTTAAAAAAGACATTTTGAAAATGAGGCTTCCTATTAATATAAAAAGAAACATTGTATTTCTTATGGATTACCTTTTTCTGATACCTAAAAAAAGAGTATTTCTTTTCATTTAGTAAAGGAAAAATATCTTCATAAAACATCATCAAATTGGGAGTTGACTATTTTCTCATAATCCCTTACAGACTTTCTCAGGTTTTATGGCAATGTCTGAAAAATCAGAACAGTCTGCTACAATAGATATCATGAGGTAATGTCCACTTTTAAGACCCTGATGCCTGGAAAGATTGAAGGCAGGAGAAGAAGGGGATGACAGAGGATGAGCTGGTTGGATGGCATCACCGAGTCAATGGACATGAGTTTGAGTAAACTCCGAGAGTTGGTGATGGACAGGGAGGTCTGGCTTGCTGCAGTACATGGGGTCACAAAGAGTTGGACACGACTGAGCGACTGAACTGAACTGAATATAATGATGTTGTTACCATTTGTTGAATACCTACTAAGTACCATACACTGTGCAAAGCATTTATTTACTGAAGTATAGTTAACTTGTAATGTTGCATGAGTTTCTGGAATATACAAAGTGATTCAGTTATACATATTTTGTTCCTGAGGTTTTTTTTTAATTCAGCTGTGGGTTGTGCTCAGTCAATTATGTGTCTTTATTTCTAGCTATTCAAGCGAAAACAGGAACCCTTTGTATAAGTGCATGGAAGACATTTGTTGGTTAAGATAAAACCAGTAAGGGAGGACTATTATGTGTTAGTTGCTCTGTCATGTCCAACTCTTTGCCACCCCATGGACTGTAGCCCACAAGGCTCCTCTATCCATGGGATTCTCCAGGCAAGAATACTGGAGTGGGTGGCCATTTCCTTCAACAGATAGCTGGTCTCCTGAACTGCAGGCAGATTCTTTACTGTCTGAGCCATCAAGGCAGACTTATGTCTTATATATATATATATATGTATATATTCATTTTTCTTTTTCATATTCCTTTCTATTATAGTTTAATACAAGATATTGAATATAGTTCCCTACAATGTATTGTAGCACTTTGTTGTTAATCTATTTTATATATAATAATATGTATTTGCGAATCCCAAACTCCTAATTTGTACTTTCTCCTATCCTCTTTTCTCTTTGGTAACCATAAATTTGTTTTCTATGTCTGTGAGTCTATTTCTGCTTTGTAAATAAGTTCATTTTTATCACAGTTTAGATTCTACACACAAGTGATATCATATGCTATTTGTCTTTTTCTCTCTGACTTACTTCACTTAGTATGGTAATCTCTAGGTACCATATTGTTGGAATTAGTATTACTTCATTCTTTTTATGACTAAGTAATTTTCTATTGATATCTATATCATATCTTCTTTATCCATTCATCTATCAGTGGACATTTAGACTGCTTCCATATATTGGCTATTGTAAATAGTGCTTGCATATATTTTTTGAATTATAGTTTTTCCCAGATGTACACCCAGCAATGGGCATATATAATCAGGATTATATGATCTCTATTTTTAGCTTTTTTAGAATCTCAATATTGTTCTCCATAGTGGATGTATCAATTTACCTTCTCATCAATACAGTGGGAGGGTTCCCTTTTCTCCATACTCTCTCCAGCATTATTTATAGACTGTTTGATAATGACCATTTTGACCAGTGTGAGGTGATATCTCACTGTAGTTTGGATTTGCATTCCTCTAAGTTAGTAATGTTGAGCCTCTTTTCATGTGCTTATTGACCATCTGTATGTCCTCTTTGGAGAAATGTCTGTTTGGGTCTTTGGGTCTTATGCCATTTTTTGATTAGCTTTTTTTTTTTTTCCTTCTTTTTAGTATTGTGAGCAGTTTGTGCATTTTTGAAGTTAATTCCCTGTTGGTCTCATTGCTTGCAAACATTTTCTCCTAGTCTGTTAGTTGTCTTTTCATTTCATTTTGCTTATGGTTTCCTTTGCTGTGCAAAAGCTTATGAGCATGATTAGATCCCATTTGTTTATTTTTGCTTTTATTTAAGAAAACATCAGTATGATTTATACCAAAGAATGTTTTGCTTATGTTTTCTTCTAAGAGTTTTATGGCCTTATATTTAAGTCTTTAAGCCATTTTGAGCTTATTTTTATGTATGTTATGAGAAGTGCTCTAACTTCACTGATTTACATGCAGCTGTGCAGCTTTCACAACACCACTTGTTGAAAGGCTACCTTTTCTTCACTGTACATCCCGTCTCCTCCTTGGGAGACTAATCATAAGCATATGGGTCTGTTTCTGGTATCTCTTTTCTGTTCTGTTGATTCATATGTCTGTTTCTGTGCCAATACCATGCTGTTTTGATTACTGAAGCTTTGTAGTATTTTCTGAAATCTGGGAGGGCTATGTCACTAGTATGCAAAGCACTTTAAATGAATTATTTAATACTTGAAATCTCTCTTTGAAGTAGTATTATTAGTAGTGGTTCTACCTTACAGATGAGAATACTGAGTCTCACAGAAATTATGTTTTCCAAGGTTATACAGCTGGTAAATTGTGGAGCCAGAATTTCTAAATTAGGTCAGTATGATTCTAAGTGATGAGCTCTTTAAACATGCTATATCACTTCCAGTTATCCTATATCAGTGCTTCTCAAAGACTGTTCCCCAGATCAAAAATATCCACATTATCTAGGAAACCATTAAAATGTAAACTCTTCGGCCTGCCTCTGACTTACAGGAATAGAGACCCTAGGAACTGTCTTCAATAATTTATGTTTTAACATCGTCCCGGTTAATTTTGATGCATATTCTGAAATGAGAAGCAGTAGTATTAAAATGATTTTGCACACTATTTCACTAGAGGGCAGTGGGAGAGAGGGAGTTTCCTCATGCTACCAAATAATTTTCCTACAATTGAAATTACTGCTGACACTATTTACCTGGAGATAGCATCACATTCCACAGACGAAGGACTCAGTCCCATTAAGACTGTCCCCTCTCCACATGCCAATCACAAGTCGAGGTTGTTAACTATGCTTCCGACTGACTAGTTATAAATCTGAAATTCCCAAGACTCTCTTCTTGGCTTTAATTGGTTTGCTAAACTAGTTCACATAACTCAGAAAAGCCATTTAGTAACCAGATTACTAATTTATTACAAAGGCTATGAATCAACAGAGGAAGATATATAGACAGCAGGAATGGGGAAAGTATGTGGGGATTCCACACTCTCTAGAAGTCATTCTCCCCCAATTTCCATGTGTCCACCTACTTGGAAGGTCTCCAAACTCCACCTTTTTGGGGTTTTGTGGAGGCTCCATTATATAGGCATGGCTGAATAAGTCATTGGCCATTTGGTACTGAATTCAATCTGTAGTTTCTTTCCCCTTTGTTGGGAGGCGGGGGTAGTTGGAGGTGATGCAAGTTCCAACCCTCCAATCACAGGTTCTCATTTTAAAATGCTGGTTCCCCTGATAACCAATCTCACCCTTTTCAAATTTTTTTTTTAGGTGATTATTTCAGAAGTCACTTCATTAACATAACAAAAGACACATTTTGTTGCTCTCATCACAGGAAATCCCAAGAGCTTTAGGAGCTTTATGCCAGAAACTGGAATGAAAACCAAATATATATTTATTATAAATCATAATGTAATAGTATACATTAACATTAAGACCAAATATTAGCAATTTGATTTTCCTCAAGTTAGGCATGATTAGAGATATATGTCTGGACAAAAAGAACAAATTATTTCATACAATTAACACTAAGGCACAAATTTAACATTCTTACACTGCCTAGAACACACACTCCATGCTGCTACTTACAATTGAATTTTTTTTTTTTTTGTATTTTTGTTTGCTTCTTAGTTTTTAAGAATCAAGTCTCCTAAAGCCTGGTTTAGTTGATACAATTATTGTAATATTAACTGTCAATGAAAGTGTGCCTTCTGTCAAGAACCATGATGAGTTCAAGAATTTACCCTAGTTTTAGCCTAACAAGTCAGTCTGCAACTCTGAGAGGAATCACAAGACAAAAGACTTTACTACTCACAGCAATAACAAGAGCCAGAAAATTAGCTTTTTCTATGCAGGTTCCTCCAGCTCCAGCTCCCACAGAGTGATGCAGACAACCAGGTGATATAATTCTTGCACACACAGTGAATTGCATCACCTAAGAGGAACAGGGAGCCTACAGGAAATGTGAACCTTTTATAATGGGCAGTAAACATGCTTGCTCTTCACTGCAGAAGGAGCCACTATTTCCACCTTTCAAAGGCAAGCAAACCTGCTTTTTTTTTCTTTTTTTTTTCTTTTTTTGCTCTAGAAGGAGATACTTCTCTACTGCCCAAAATTATTTGTTATACAAGCATCCTTGAAAAGAGAGCTTGGATAAAAGGCTTTCAGTCCTCTACTTGCAAGACATGCAGAAACACAAGAGACTCATAGAGAACTGTCTCCAGACACCTTCATTTCGTGAATGTTTGGCAGGAGTGACCCTCTCCACTAAAATGCCTGCTAATAGCTGCACAAAAAAAAAAAAAAAAAACACACACATTAGATTTGTTTGTAATATAATTGCTTATTAAATTTTTAGAAGATGATATATGCTATTTATTTTAAAGTCTTTTGTAACTTAAATGAAAACATATCTTGATTAGAGAATTGTCTAGATCCTAGGTAGCTAAGTTCTGCTTTGTATAATTTAAGGACATATATGTTATTTAATATTAACTTACAGATTAAGATTCTTTTAATCCACCACTAAATTTTCAGAATTCAACTCTTCTCACACTGTGATGTTGCTTAGCAACAAGGCCGAGCAACACACTGCTTTTAGAGAGGAGCCAAAGCATCAGATTGGAGTGTCCCAATAAGAGGCGTTTAGGAAAATAGCAATTATTTACAGTGTGAAGTATTAATGTCTGATACAATTAAGACTAACACTTATTTCCCACTTTGGGATCAGTTCTCTGACTTAAGTGCTCACACTTCTGTCTGAATCAGGAAAAGGGTAAAAGCTGGCTTCGGAAGCAGACTGAGTGAGTTAGTATGGCTCCATTTACATTTCTTCCTTAGTAAATAATATTTCTTTAATTAAGGCCTGTACCCTATGAATAACTACATCAGATGTATTTTATATTTTGATATGAGGTGATAATTATTTTTTATGGTACTTGTTTCCTGTTTTCATTTATTTACTAACAATAAGATTAATTGTAAAATCCTATAACTCTTTAAATACCTCTCAGAACAAAGAGCAAATACATCAAACTGGTAGAAGGAAAGGAAGAAAGGAAAGTGGGAGAGAAGGAATCAAAGAATAAAAAGAAAATAATTTAAAGGAATTTAAAATATATAACTATTTGTTCAATGACTATGATAAACACTGGGAGAAACATATTAGGAGGAAAGAATTTTTTTTTTTTTGAGTTAAAAACATTTGCGATTTTGGCCACACTTTATTATAGAAATGATAGTTCAAACAACAAAATTTATCTAATGCACCACAGTGACCACACTGCTTAAGGCTTACTAACAGAAACTACAAATAACGTTCAGGCTTCTCAGCCTTCCTGAGAACAAATTCTTGCTGCTGCTGCTAAGTCATTTCAGTGGTGTCTGACTCTGTGCGACCCCCATAGACGGCAGCCCACCAGGCTCCCCCATCCCTGGGATTCTCCAGGCAAGAACACTGGAGTGGGTTGCCATTACCTTCTCCAATGCATGAAAGTGAAAAGTGAAAGTGAAATCGCTCTGTCATGTCCCACTCTTTGTATCCCATGAACTGCAGCCTACCAGGCTCCTCCATCCATGGGATTTGCCAGGCAAGAGTACTGGAGTGGGTTGCCATTGCCTTCTCCAAACAAATTCTTATGTTTCTTAATATTATCACTCAGGATTGCATTAACACCAAGCTTTTCTTTCCCTAGGCCCATGTCAAAATTCATCCTTCAGAATTTCCCCTCTGAAAATTCTTCTGCTTTTCTTTATGGTTTGTAATGTTGTCTTTGGTACATGTATCCATGCATGCATGCAGAGTAAAACATAAATTATTCTATAGCTTCTCAAGTACACAAAATCTATAGAACTGAATTACTATATTAATGTATAAGGACAGAAAGTCTTCTGGTTAGTTCCTTTTGTAAAGCCCAAGAAAAGGAGAGGTGTGTAATCACACACCACAAGCAGGAAGTACTCAATATATATACTGCTACTTAATGCACTAGCATGATAGCAATTTTAAGTAAAAATCAAGGTAAGGTTGTTGCTCAAGGAATCACATGGAGGAGATTCAATAAGTTAAATAGTAGGAATCTATTTCAATCATTTATTTTTTTTTATTAGTTGGAAGCTAATTACTTTACAATATTGTAGTGGTTTTTGTCATACATTGATATGAATCAGCCATGGATATACATGTATTTCCCATCCCGATCCCCCCTCCCACCTCCCTCTCCACCTGATCCCTCTGGGTCTTCCCAGTGCACCAGGTCCGAGCACTTGTCTCATGCATCCAGCCTAGGCTGGTGATCTGTTTTACCCTAGATAATATACATGTTTCGATGCTGTTCTCTCAAAACATCCCACCCTCGCCTTCTCCCACAGAGTCCAAAAGTCTGTTCTGTACATCTGTGTCTCTTTTTCTGTTTTGCATATAGGGTTATCGTTACCCTCTTTCTAAATTCCATATATATGTGTTAGTATACTGTAATGGTCTTTATCTTTCTAGCTTACTTCACTCTGTATAATGGACTCCACCTTCATCCATCTCATTAGAACTGATTCAAATGAATTCTTTTTAATGGCTGAGTAATATTCCATGGTGTATATGTACCACAGCTTCCTTATCCATTCGTCTGCTAATGGGCATCTAGGTTGCTTCCATGTCCTGGCTATGATAAACAGTGCTGCGATGAACATTGGGGTGCACGTCTCTTTCAGATCTGGTTTCCTCGGTGTGTATGCCCAGAAGTGGGATTGCTGGGTCATATGGCAGTTCTATTTCCAGTTTTTTAAGGAATCTCCACACTGTTCTCCATAGCGGCTGTACTAGTTTGCATTCCCACCAACAGTGTATATTTCAATCATTTATTGTGTAACGAACCACCACTGACTGTGCCTTAAAGCAATAACCACTTAATTGGGTTGTAATTCTGTTGGACTAGATGCTCATATGGGCAGTTCTTCTGCTGGTTTATTTTACAGTCACTCGAATGAAGTCATCTGATGGCACAATTGGAGCTGGAAGACATAAGATAGCCTCAACCACATTTCGATGGTTGCTGCCGTCTGGCTGACCTTGAATACATGTACTATGATGGGTTTTCTCTAAGGCGATGGCACCCTTTCCAGTCCTCTTGCCTGGAAAATCCCATGGACGGAGGAGCCTGGTGGGCTGCGGTCCACGGGGTCGCTGAGAGTCTTAACACGACTGAGCGATTTCACTTTCACTTTTCACTTTCACGCATTGGAGAAGGAAATGGCAACCCACTCCAGTGTTCTTGCCTGGAGAATCCCAGGGACGGGGGAGCCTGGTGGGCTGCTGTCTATGGGGTCCCACAGAGTCAGACACGACTGAAGTGATTTAGCAGCATGGCCTTTCATATTACAGTATGCTATGTAGCGCATCATGGTGGAAACATTTCAAGGCAAAAACTGCAAGGTCAATTTGGAACCAGACTCAGACATTGTCCATCACGTTGGTCATATTCAAAGAAAGTCATGGTGAGCTCAGATTCCAGGTGGGCAAAAAGATTCAACTTTCAGTTGGTAAAATGCTTAAGTCACACTGCAAGGGGGCAGGCACAGAAAGGTAAGGGTAATTGTTGCAGAAATCATTATAGGTAATCTACCACAGGATTGATTGGAAGTTTATCCTAGTGTTTATAACATGATTAAAAATTAAAAACAGAGTAATCTCACATGTATACACAATTCTCTTTCAAATTTAGGGAACTAACAATTAGAGCCCCCATTTCTCTTTTTATTTCATGTTCTAAGAGAAAGCACAGGCCAATATTATCCAGATATTTTGAGCCTATCTTTAACTTCTGACATACATACTTGGTGACATAACCCGATATGCATAGAAAGTGGATATAGATATGCATAGGATGGATCACCAAATATTTTCAAAGATTAAGTTTCGAAGGGACAACCCAGAATTTTGACTAAATACATATCAACGTCCATCTTTGGATTGAGGCAAGCTCCTCTCTGATGTTAAAAGATCTTTTACTTTTTGAAAATCTATGCTAAAGGCAGTTCAATAAATTTGTTCTCGCACCATCAACACTACCCTACCCCTAGAGTTCCCTGCCCTCATTTCTGAAAATAAATCTCTAATTAGTGCTTTGATCATAAAATATGCTTATACATGTTTGTGGACTGAAGTCTTGACCACTGTCATCTCCTAGTTATACTCAGAGGAACTTAACCCCATTTACCCAGTCAACTGGTGATAGGTAAGGCCACAGAGACATCAGTCAGCTGCTTTCAGTGGATGCACAGCACAGACTTCTTCACAAAAACAACAGAAATTAGAAACTCAAAAATTCAGTTCCAAAAGCATCCTGTCAAGGAATCTATTACCATGTTTATGTGCTCAGAAGTGTAGTTGTGTCTGACTCTGTGACCCCATGGATTACAGCCCGCCAGGCTTCTCTGCCCATGAGATTTCTGAGATAAGAATACTGGAGTGTGTTGCCATTTCCTCCTCCAGGGGATCTTCCCTACCCAGGGACTGAACCCACATCTCTTGTGTCTCCTGCATTGGCAGACAGGTTCTTTACCACCTGGGGAGCCTATACTGTTACTATATTTTTACTAATTTTTTTTTTGTTTGTGATGACCTCTTAAGAGTCTGGAGTTAAAATACATATTCTTAAGGATGTTCATTCTGGACGATGCTAAAAATAGTTAAAACAGATAATGTAAAACATTTTTGTATGAGAGCTCTTCTTTCACTTCCTATTATTACAGTAATTCTAAATTGAATGTTGCCTTTTTACTTTCGCCATCTGACCTCTCTTTTTTCCTAAATCCAGGAATAATCTTATTTTTAATAAAATATCTAATAAAATGAAAAGAATCCAAGTTCCAAATTCTGTATCTGTTTCCTAAATATTCCTTCTAGAGATAGGAAGCATAGAATTTAGACCTCACCTAGTTTCAGAACATCAGAACAAGATTGAATCTGAAAACCAAATTTCTAGTGATGACCTTAAAAGGAGGCACAAATGAGGCAAATAGGCCTTGACATCTCCACCCAGATATAATACCTCAAGTCAAGTGGTAATATTATTTATTAAATATTATCCTGGACTTCGATGCCATGCAGGACAGAAGAGAAATCAGTCCTTGACCCAGGGTATGTGCTTCATTCACTAGGCAAGTGAATCCAGCACAATGATAATTTATGCACAAATTTCTCCCCTATTACATTGTATTGTGATATTTTCCTATGTTCACATCTTTGGTAAAACAGATTCTTTTTTTCAGAACTTATACAGGTTGAAAATGTAATATGAAGAAACTAAGAGGTTTCTGCTATTAAGAAATTTATAGGAATTTTCCACAAGTAAAGATATTGACTTGGAAAATAAAGCCAGACATGTCACATCCACTAATAAAATGAGTCCCTGAAGAGATGGACACAAATTTAAAAGCTTTACTGAAATTCTAGAGTTAATATAAAAGAATAAGAAAATGAGCTGTGGAATTGTCATGGATTCTAAATGGAAGAATTTATTTTGTTCTGTGGAATTCTCCTCCTTTTGCTTTTTGTCAAGACTTCAACCCTATTTCCTTTCAGAACTGAGAGGAAATTACACAGGTTTTCATACTTTAGGTTCTGGAGGTGAAGTGTGGATACCCCTGCTATATCCTCACGGAGGAGATGAAGCCAGCAGAGGCCTTAGAGAAGAAGAACCTTTTTAAAGTCCTTTGTGGTAAATGTTCTGATGAAAGAGGAAGAGCAGTCATAAGACAGGAAGGATGAAGACTAGAAAGCAAACTCTTCTGTTCTTTCATGACCTAAAATAATTCACTAAATTAGCCTTAAATATTTTCCAATGCAAAGAAGGAAATATCATCCAAAGGTTGAGGTAGAGGTTGACGTAACAGTCATATGAAACAGTATGTGCTGCTTGCTAATGTCTCATTATATAGAAAACAGTCTCCTACATTTTGTACATAATTTGATATTGAGCCATGGGAACACAAATATTATATTTTTATGGCAATGTTTAATGATTTCTCCCTTAGACTCTTATGAAGAGTAATCTATATGCTGACATTAATGTTTGTTTTGGATCTATATTACTTGGTAAGGTAAGCAAGGAGAAGACCCATTCAGGCACTAATTAATAAAACGTTCTGGGCAACAGAAGGGTGACTAGAAAAGACTTTGCTGTTGTTGTTCAACTGCTAAGTCATGTCTGACTCTTTGTGACCCCGTGGACTGCAGCATACCAGACTTCCCTGTCCTTCACTATCTCCCAGAGTTTGCTCAAACTCATGTCCATTGTGTCAGAAAAGTCTAGAGAGTCCATCAGTTTCTGTATATTTCCCTAACAATGATAAGCCCACTTTCCTTTGCAGTAAAGAAACAAATATGGCAAAATAACCAGTTTCTTGTAGTTAGGCTCATTATGGTATCATCTTACTAGGGGCTTACCTAGTGAGTGTTGGTATTACCTAGCATCTCCCAGGTGGCTTCGTGGAAAAGCATGCATCTGCCAAAGCAGGAGGTGCAGAAGATGGGGTTCAGTACCTGGGCTGGGAAGATCTCCTGGGGAAGGAAATGGCAACACACTGCGATATTCTTGTCTGGAGAATCTCGCGGACAGAGGAACAGTCCATGGGGTTGCAAAGAGTCACATACGGCAGAGGGCAGAGCATGGCCCAGCACAGCATGGTGTAATTTATATGCAATTTACCAAACAGCAGCTATGTGCTACGCTGTGCTTAATCGTCCAGTCATGTCCGGCTCTTTCCGACACCATGGACTGTATACCACCAGGTTCTTCTGTTCATGGGGATTCTCCAGACAAGGATACTGAAGTCAGTTGCCCTCCCCTCCTACAGGGGATCTTCCCAACCCAAGGATCGAACCCAAGTCTCCCACATTGCAGGCAGATTCTTTACAGACTAAACCACCAGGAAAGCTCAGCAGCAGTTATAGCAATAGTTATATTGACATTATATAATATTTCTGGAGTCTTTTAATCATCAAATGCCTACTGCTCTTTATCTTTGATTTTCTTTAGTTGGACTATGATATGCCTAGATGTAGTTTTCTGTTTTGTCTATTTTTCTTTCTTCTTCTTCTTTTTTTTTTAAAACTATTTCTCTTTCTTAGCATTCTCTGAGCTTCTTGGATCTGTGGTTTGGTATCTGATATTTATTGAGAAAATTCTCAGTCATTACAGTTTCTAATACTTCTTCTTCTTCTTTCACTCTTGCATCTCTTTCTGATATTCCCATTGCACATGTATTACACATTTTGAAGTTGTCCCACAGTTCTTGGATATTCTGCTCTATTTTTCTGTTTTCTGATTACTGTTTATCAAATGAGATATCATCAAACACAGAGATTCTTCCCTCAGCTGTGTCCAGCTCACTAATAAGCCCATCAAAGGCAGTCTTCATTCCTGTTACAGCGTTCTTGATCTCCAACACTCAGTTTTGGTTCTTTTTTAGAATTTTCATCTCTCTGCTTCCATTGCCCACCTGCATGCTGTCTACTTCATCTGTTGGCTCCCTTAGCATATTAATTATGGTTGTTCTAAGTTGCTGGTCTGATCATTCACATCTGCCATGTTAGTGTCTAGTTCCAACACTTGCTTTGTCTCTTAAAACTGTCATTTTAGCCTTTTAGTATGTCTTGTCATATTTTCTTTAGAGCTGGGTGTGATGTGCTGGATGAAAGAGACTGAAGTGGTGAGGCGTAGGGGAAAGGAACCATTCTGTACCCCAGTCATTAGGTCTCAGTCCCGCAGTGAGTCTACGCCTCTAGACCCAGACCTTGTAAGTGCTTTTCATTTTGTTTTGTTTTATCCTTTCCTCCCCTTGGTGGGACAGGATGACTCAATGAAACAGGAGTTGAGTTTTTTCTTTCCACAGGTCAGTTGGACCCTGATAAAACCCCAGAAAGTTAGGCTTTGGTTGAATAGTTTCTCCTGAGGGCAGACCTTATTAAGAAGAACAAAATGCTCACGTATATTC
This sequence comes from Hydropotes inermis, assembly GCA_020226075.1. Lineage (NCBI taxonomy): Eukaryota > Metazoa > Chordata > Mammalia > Artiodactyla > Cervidae > Hydropotes > Hydropotes inermis. Next base: position 6,884,876 of record CM035295.1, on the reverse strand, counting down.
AGAATGATTCCTTCTCCCCTCCCCTTGAAAGAAGAATGAGGAGAGTTATATATATTCACTGTGAGGATCTGGGTCTTGACAGCACTCCTGGAAATCAAAGTCACAAAAATGGGCAAGGTGTGTAGGATTTGACTGGGTCCCCTGAACATATTTTGGCGGCATGTGGGATGGTTCCCCAACCAGAGATTGAACCTGGGCTTCTGCAATGAAAGTGTGAAAACACCAAATCCTAACCATTGGGTCACCAGGGAACTACCCTCCTTCCCAACTTTTTATCTCTGAGTTGTCCACGGTCAGCCTCCAGCAATTCACCGATTACAATTCCGATTTTCCTCCCCCTGAACTTATTTCCACTTGCAGGTTTCTGCTCCAGTAAGTACGGATTTACTCTATGTGTCTGTCAGTCTCTCCAGTTTTGAAGGCAGCAGTTTGCCCTGTGACCTCATTTCCCTTACAGATCTAAGAAGAGTTGTTGATTTTCCAGTTTGTTCAGCTTTAACTTGTTAGGACAGAGTGGCAACTTCCAAGTCTCCTACATACCGGACCAGCCTACGGCTGTCTACTAAGCAGTTTACATATTTTATCTCGCAAAACCCTTACAGCCATCTGTTAAGAAGTATCATTATCCCCATATCAGAGATGAGGAAGTCAAAGCTTTCAACAGTTGATTATCTTGACCAAGATACGCCAGGCAGTTTCTGACCGAGTTATCATCAAACCCAGGAGTGTCTCATACCCAAACTGCTACACGATATCTCTGCACTCATCCTCACTTTCTCTTTCACTGTTCTTGCCTGCTTTATCTTATGATTTCTTTCTTAAAGTAGTCCGTGTCTCAAACTTTAGAGTCAGAAAAACCTTATTATAATGTAGAATGATATGTAATTTGGGGACTCATTAAAATTACCTAAGCCCCAATTTTCATATATATAAAATGAGAAAAATAATTATCATGGAGAGGCAATACAAAGGCTAGAGGGAACAATCAGAGACAGAGATAGCAATATATCCATTGAATGGATTCATATATGTAAATGTAATTATATCTATATTCATATGTATGTGTGTTAGGCACTTAATACATATATGTTAGCCACTATACCTTAAACAATGCCTGCTTACCCCTTATCCAGACAATTGATTCAAACCAGACCATTCATCTCTATCCTTCCTGTTCTTCATCAGTTCAAAGTGGTTCTGCCATTACCTACCTCAGTTAAGTCCTGGTCTTACTGGGTTCCATGGCTTCAGGTGGAAAATATATCTTCTAAACTGAGTGCTAACTGGAAGACCATTCTTTTATTTAATAAAAATACAGCTGCTAATTGTCTCTAAAAACAAAAAAAGTATTTCACTGCTCACTGTTACATGCAGAGAATCATATTATTGTTAATAACAATATTATGTTTAGGTAACTGCTGCCACTTACTATTGACAAATAGAATGCTCCACATGAACAAATATTATCTTGCTTAACTTATCCAGGCTGCTTCTTAACTAATGGAGATTTTGTTGTATAATAATATATATCATTTTGTTATATAATAATACATAATCACTTCCAGCCTACTAATGCTTGAGTTGTAGTAGAAAATGAAAGATAAGGAATAGAAAATGGTGAACATTTAATTCTCATTAAAGGTCTGAAGTTTTAAGCAAGGGACTTCCACATTTACCCATTGGTGAATGAAATTCTCCATGTTGTTGTTATTTAGTTTCTAGGTCCTGTCCAATTCTGTGACCCCGTGAACAGCCTGCCAGGCTCCTCTGTCCAGGGGATTTCCCAGGCAAGAATATTGGAGTAGGTTGCCATTTCCTTCTCCAGGGGATCTTCCTGATCCAGGCATTGAATCCAGGTATCCTGCGTTAGCAGGTGAATTCTTTAGCATTGAGCCATCAGGAAGCCTGAGATTCTCCATAGGGACCTCCTTTTCTGAAATACCAGATCCCAGCAACATCAGAATAAGCACATGCAGATTTTGGTTCCTGAAAAGGCACCTAATTGTGAAACATGAAACTGTGCTCTGACAACCACACACGAAAGTTGCTCACAACTGGCCTTCATGATGGCATCCTCCAATTGGTACTGACCTTGTTTGTTTTCTTTTTGGCTCACTGATATCTGCAAAAGGGCCTTGGGTTTTATTCTCCTTACCACCCTATCACCATTCAGGGATTACACTTCACAAGTCTGAAGGGACGAACTTGATTATGTGTCATCATGATATGTCTCTTGCCCTTCTGGAGACTGCCATTTTCAAAAACTGTTAGCACTGTTATTAAAGGTGTTTGCCAAATCCTAGTCTTTTCCACAAGACTATGATTTTTGGACTTATTCCTAACATGTCTTTGTGAATTCAAACTGAACTGCACTGTTCGTACTTGATTACCAAAAAATAGCCTCTAATTCTCTAAACAGGAAGATCATTAAAGTCACATTTTTGAGTGAAGGGATAGGCCCTAATTTACAGAGAAATAAATTTCCTGAACGGGAAATGCATTAAATAATTAGCTCTTCCTAACCAGTTTGGATTTGTGAATAAGATTAAACAGAGCCATTGATGGGAAGAAGGAGCAACAAGGAAGAGAAAGTTAGAGTATGTCCAAGAAAGATAAAAATGAGGAGCTAAAATCTTGGATCCCTGAACACAATGGACTGGTAATGTCAAAATAAACGGAAGCACTAGTACAATATCTACGAGAATAATTCCAAATATTTCAAAATTGTGCCTAAGGCTAATCCTGAAAGACCAGAACATATCTCAGAAAGGTTGTCAACAGCATAGGAGAATTTCTACCTAATGAAAACAAGTAAAAGGGGGTGTACTGAGCTACATCTGAGGTATAGTTTCTCCCTCTGGTGTTTATGAAAATACCAAATCCATGCTAATTTTTTTCTAATTTCTTTCTAAAATATGTTTCTACCTTCTGTTTAGTTAGGAGTCTTATAGATTTCAATCTTTAATTCATAGTTGTGATGTCAATGTAATTCAAAGGAGAGGCAGATGATCTATCTTTCTCTTAAGTTAGTACCTTTAGAAAACTAGAAAAAAATAGAAAGAGTATTAATCTACACCTGGAAGGTAAAGAGATCGAAATAATTAAGTTCAGCTTTTGTAAGTATTGAAGCATCTATGGTGGTACAGACAGTTGTTTTCAAATCTAAATACTGGAAGGGTACAGAGGAAGGTATATTTCAAGATCAGAGGACTGTTCGAGGATCCTTTGGCTCCTTTGTGTTTACACTAACCTCAAATTAAATGTCAGCACATTCTGTCACATTAATTTAAATCTTCACTCAATTTACTTTACTAAAAGGAATAGGCAACTTGTTCTCAATGTAAATCAGCAATGAAGAAAACAGAAAAAAATCATAGACTTACTGATTCCCTAGACTCATTCCCTACTGACTTAGAGACAAACTTCAAATTATAAAAAATTATTTTGGGTATTTTAGAAACCATAATCAGTCTCATATTTGGTAACCTGAAGCAGTTTTAATTTATTAAACCAAAGAGCATTGTTGGAAATTATCTGATACCTAAATTTTAAAGTGTGTTGATTTATTCAAAACTTATCTATTTGTGACTACCATGTACCTGGAAGTCTTAAGTCCTAGGTATATGGCAATAAAGAAGAACATCTACATGCAAGGAAATTTCTAGTGGGGTGAGGCATGTGTGCATGTGTGTGTGTATAGGAGTTATAGAACATGTATTATAAAAAAGCAAATAGGAAAAACAGTAATTTATGAAAAGTGATGAGAGAATGACTAAATCACCAGTTTAGATTTGACAGACAGGAAACTTGGGTAATATTTAACCCAAAATCCAAATGACAAAAGGAGCCAATTAAGCAAAGATTAAGAAGAACAGGTGGCACGTGGGCTTTTGAGTGGGAATGAGGAAGGAATAACCAATTTAGTTTATCATAGTGGATGAGAAAAAGAGTTGTACAGAGGGTAAATCATAGAGGATTATCGAGACAAGATGAGAAATTTGGATTCATCTTGATTGTGATGGAAGTCATGAAGGGTTTTGAGGGCTAATATAATTCAAATTATCATTTTAAAACATCCCATTGACCTCTGTGTGAATTGTTAGCTTACATACAATAAACATTTTAGGATAAGGAAAAATGCACTGTCGCTTCTCCAAAGAGATCATTCTCTTTTGTTCATTTTCAAAATGTGAGTGCCAATTTGGGGACAAACACTGTACTCCTTGCTGGAGATACAAGTGAGCTAACATGGGTCCTCATTTTCATGAATCTTACCGTCTAAGAAGAGACACAGATATGAATTAAATAATCACAGTAAGGATATATAAATACTATCTGCAAAAGTCCTTTGAAGAAAGGGAACGGGTTTCTAACAGAACGTATCAAAGGATCCAAATCTAAGCGGGAAGTCATGGAAAACTTTCCAGGAGCTGTAATCGAAAGGATGAGTAGGAATAAACTGATTTTTACCTTAAGTACAACAAAAGTTTTAAGCAGGATGACACAATTCAATGTGAGTTTTAAAGTGATCATTCACTCTAGCTTCAGATGAAGAATAGATTGAAGAGAGAGCAGGATGAACACAGCAGGACATGTTAAGCAGGATCTCTTAATAGATAACCGGAGCTAAGTGCAGAGTGAAGGTAACAATGACGAAAAAACAGAGTTCACAGATACTGAGGTGATAAAGGCAATTGGTCTTCAAGACAGATTCGATAGGAGGAGTGAGGGAAACACAGAGGACTGGCCGGATCTAGTGAACGAATGATGATGCCATTTACCCTGAGAAGGAACAGTGAAAGACGACCAGATTTGAAGAAAAAGACCATGAATCTGGTCATGTACACATAAATTTGTGATATCTTCCAACTATCCAAGTGATATGTCAAGTCAATAGTTGGATATACTGATATACCAGAGAAGAGCTCTGGGCTAGAACTATGAAATGTGTTGAAATTTCCTGGTAAGAGACTATTAAAAAGGCCTGTTTCTGATCTCAAAGAAACTCCAGAGTTTGATGACCCAGTAGAAAAGGAACTGCTTGCAAAGAAAATCTGAAAGGCATGGCCAGAGAGGTAACATGAAGAATGTCCAATAATGTCAAATAATTAAGAAGAACTGGGTAGAGCCCAGGAGTTTTCTCTATGTGAATGTCCATTTCTGCTTTATGAACACAGAAGACATGAGATTCCTGGGCTAGAGACAAAGGACTTTTTGATTCACGGCAAAAATAGTAGCATGATGCTCTTGCTGGTCCCCTGTGTGTCCTAAATCCCATGGAGTGATGTGAGGTGCCCAATATGGAGACCAGCCCATTTAGGGGGTTGCATTATAGGAAAGATAACACTGAGCAGGAAGATTAACCATTTTTATAGTAAGATGCAGACAAGCATGCTCTTTATCTGGAATAGAATGTCACCTACTCCTCAGGGTTGCTTGCTCGAAACAAAACCCTGAGAAACGGCCCAAGTAAGAACCGGACATGAAACAACGGACTGGTGCAAAATTGGGAAAGGAGTGCATCAAGGCTGTATATCATCACTCTGCTTATTTAACTTATATGCAGAGTACATCATGCAAAATGCCTGGCTGTAGGAAGCACAAGCTGAAATCAAGATTGCTGGGAGAAATATCAACAACCTCAGACATGCAGATGATACGACTCTAATGGCAAAAAGCAAAGAGCAACAAAAGAACCTCTTGGGTAAAAGAGGAGAGTGAAAAAGCTGACTTGACACTCAGCATTCAAAAAACTAAGACCATGGCATGTAGTCCCATCACTTCATGGCAAATAGATGGGGAAAAGTGGAAACAGTGGCAGATTTAATTCACATGGGATCTAAAGTCCCTGCGGACAGTGACTGCAGCCATGAATTTAAAAGACACTTGTTCCTTAGAAGGAAAAATATAATAAACCTAGATACCATATTAAAGAGCAGAGACATTACTTTGCCAACAAAGGTCCCTATAGTTAAAGGTCCCTATGGTTTTTCCAGTAGTCATGTATGGGTGTGTGAGGTGGACCATAAAGAAGGCTGAGAAACAAACAATTAATGCTTTCAAATTATGGTGCTGGAAAAGATTCTTGAGTCTCTTGGACTTCAAAAAAAAAAAATCAATCCTAAAGGAAATCAACCCTGAATATTCATTGGAAGGACTGATGCTGAAGTTGATGCTCCAATACTTTGGCCACTTGATGCAAAGAGCCGACTCACTGGAAAGGACCCTGACACTGGGAAAGATTGAAGGCAAGGAGAATGGGGTGGCAGAGGATGCCATGGTTAGATAGTATCACCAACTCAATGGACATGAATCTGAGAAAACTCTGGGAGATAGTGCAGGATAGAGGAGCCTGGCATGCTCCAGTCCATGAGCTCACAAAAAGTCAGATACAACTTAGTGGCTTTTGAACAACCATGAACAACACAACAACAAAGAATAGTCAGGAGCCTGATTGCTTAGCACAGCCAGGAAGAACACACAGGGATGCCTAGGGCCTGTTGGAGATTGTATCGCTCAACAATGATCCTGAAATGACAAACAAATTCAGGGCAGAGAAAAAAACCTCAAATGGATACAGCAAAACAGAGGTAATCTTCAACCTAATTAGGAGCTATTTCATCACTGAGCATGCGTGCTAAGTTGCTTCAGCCATGTCCAACTCCTTCTGACCCTATGGACCACAGTCCGCGAGGCTCCTCTATCCATGGGATTCTCCAGGCAAGAATACTGGAGTGGGTTGCCATGCCCTCCTCCAGGGATCTTCCTGACCCAGGGATTGAACCCACGTGTCTTATGTCTCCTGCATTGGCAGGTTAGTTCATTACCAGTAGCGCCACATGGGAAGCCTTTTCATCAGGGTGGCATAATGTAAAAACACGTTGTGGGGTGAGCGTGGGGTATGGAAACAAAGATCACAAACACAGAATACTTTTTTTAAAGAGGTTCAAATATGAGAAGAGAAAATTTTTAAAATGTTGCTTTGAAGTGATATATTAAAATGATAGAAATTTTTTAATAGGTCAAGTCTTGACCTATTTAAATACTGCTTAATACTGATGAAAATGAACAAATGAAATGTTCTACAAACGAGGATATAAAATACCATTAAATTGACATTAATCTTGTTTAAGACATTATTATGAGTTTAATTGTGTCCTCCCTCAAAATATATAGAAGTCCCAGGCATCAGAATTTCTGAAATGTGACCTTATTCAGACATAAGGCTATTACAGATGATCAAGTTACAATGAGGTTATTAGGGTGGACCTAATTCAATATGAATATATCCTTTTAAAAAGGGGAACTTTAGGCAAAGAGACAAACATGCATAGAGGGAAGTTGGTGTGAACACCGAAGGAGAATGTCATCTTCAAACCAAAGAACCCCTTAGGTTACCAGAAGTTAGGAGACATAGAACAAAATCTCCACACAGTCTTCAGAAGGAACTAACTACACCTACATCTTGATTTCAAACTTCTAGCCTCCAGAACTGTGAAAGCACATTTCTGTTCATTAAGCCACCTAGCTTTTGGTACTTTGTTACAGGAACCCTAGGAAACTAATACAATCATTTTCAGGAAGACTAATTTCAGATTATAAGAAACAAAAAGCAAAAAATTAAAACCTTATGAACATATTTTATTTCACTGCATTTCAGTGGAACAATGGTCACAGTATGTGTCTTTTTCAGGAGTGTATCATGTGAAGAGCGCTACTAAAATGCTCATTCTTGGAGAAACGTCAAAAAAAGGAAGTAAAGCAAGCGGAAACAGAAACTCTTGTGAAACTGTTCCCTTAACAAAATGAGAATTCAATGTAAGTTGGCTTATTTAATGGATATTCAATTATCAAACACTTTGCATTTGTTAATCTAATTTTTCAAAAGAAAATAGGGAATACAATTTCTTTTAAGTATACATGAAAAAGAATTGATCATTGAGGAAGTGGCTTTCTGAAATGGACTAAGCCCATCTGTCAGAACAAGAAGCTTAAGAAATGACTTCTCTAGTTAAAAATAAATAAATAAATAAGTCATTTAACTGCTCGCTATGGTTTTATATTTCCTCATATGTACATAAAAAAATTACATTAAATCACCCCCCAAGAATGACTGTGGGAATTGCTTCAAAAACATATGTTTTTAGTATAAGTGCTTTATCCTGCATGAATTAAACATATAACTGAAGCTGAAACCATTTCTGATTACCTAGTAACCTTTGGCTCCTACACACAGTTCATTTGTTTTGACACAGATGGCAAACTTACTCTTTATATTTTTTCTTATTTAGTTTTCCTTAGGATGCTTTTCTGGGGTTTGCTCTGGAGTCCATCTGGGGCTTTCTTTAATTCTTTTAGATAGAATGTGCATCCATTCGCATGGTGCCAGCTACAGCTGGTTAAAGGAAGCACACATCTGCACCTATGCTGGACAAGGGCTCTCTAGTGGGTTCACAATGTTATTCTTCCACAAGTTTAACACAGATGAATTCCTACAGTCCCTAGCTCTAAAAAGTTTCTTTTTTCCTATTTTATAATTATTATTTATTTGAAAAAGGGAAAATATCTCATACTTTGTCTGGCTAAACAATTTGGCACATTTCCATTTATCTCTCCACATGCCTCCAAATATCACACAAATTTCTCCCTGCAGCATAACTGAAATACAAGTAAATGACTCTGACCACATGATCAGAGAAATACTCCAGTAAAATCAAAGGTAAAGAAAATGTTCCTGGACAATCCAGAGGAGCACATATCCATCTGGACCAACAGAGAAGAAAAACTGGCGTAAGTTGTTGAAGTCATTTCAGATGATTGCCAGCTCCTCAGAATGTACACGTCTGTGATGAAAACAAAATCACTCATTGGAAATTTTATAATTAGCTATCTTGTTTCCCTAGTTCTTTAAAAAAAAAAAAATTTACAGGGTGGGCAGGAAAAACTACACCGTCATTGCACAGGTCAGTGCTTACCAAATCAAAAATGGCTCAATCATCTGAAAAAAAATCTTCATACAAAAAGTAAATAGCAGGCATACCAGCCTAGCCTTCACACACTGGCTGACGTTCACAGTATAACTTCCAAAGAGCCTCTGGTTATAATAGTGCTACAAATATGTTGTGGTGGTTTCAAGACAAATAAAACATGAAAAATCCATTTATTTATAAAAATAAACTCATCTTAACTTTTCATTTATACAAGTATGCTTTTGTGCAATGGCTTACTCTTCAAAAAATATAGCTTACATTTAAGAACTCTTCAATATCAAGTTCTAAAATTCCTGAGAGTTAGTTTTATCTTTATAATTACTATCAGTATTTTTTATTATTTAAAATTTATTTGGTTTATTAGCCAGTAGGCATGTAATTGCACACATACACACACTTCAGTATAATTTTAAAGTCCATATTAAATTCTTTTAATTACATGCATTTGGGTATAACTAAAATCCTAGAAATTAACCTAAGTATTTTCCTCCATATAGCAGTAGCTAGGCATTGGGGGCAGAGAGAGAAGGGAGGGACATACTATGTAAAAGTAATTTAAATATTTTGCGATAAACTCATAATTCTGTACCCTAGAGCTCACATTCAATGTTTTCCTTAAATTTAAGTCTCTGTTTAGTAAATTCAGATAATAAAGTACTATGTCCATTATCATTTTCCAGTAGTTCAGCACATTCTCAAGAGAAAAACATACTATTAAAATTATATATTTGTTACATTTATTAAAGGAAATAGTTACTTATTTTTTAAATGCATGGATTTTATTATTAAATTATAGTTCTTATACTTGAATATACAGTTTTAAGTATATTGAAAGAATATAACACAGTTCTGTCATAAATATTTTGAAATATAACTGAGGAATATCCCAGGGGTCCTTTAATATAATCATGAGTAACATATCACATTGTTTATTATTTTTTTCTCTGGATTGTAATCTCACATCATTCTTATGCACAACCAGAATGAAAATAAGGAAGGGAGCCATTAAAATCCAATATATATTTTCTTAAGCTTCTCATGTGAAAAGGAATCAGAGAAAACTGCCATCAAAGGGCATCATGAAAACATTTCCTTTGGAATGATTCAACAATTAGTTGAAAATGTAAAACAATTTAAGAAGATAAAGGAGCTGTGACAGTTGAATATCATCCAAGTAACAGGGGAAATTGAAACTAAGGAAAAGGAATAAAAACTCTAAGGAGGAAATATGTAGAAGAAAAACATTGGGTCAGTGCATAAACCTTGAGAAACGTCACCAGAGTCAGGCATATGTCAAAATATGTATGAAATCGGGGCATTTCAGATAAATTTTCAGGGACCAAACTTCCACAAGAAGTCACAGTGTAATGAGTCTAAGAGGAAAATTAAGCAAAATTATTATTTTTCCATTTTTTAAAAAGTACAGATTTATCATTGATTCTATTTTAGATTTTTATATACTAATGTTAGTTTGAGTTTTTTGGACAATGCCTAGTACCTGTATAAGAACTAAAATTACTAAGATTATAATATTGTTATTCTAGTATGTCAGAAATGTGGATTTCAGCTCTACAGTTCCCCTTCAATATAATTATGTTCATAGATACCACATACATTCCAGTCACACTGCTATGACTCAAAATACTCTGAAAATATCTCCCAAGCCTATAATATATCATTCTGAATACTGAATAGTGACAGCCTTCCACATGAAGGTATATTTGATTTTGAGACAACTCTATAAACACAGTTTGTAGTTTAAAACTACTATATGCAAAATAATTTTAAAATGTTAATTAATAGCTCTTCATCATTGCTTCTTCATTTCCTTTCTCATCTTTGTCTTTTCCCATTCAAATACCTAACCAGATGTTCTCAGACCTACTAGCATGCTTTTAAAAAATATTTTTGCTGCAGTACCTCTCTGGGGGTGAGCTCACACACTGGTATTTTTCAAAAGTCCCCAGAGATGATTCTTTTGCACAGCCAATGTTGAGAAAAACTAATTTGGTAATTTTATACTTATTATCAGGCTTCCCTGATGGCTCAGAAGGTAAAGAATCCACCTGCAGCACAGGAGACCTGGGTTTGATCCCTGGGTCAGGAAGATTCCCTGGAGAAGGGAATGGCAACCCACTCCAGTATTCTTGCCTGGAGAATCATATGGACAGAAGAACCTGGTGGGCTACAGTCTATGGAGTGGCAGAGTCAGACACGACTGAGCAATGAAGCATGCAGACATAATTATCTCAAGAAGGTAACAGGGCAGAACTGGGGGGAAAAAAAAAAATCTTGAGTCTCTTTCTGTCTTTTTGCTTCAGTAGTCTACATCCTTAAGCAAAAGTCTGAGGGTTTAGAGAGGCAACTCCTGACTTTGGACCAGGAAAGGATGAGAAAGATGAAAAGTTTCCAGGAAGAAAGGGTTAAGACAAAAAAGGACAAGGCAGCTATGTCACAGTCAAAGGGCAATGTAAGGAGTATTGTTCCAGCATCAGAGGACGGTGTGGTCATCTAGGTCAGCCTAGATAAAAGGTCCCAGCTCCACGCAAGCAAGCCCCTTACTCACACCAGAGCTTACATTAGCTGTTTTGTCCAATTCACATGCATTGGCAACTTCTTTTTGTGGCACCCCACACCTTTCCTGGATAAAGCCTTTCTACACCTTGAGGGTTTGGGTCTGTCCTTTCTCTTTCAAACTAAACCTGCAGCTTCTACTTGGAAATCCGAGAGAATAAATATAATAGTCTTTTCCTACAGAATGACCTATGTCACGTTTTCAAAAGGAGACAGGAAAAAAAAAGAAAATTTCAATTTGAAGACATATCAGGCTTTTCTGTTTCTTTTTGTCTTTTAAAATGTATGGCAATGAAATGCACTGTATTTATCTAGTGCTTATATTACAGTGGGCTTCCCTTGTGGCTCAGCTGGTAAAGAATCTGCCTACAGTGCAGGAGACCTGGGTTAGGTCCCTGGGTTGGGAAGATCCCCTGGGTTACAATAGGTTATTTTATTTTATAGATGAGAAATATACAGAAAATAATCAGGAATCATCCTTAGTCACAAAATAAAACAGGCCCTGAAGATCCCCTGTATTACAGTAGGTTATCTCATTTTATAGATGAGAAATATACAGAAGATAATTAGGAATCATCCTTAGTCACAAAATAAAACCAGCCCTGAACCTATTCTTTAGCCTCTGAAATCTCTCCCATTTGGGAACTGAATTTTATGCCATCTGGCTCCAAAAGCAGAGCTTGCAATGTCAGGCAGTACTTGGAGGAAACAGCTGCATACAGATCACTCTGAAACCCTCATAAAAATATATGGTACTATCATTTTTTTCTTTTAAAAAATGTTTTATGGGATCCCCCATAGTATCTTTCACTAGTCTTGCTGTAAAAATAATGTTTATGGTGATTGAATATACTTTCAGTAAATAGCTTCTGTGGCTATCAAATGACTGTTTTTCTTCTGCATTTAATCACCTAGGAGGAGAAAAAGTGATGGCAAACAGATTTCACTGCCTTAAACAATATTTGTTAAAGAAAGACTTTTGCCCTGGAGCATCTTACTCAGAAAGTAATTTCCTGGTCACTGCTTTGGAGCCATTGCCTTATTATTTAGGATTTTCTTTCTTCAGCATGAATCAGCTTTTTTTTTTTCTTTGTCTGGCCACTATCCACATAGTCCTAAAATGACATCATAGTCTTTAAACATCACAGTGAGTGAATAACATTCTCAATTTTTCTGAGGCTTACCAAGGCTCAGATATTCCTGTGCTGGTGATGTTGTATCTTATTTTGTATTCTTACCAGTGACCTTTGAGTAAACTGTGGATTCATGTGGATCTATGCTGATGATCCACTTAATTATGCAGCTTTTGAAATAAAATCTGGCCTGAGTGTCTTAGAAATGTGTCACCCAGAATTAAAATGTGATCTATCTCTAAAATTAATTTATTAATTGAAGTAATACTACATGTTAAATAAGCAATTCTTTATAGTTTTAATATGTTTCATGTATATTTCAGATAAATTCTACCTGCTACCGGACTAAACAGTTAGGTCTTTATTTTTGACTAGTTTCTTTCTCACCAAAAAATATGGGTTCACTTTTGTTCTTTATAAGTTTGTTCAAAGTAACAATAAAACCCTACCAGCTGCTTCAACTTGAGAACACGTATTCCCTTTAAGAATGCTTGTTGTTGCTCAGTCGCAAAGTCGTGTCCGACTCTCTGAGACCCCGTGAACGGAAGGACAGCAGGCTCCCTTGTCCACTGTCTCCCTGAGTTTGCTCGAACGCATGTTCCCTGAGTCAGTAACGCTGTCTATCCATCTCATCCTCTGCTGCTAGTATGGAAGGCAGCATTGGATCCATGGCTATTATGACTCCTGAAGAATGCAAAGATTTCACTCAGCATCTCTCTAGTTTTGCCATTGCTGCGTCATTTTAGTCTGAAGCTTTTGCCTTCAGGATAGAGCAGAGTTAGTCCTCTGTAGTGGAGACCCCAGCAGCTCTTACCAGTGGGAGAGCTTCTGCAAAACAACTGGGCCATGCTAAACAGAGCCCTGTCAGTTATTCATGGGGCTGGTACATTCACTCCTCTAATCTCTACCGAGCGAAGAGAGGTGTCAATGTCATCTCTGCACTGGTCTTCAGGGAGCAAGGAAATCAAGGGTTAGACACCACTATTTACAGTACTGATTGGGTCACAAAGGGATCTGGAAAGCAAGGAGTTAGAATTAACAGGAAACAGTTTAAAATAGACCCATGTTCTTTATATTTTTTGATAAAGATAAAGAAGGTGGTCTAAGAACTGGTCCATTTCCCACAAAAAACATATAATCTCTAATGACACAAAGGACAGAGTATTTGAGTCTTTATAGTTTTCTTTTTTTTTTTTAACTTTTATATCATAGCATCTTATAATAAGTGTCCAGCATATATGTACGTGCATATCTGTATGCTTGGGCATATCTAAAATAGATATGTACGTGCATATCTGTATGCTTGGGCATATCTAAAATAGACATGCTTGACAGATTATTATACTGATCAACTAATATACCACTTAAAAATATTTATTAGTCAAGTTACTGACAAATATTTTGATACAAAATAAAACCGAGACTTTAGGAACCTGCTGTGTTTATACAACACAATCAACATTATTTTTTATTTAGTTTCAAAATAATCATTTGTAAGGGCAAAACAATGCCAATTATCAATCTGTTCCCAAGTCAACGTTTCACTGTCCAAAGTATACTCTGGTGGAGAGTGAGTATTTTCAGAAGAATGTGTTTTCAAGATGTACTTAAGAATGATGACTGTGTTATGGTTTTTTACACTTCAAGATTAAATGATATCTACTAAAAATAGAGGTGTGAATAAAGCTAGCCATTAAAAGAATACACAGCTCATGTTGAAAGCAGCCTGGAATCGATACACTGACACTTAATGTCACCAATACAGATAATGACAGGCATCTTATGAAATAAACAAATGAATTACATTTTCCATTTCTACCCTAACATCAAACTTCTTATATAAAATTCTATCCTCTAAATTACCAGATAACAATAAACAACCAGTAAACAATTCATACCAAGATTAATGCTCATAAAACTCAAAGCATTTTTTCTGTATTCACAAAAAGAAAATGTAAGCTACTAAAAGCAAACTCCAATTTTGTAACACTTCTATAGATATTAATAGTCAGTTAAGGACAGTGGACACTCAATAAGCTCAGACTTTTCTTTATTATTCTATTTTTGCCATGATGAAAGACAATGGTATATCCAAATTATCATCAGCCACTGCTGCCAGAGGGCCCACTGGCTGTGTGTTTCGATGGTGAAGTAAATACAGAATGGAGTTTAATAAATTTCCTACAGGGAACAGCTTAAGTTAAGGATTAGGTACTATATGGTCCTACAGACCACTTTAATTATCTCAGCGATGTTATAAAAAGTTATATATGTCTGTAAAACTTTCTAAGTTTCTGTTGTTACATTTTGTCCTCATAAAGTTTTGTGAGGAAGTCAAGGCAAAAAGTGCTATCCCTAACACACAACTGTGAAGACTGAGGCTTAGAGAGGTCAGATGATTTGCTTCAAGTCTCCAGATTCTTCAGTGTTGTAGTCAGAATGTGAATCCAGGTCATAGTAATGTAACAGCATCAACTTGTAAAAACATAACAGGATAACAGTTATTATTTCCCCCTGCCCATCATCCCACAACTGTCTGGGATTGCAAATATACATTCTATTAGGGATAAACTGACCCATATTTACATGATTTACAATCATGGATAAACAGACTCAGATTTCCTGCCCCAAGAGAATATTTCAATATATAAATAAGAATCTGAGTCAGAAATTTTATCAGGTGCCCTCAAAACACTAATGACTTAATAAACAGTTGTAATACAAAAGAGTACACAGGAAACATAAAAAGACAAGGAGAATTATTAAAACAATTTTGCTATGAGCTTTTATTACTTATTCACCCCTCTTCTCAAACTTATATTTCTATATTCAAAAACCCACTGGACACTTGAACAGCTCACAAACAGAAACTGCTATGCAGAAAAAATTGTCTAGAACATTCAAGCTTCCTCAGCCAAAGGAAAGAGGTTGGGGAGACAGCGTCTTCCTCCTGGCAAAGCTAGAAGTGACCCATTGGCAGTGTTCTCCAAGATATAAAGGAAGAAGTGAAAGTGTTATTTGCTCAGTCTGTCCAACTCTTTGCAGCCCTATGAACTGCAGCCCGCCAGGCTCCTCTGTCCATGGGATTCTCCAGGCAAGAATACTGGAGTGGGTTGCCATTCCCTTCTCCAGGGGATCTTCGCAACCCAGGGATCAAACCTGGATTTCCCACATTGAAGGCTAATTCCTTACCATGTGAGCCAGCAGGAAAGCTAAAAAAGGAAGAGAAGAGAACAAAGAATATGGCTGTGAGTCCTTTCTGGGGGAGAGAAAATCTCTAAGTATTCTCCAACATTCTCCAGCACTGGCCTCATAATCAAGGCAAGATAGTTACCATTTTATCTGGATCAAATCACCTATCTCTGCCTCCATGCCTTTCTCTCTCACCATTATCATTGATTACAGTGTCTTCATGGTTAACTTTAGGAATGGAAAATATGCATCAGACATACCACCAATCCATCACCCCACACCCATGGCAAATACAAGGGAACTTCGTCCTCTTTCTGCATTCTTACCTGGGCTGATAAAACAGTGTAAGAATGCTGGAAGTTTTTCACCCTTACATATACCACCTTGAGAATAATAGAAAAAGTGTGGTCATATTTTCCAACTCTTTGTTTACTCCTTCCCATAATGGAGGAATAACTCAGTGAGACTGAGGTAAAGGACAGTGCTCACATATGGGCAAGCATATTGATTCTTGCCCTCCCTCCAGAATTCACCTGTCTATACAGAGAGAATATTCCTTTCCTATTCTTCACCTCTGCCCAGTTGAAAGTTAAACACCTCTCCCCACTCATTCTCTTTTTAAATTAATTAATTTTTTAATTGAAGTATAGCTGATTTACAATATCATGTTCATTTGAGATGCACAGAACAGAGATTCAGTTATACATAAGTAAAGATATAGATATACATATATCTTTTTAGATTCTTTTTACTTATAGGTTATTACAAAATATTGAATCTATTTCCCTGTGCTATACAGTAGGTCCTTGTTGGTTATCTCTTTTATATACAGTAGTGTGTTTATATTTATTTCTTTATCCTACCTCAACTGGTTGTGAAGTATCCTGAGGTTTTCCAAGCAACTGATTAGTAAAAGATCTGTTCTGTTCACTCATAGTCTTCCTTAGCCAAATCTCAAGGCTTAATTTTTAAAAGTCATAGGAAGTTATATTTTGGTCTCAAATAAGAGATATACTCTGCAAACCAAATTTCTGATCAATAAAGGTAATATTTTGATACACTGATTGGTCACCTAATCTTTAACATTGATCTGGAAAGCCATTACCTATTAATTGGAATTCTCACTCAAATTGAAATCTGTTCGTCAATTTTGCTCTGGTTCATAATTTTCCTTTGAAGACTAGCTTATTTTTTATTTTTTTAAAATGAAATGTCCGCCCTTCTGATTACTCTAATTTATTTTAATCTGTCACTATTAAATTCTAGTGTCCTTCACTGACTTTACCACTGATCTAGTACTTAGCATATCCTACCTCATTATGTGAGCTATATAAGCTATATATTCAAATATATCTTATTCTTTAAATGAATCATAAGCCCACTCAGGGGAAGCCCTGCCTTTCATGCTCTTTAGACACCTCTGGAGTGTAAATTCAATGTTCAATTAATACTCCCTGACATCAATGATGAGATTCTAAGGAAATTACCATGACAGACAATGGTAATAAATGATTTGTATATTAAATTACCCTTGATTCATTTTATGTACATCAGCCTGAACTTCCAACCTTCTGGACAGATTAAGTAAAGCAACATAAGAAACACTTTCTCAGAGAAATCTCCATTGTAAGGATGGTTAGAAGCTGACTCTGTCTAAAATACAAGAGGCAAATATATCTTCTTTAAATATTCAGAGGCCACATGTTGTTTCCTTTGAAAGTAATAAATTATAATTTGACTTATTCTGATATCTCAGGAAAATGCTAAGGAATATATTTCCCTGGCTGTATGGAGATTAAAATAGAGAAAATACTGTTAAACATAATTATGTAGTTTTGAAATCTCTAGGCAATATTTTTCCATATTGGGAAAATTATGAAGGAATATAAAGTAAAATTTGGTACAAGATCCATTAAGTATATCTGAATGAACCCTTTTCTCTCAATGACCTTCTCAATTAAAATATCTTTTAAACTCAGATGGTCATTGAACTTGCCAACCCAGATCATCAATTCTCCCATCAATTCATTTAATGTATAATCTTGAGCAAGTCACTCTATCTCAAGTTATTTCCTGCACTCTAGTTTTAATATGAAAATATTAATGCCTCCCCATTTGCTGGCCTTCATGAAAAATGATATGGAGCTCAGGTTACTCAGAAATACTTTGTGCTCTTCAAAAGAAAGATGTTTAAATAATCACAAACGTTTGCTTTCAACTAAGATTTAGAGAATAATACTACCTACCAATGAGATACTAACATGTGAGCTAATTGATCAATGGATTCAATGTATTTCAGAAATTTTAAAATTAGTAAATATAAGTTTATCATTGTTATAACTTCTTCCCCAGTGGTTATCTTTGTAAACAGACCTACTAAATTCATTTGTACCCTTTCATAACTTTTCTGTGGATGATATTGTTCTATAGTTCACATTAGAACAGGATAAGAGAAATTTGTGTAATAAAAGCAAAATGGAGTACATTTTTACATGTTGACAGAACATGCTTCTACATCTAAACTCTAGATAATATTTAATATGCAAAGTTAGCAGTAAACATAGCAAAGAGAGTTATCTACCATGTGTGACCCTTCGTATATTTAACATGTATATTTACCATCCTCCTAGTGACATAAATTCTTCTTGTGCAAACATTCTGTAAATACTACCCAAGGTTAGCACTAAAGCTCACAATCCAGCAGAAAAAAATCACAGTATCTTAATCCTAAAATAAGCTAAATTTTAATGTAATGTCAAAAGGAAACAATAACAACAGCAACAACCATCTGAAGCACTGTTTAAAAATTTAAAAATCTTTTTCCCAGGCATATATAACCTAAATGATTGGGGGACATGAGCATATGTATCCACAGGAACATATTAGCTGAATGGAGAAAAATTCTACCCTTTACTTCTCTACTTTAGAGAAGTCAGAGTAGAGAACCAAGAGTCAAATCAAGGAGAGATTAACTTTCTCATTCACTCATTTATGAACTGCTTACATTTAAGAGACCATCATTCACTTTCCTCTGAGATGTTACCTTCTGCCCCTTTGTCTTCTTTTCAGTAGCTTCTATGTTAATCCTTCACCATTAATCTTCCTAACTAATCTTCATCCTTCTGCACACAAAAAAAGCATGCTAATTTCATTCGAAATGTCCACAGTTGAAATGTTTTCAATTTGTCCCCGGCTCTTCCTCCTTTTCTTCCCCTCTTTCAGTGCAAGTATCATTTAGAGCTATAATGCATGCCAATGGAGGGCCAATTATGTGTCAAGGACTCAAAGAACTTTGCACATACTCACACACTCAAATCACATATGCATATATATAAATATATACATACATGTACACATAACCATACGCACACCTTCACAAACGCAACTATATACAGTCCACAGTCACATATACATATGCAAGTATTTATACATAAACACGTTCATAATTACACACATCACAATTACACAGTCATATAATAACATATTCACACATGTATACAATTTAATCCTCTTAAAAATACTATGGCTTGGGCTTCTATTATTATCATCTTTGGGGCTTCCCTGGTAGCTCAGCTGGTAAAGAATCTGCCTGCAATGCAGGAGACCCAGGTTCAATTCCTGGGTTGGGAAGATCCCTTGGAGGAGGGCATGGAATACCCACTGCAGTATTCTTGCCTGGAGAATCCCCATGGACAGAGGAGCCCGACAGGCTACAGCTGATGGTGTCGCAGAGTCAGACATGCCTGAGTGACCAGCACAGCACATCATCATCTTTGCTTCTCAGATGATGATGTGAGATCCAGGGTGCTGTGCAATATTGCACCACTTGTAAGTAAGGCCTGCACTTGAAATGTAGGCAATCTGACTCAGAGTTCACATTCTTAATCAAAATTCCATTTGATTTTTTACCAACACAATGCCTTTTTAAATTCTAATAACTGATTTCCCTGTCAATACTGTGTTTAGTCTATACTTACTCATTTCCTAACCGTATTTTTAGCCCCAAATCATGACCTCTCAAATAAAGAAAGTGTATCAGTTTTGATATAATTTCTTTGATAAAACACATTGGTAAATATGTAATAAAATATATTTTAACCATTATTATAAATTTAGGTAAGTGAATCATCCTCTCTGAATGCTAAATGTGTATTTGTGCTCAGCTGCTCAGCTGTGTCCAACTCTTTGTGACCCCCTGGACTGTAACCCTCCAGGCTCCCCTGTCCATGGAATTTTCCAGGCAAGTATACTGGAGTGGGTTGCCATTTTCTACTCCAGGGGATCTTTCCCACCCAGTAATGGAATCTGTGTCTCTTGCGTGCATCTCCTGCATTTGCATGCAGATTCTTTACTGTTGAGCCACCAGGAAAGGCCTGAATGGTAAATATTTTCAAAATAATATTTTACTAAATTTGAAATATTTAAGGATATCTATGCGTACCCATGTACTGCTTCTTCCATAATATTCCAACTTCATTTTCTTTACTCATGCATAATATTCTCCCCCATTTTTTGGTTCTCTTTTCTATATTCTCTCCCACTACTTTTATCCTAGCACAGGCACACAAGAAACACATAACATTATCTCACCAGGATCATGCTCATCCTGAATCTTTAGACTCTGTCTGAACAGTATTAGAAATGCACTATTAGAAAAACCAACCAAAGTAGTCATTGGAATATATGATCCATTTATTACACTAAAGTTGTAATTTGCTAAGTAGATCTAGTAACTTGGCTTTTTAAAAATTTTTTACAACATTTGAAGATTTTTAAGTGCTTCATCTATTGACACAGGTTTACTTTTGAACAATAAATATACCCCCCCGCCAAATCTAGGAAGATAATACATTTTATCAAGTCATTTAACAATACAAAAAATACAAAATGTTTTTACAGCATTTTACCTATTTAACAGTACAGTAAAAACGGCTGTTAAAAAGATTGTGTCCATCAATTAACTTACTTGTCTAAATTTCATTTATTTATAAATTTATCAATTATTGGAACCCTACACAGGCAATGCTTTAAAATTTGTTTTCCAGCAGTAACACTCTTAATTATATCAATAAAAAAGCTCTCTGCCTTTCCATTTGGGAAGGAAAATGTGTATTTCACGAGAGCAAGAAGCTGTCAGATAACCAATTTGTAAACCTAGAGAACTATGAAAAAAAGATAAATTCATGCTCAGTTTACACTATCCCTCAGAAATTTATAATCCTGCAAAAATAGACAATAAGCTCAAAGAATATTATTCAGTTCCCTCTCCAGACCTCCTCCTTGTCAAGCCCCATTTTATAGACTAAGAAATCAATGTGCAGAACATTGTATACCACTTATTCACTTAAAAAAATAGCCCATCTTCCCCAAACGTCCACGGCATTATAGAGTAAATTTCTTTTGTGTTTTTTACAAAGGAAATTTTGCCCTAAAATAATTCTCAAGATTTATTTTCTCAGAAAAGTGTCTCTATATACCTATTACAAAAAATACATACATACATGTATGCATCTAGTTATCTAGATAGATCATCAATATTATATTCAAACTAAAAAATCTGTAGAGAAGTCCATATATTCATAGCAACATTAGCAATGACATCAATACAAAGTTTATTTAAATTACTAATTTATGACATTAATTTACCAACCATAAATGCACCTTACCAAGGACACACTACAATTTTAACTGCTGCATTTACTGATGTTTTAAACAATAAATGCACAAAACTCTAGGTTTAATGTATTTTTCAAATTGTTTTGCAAAAAAGTAAAGAGAAACAAAAAGTTCAAAAATCTTCATAAACATTTACCTCTTTAGCAAACTGTCTTTCAAGTAAAAATGTCAGCTATGGATTGTTTAATGAAAATAAAGATTTTGTTTAGGATCTTTGTGTGTCATGGAAAACATTCAGGTTTCCAAGCTTGATGGAAATTCTGATTTATTCATGTGCAAATGATATTCTCCACCACCTACTCTTTGCTGGTGTTTTGAGTGTTTTCCCCCACATCACTCCACCTGATAACTGGTTGGGAAATATTTTCTTTGCAAGCATCTGTCTAATTTAGGAAGTGTCAGTTCCTCTGTAGTTGAGGTCACGAACTTTCATGAGGGAAAAATTACTCTCAGGTCGCCTTAGTGAGCAGCCCATAAACGTTAACGCTACTGAGCATCAAAACAGTAGTTAATTCAGTGATATGACAACTAAACCAGTACTTTGATACTGTTTTTAAAATGTAAAATATTGCCTAAAATTTATGCTTATTGCCCAGATCAGTTTAGCAGAGGATAAAAAGGTATACATTAATTCTTTCCAACACTTATTTAAAAAATTTAAACATACAATTTTTGCTAATCAAATTGCTATTATTTTAATTGGTTAAAAAGTTGAAATGGCTGTAAAGGAAAAGTAATAGAATAAAACCATCCATCTTCCCGTACTGAGAAGGTTTGTACCACCCTATTAGTAGATTTTCTTTGTAATATGAACATAACATAATACACCTTCTAAAGCAGAAAAATCAATGAGAAAGCTAGGAGATTAAGTAAAAGACCAGAAAAACAACAATCTATGCAACTACAGTGAGTTTCCATATAAAAACACCTCATTTAATCATGAATTTCAACTGCCTTCTTTTGAAAAACCTTCTGAAGATAAAGCCATAAGAAATGGAGAAAATATTCTAAGTTGAGCTAAGGGAAGTTCAAGAAAATGACAGTGATGAAGCCATAATAGTCCACAAACCAAGTAATCAAACTCTATATTTTTAAAAAGAGGCATTATTTATCCTCTAGTAATTACTATGACTTTTTTCAATTTAAAGAATCCTTGACATTTAAATCTTACATCCAGTGTTATCTTAGTGGTAATAATTTCTAAAGTGTTCATTGCACAGAAGTTAATTAAAATCTAGAAGAAAGTTTCATTATATCAAAACTTCTAGGTGCTATATTATTCAGGTTACATGAATATATTTCATATATTGTTGACTTTTCAGCAAGAGGCTCCTTCCTCATGTTCATTTCTAAATCCCCTTAACTACTTTTAACCAGAAAGACATTCAATTATGGTGGCATTACAGTTGTATGACCCTGAACTAAGCAATGGGATGGCAGAGTAGTGAGTATGTAAAATAAATGTCAAGGGTTTGACATATATTTTATGTAACTGGCACTTAGTATGTGCTCAGTAAATTTATTTCTCTTCCTTTCTTTCATAAAATAGATTTGCCCTCTGTTGACAAGTCCTGTCTTTCTTGTCCACTGCTTTATCTCCTCACCTAGCCGATGCTTGGCCCAAAACAAGAAATGTATAAGCAAATAAATCAATGAAATAAGACAGTCATTTGGATTTAGCTTTAGAAAGTTCCATTATATAGTCATTTACATGGATCTTCAAAATCATGACAATTAACTTTTTGTCACAGTAAATTGGTAGTTTGAGCAGAAAAGTATTTTTAACTTATTGCCATAAACTAAGTTGACTGTCTCAGTATTCCCAGAATCAGTTCAGTTCAGTTGCTCAGTATTGTCCAACTCTTTGCGACCCCATAGACTGCAGCATGCCAGGCCTCCCTGTCCATCACCAACTCCCGGAGTTTACCCAAACTCATGTCCATTGACTCTTTGTTGCCATCCAACCATCTCACGCTCTGTCATCCCCTTCTCTTCCCACCTTCAATCTTTCCCAGCATCAGGGTCTTTTCAAATGAGTCAGTTCTTTGCATCAGGTGGCCAAAGTATTGGAGTTTCAGCTTCAGCATCAGTCCTTCCAATGAATATTCAGGACTGATTTCCTTTAGGACGGACTGGGTGGATCTCCTTGCAGTCCAAGGGACTCTCTAGTCTTCTCAAGACTAGAGTCTTCTAGTCTTCTACTAGAAAAACCATAGACTTGACAAGATGATCTTTGTTGACAAAGTAATATCTCTGCTTTTTAATATGCTGTCTAGGTTGGTCATAACTTTCCTTCCAAGGAGCAAGCATCTTTTAATTGCATGGCTGCAGTCACCATCTGTAGTGATTTTGGAGCCCAAAAAATAAAGTCTGTCACTGTTTCCCCATCTATTTCCCATGAAGCGATGGGACCAGAAGCCATGATCTTAGTTTTCTGTATGTTGAGTTTTAAGCTAACTTTTTCACTCTCCTCTTTCACTTTCATCAATACTCTGCATATAAGTTAAATAAGCAGGGTGACAATACACAGCCTTGACGCACTCCTTTTCCTATTTGGAACCAGTCTGTTGTTCCATGTCCAGTTGTAACTGTTGCTTCCTGACCTGCATGCAGGTTTCTCAAGAGGCAGCTCAGGTGAGTTGGAGAATATCTGACAGACTTTTAATAGAGTTAATGAAAGCTTATTACTTGCTAAACTTTACAAAATGCCAAAATGAGCTCAATTTTTAAAACATATCTCCATTATTTCATAAGAAATGATTTTTTAAAGGACTTATGTATTGACCAACCCAAAATGAATACAGGACCTTCAATGAGGAAATAGTACTTTTATGATTATTTTGAAGGCCATGATTCACTGGGACTCTCTATAGGGGAACACTGACAGGGTATTTCTAAAACCTGTGATGGGAACCTAAAGTCTACTGCTATAAATTCAAAGGCCTACAGTGATTTATTCTCAGGCATCTTTAACACCATTGCACTCACCTAATAATTAACAACAGCAACAACAAACACAGCCCATTAGTACTATATTTCAATGAGTTTTGGCTGAAAAATGCTCCTTCTAGACAGAAGCATCAGTAAATTCTATGCAATGCTTTTGACTCTAAGCCAAACCAGTGTTATCAAGAAATGGAGGTTAAAAAAAAAAAAAGAAAAATGGACGTTATGCATATTTTGGAAAAATCCAACTGCCATATCAGAGTGATTTTCTAAAGCTCAATAGTAGCCATGTCATGTGTTGTTTTTCAGTCAACAAGTTGCGTCTTGCTCTTTGTGACTCCATGGACTACAGCACACCAGGCTCTCCTGTCCTTCACTATCTCCTGTAGTTTACTCTGATTCATGTCCATTGAGTCAATGACGCCATCCAAATAGCTCATTCTCTGCCACCCTTTGTCTTTTCCCTTCAATATTTCCCAGCATCAGGGTCTTTCCCAAGGACTTGACTCTTCACACCAGGTGGCCAAAGTATTGGAGCATCAGCATCAGATCTTCCAATGAATATTCAGGGATGATTTCCTTTAGAATTGACTGGTTTGATCTCCATATAGTCCAAGAGACTTGAGTCTTCTCCAGTACCACAATTTGAAAGCATCAGCCAACTCTCACATGCATACCTGACTACTGGAAAAACCATAGTTTTGACTATAGAAACCTTTGTCAGCCAAGTGATGTCTGTGCATTTTAATATGTTGTCTAGGTTTTGGGGGCTTCCCTGATGGCTTAGACAGTAAAGAATCTGCCTGCAGTGCAAGAGATCCTTGGGTTGGGAAGATCCTCTGGAGAAGTGAATGGCTTCTCACTCTAGTATTCTTGGCTGGAGAATTTCATGGACAGAGGAGCCAGGCAGTCTACAGTCCATGCAGTCACAAAGAGTTGGACATGACTGAGCGACTAACACTCTCACACTTAGGGGCTTCCCTGGTGGTTCAGATAGAAAAGAATCTGCCTGCAATGCAGGAGGCCTGGGCTAGATCCCTGGGTCAAGAAGATCCCCTGGAGAAGAGAATGGTTACCTCTTCCAGTATTCTTGCCTGGAGAATTCCATGGACAGAGGAGACTGGCAGGCTGCAGTCCATGGGGTTGCAGAGAGTCAGACATGACCGAGTGACTAACACACACTAGGTTTGTCACAACTTTTCTTCCAAGGAGCAAGTGTCTTTTAATTTCATGGCTGCAGTCACTGTCTTCAGTGATTTTGGAGCCCAAGAAAATAAAGTCTGTCACTGTTTCCATTTTTCCTCCATCTATTTGCCATGAAGTTATGAAAATGTATGCCATAATATTTGTTTTTTGAATGTTGAGTTTTAAGCCAGTTTATTTACTCTTCTCTTCATCATCAAGAGGCTCTTTACTTCCTCTTCACTTTCTGCCATTAGATTGGTAGCATCTGCATATCTGATGTAGTTGATATTTCTCCCAGCAATCTTGATTCCCATTTGTGATTCATCCAGCCCAGCATTTTGCATGTCATGTCATATTCTTTTTCAAAAACTTTGGTGAATTCCTTCATCTCATATATAAGGCCAAGCTTATAGTATATTTTAGAATAGAGTTCAGGAGATCAAAGAACTATCAAAGATTACCCAGACATTCTATTTATTTATTTTTATTAGTTGGAGGCTAATTACTTTACAATATTGTAGTGGTTTTTGTCATACATTGACATGAATCAGCCATGGATTTACATGTATTCCCCATCCTGATCCCCCCTCCCACCTCCCTCTCCACCCCATCCCTCTGGGTCTTCCCAGTGCACCAGGTCCTAGCACTTGTCTCATGCATCCAACCTGGGCTCGTGATCTGTTTCACCCTGGATAATATTCATGTTTCGATGCTGTTCTCTTGAAACTTCCCACCCTCGCCTTCTCCCACAAAGTCCAAAAGTCTGTTCTGTACATCTGTGTCTCTTTTTCTGTTTTGCATATAGGGTTATCGTTACCATCTTTCTAATTTCCATATATATGTGTTAGTATACTGTAATGGTCTTTATCTTTCTGGCTTACTTCACTCTGTATAATGGGCTCCAGTTTCAGCCATCTCATTAGAACTGATTCATATGAATTCTTTTTAATGGCTGAGTAATATTCCATGGTGTATATGTACCACAGCTTCCTTATCCATTCATCTGCTGATGGGCATCTAGGTTGCTTCCATGTCCTGGCTATTATAGACAGTGCTGTGATGAACATTGGGGTGCAGGTATCTCTTTCAGATCTGGTTTCCTTGGTGTGTATGCCCAGAAGTTATCCAAACATTTTATTTTTCTCATACACTGGGAAGTCTAGATGTAAGTGAAGGAAAGGTAGAATGTCTCCAAAATAACAAACAAGTGAAAGCTTCTTCCCATTTACTCATGTGAAATGTGGCCACACAATTCTTATGCCATAATTGCAAGATAACTACCGTGCCTTCATCACTGCATCCTAAATCCATGCAGGCAAGAGTGGAAAGGGGTCTTCCTGTTACCCAGGAGCCTCTCCTAGTTCATTCATTTCCCCACTGTCCAACAAGGCCTAGTTCATGCATTCTCCTCTACTTAAGCCTCCATATCTCCATAGGACATCTCCACATTCAGCTTATGAGCTTGATGTATATTTGCCTACAAAACCTAAAACAAGTAATATGAATTTTCCATAAACTTCCATCTCCACATCTTCTCACCTGCCAGCTTTGACTGAATATTTTCCCAAAACTTCCTCTTGTGCATAAGATTTGTCTATTTTATCCACCAGAGAATACTGTTCTCTCTTATTATTTCTCATCAGCAAATAGACGTGTTGTCATTTCTCCACATTAGTTTTAAGAAAAATCTCAGGTTTGCAGTCCCCTTAACTTTTTGTTGTTGTTAACTTATTTTATATTGGGAGTACAGTTGATTAACAAGGTTGTGCTAGTTTCAGGGATACAACAAAGTGATTCAACTATACATATATGTCTATCTATTCTCTCAAATCCTTTTCCCAGTTATGCTGTTACAGAACATTGAGCAGAGTTCCCTGAGCTGTGCAGTGGGTCCTTGTTGGCTAAACACACAAGTGTGTACATGTGAATCTCAGACTCCCTACCTACCCCTCCCTCCCACCTTCCTCCCATGGTAATCATAAATTAATTCTCTAAATCTGTGAGTCTGCTTTTGTTTTGTACCCGAGTTCATTTATATCATATTTTTAGAACTACTCCTTTGACGTTTATTTTAATAGCAAAGTTCTGTGAAGAAATGACTTTTGTATCACAATTCTTTCCAATACTTCCCTTCCCACTTTCGCTTGCCCTCAATGAAGCCAGATCTTAACTTCACCACTCCACTCAGCTGTCTCGCCAAGCTCACCGATGAACTCCACGTCTCTAAATTCGATGGTTATTTTCTGTTCTCTCCTAGTTTGTACTACACCATGCATTTGAAATAGTTAATCTCTCTCTCCTCTCTGAAATGTCCTTGACATTCAGAACACCCTACTCTCTTGGTTGACGTCCTACACTTCGGGTTGCTTCCGAATCTCCTTTGCTGGCGCTCCTCCCAATTCACATTCTTCACCAGGGAAAGCCCCATGACTCAGCTCTCCCCTTTGTCTCTCTATGTACAGTCAGTCCTTTGACAACCTTTCACAGTATCGATACTTCAACACTGCCTTTATGCTGAAGGGATCCAAATAAATATTTCCCTTAAAGATTTCTCCCCTACCTAAATCCATGACAGCTCTATAAAAGTGTTAATAGATCTTTCAATTATACAAGTCCCAAACTGAATCCTTTATGTCTACACCTTAAAAAAAAAAAAAAAAGCAGAACAGTAACCACAAAACCCTGTTTCCCACAAATCTTTCCCATCTGGGTTTCTCAATTAACAATCATAACAATCTACCATTAGTTTAGGATAGACACTCATAATTTTCCCCAACTCATATGTTATTTTCACACCCACATGCTCTCAACAAACTACCTATCTTCAAAATACAATGTACACAGACTCTGACCACTTCCTTTCATCTTCCCTTCTTCCATCCTGGTCTGAGCCACTAGCATGTCTCACCGATGACACTAATAACCTCATAATGTGCCTCTCTTCCATAACCTTGATCCCTTACAGTCTACCATCAACAGAGGAGCCAGAGAGATTCTATTAAAAGTCAAGTCAGGGATTGCCATTTCTCTGCTCAAAATTTTCAATGGCTTCCAATCTCACACAGAGTAAAATGCCCACAGAATTCTTGAGCACCTACCCTCTGAGTTCCTCTCTGACTATCTTCCCTGCTATTATTGATTTTCCTTGAACATGCTAGGCACATCACAGGCTTGGGGGATCAGTACTTTCTGCTCCTTCTACCTTGAAATCTTTCTTCCCAGAATTCAATGAGGAATTCTTCCTTACCTCTAAATTTTTGTTTCAACAACAGAGCTCTCTATGACCATCCTATTTCAAAAGACAACTATTTTCTTGCCTGTTTTTTTCCCCATGGTATTTGTGCAGCTTACTATATATTTTCTTTTTGAAGGGAGTTGTGTTGATTGGCCTCCCTTTCCCCTACTAGAATTAAGCTCATCCAGATTAGAGACTGGTTTATTTGTGTGTGTGTGTTTTAATTACTGTATTTCTAGTGCCTAAAGAGTGCCTGGTGTAGAGCAGATACCAATAGATAACTGTCAAAATAAATTAAACACATAAGAAATTGTGTAATCTGATCATTCCCAGAAGCCTTAGGAATGTACATTTTCTTGGGCACATCATTGCTGTGAAAACTTAGGGTGTCATTTGTAAGGAAAACAGGTTGCAATAAATACTATGTATGTAGCCAACAGTCTTTCATACAAAGTCTTCTAAGAATCGGCTCAAGCTAATATTCTTAACATCCTCTTCCTCAGCTTACACAACAGGACTATTTAGAGGCATCAGGCAACTAGCCCTTTTTTAAGCACAAGTAATTTTTTTTTTCTGAACTATTGCTAAAGTTTTCTTCCCTAAAATTCACACTCTCTATCTCTAATTTAGAGGAATCTTTGAACTTGCATGACATTCTCCACTTCTGTTTCTGAAGTACTCATAATCAAATCTGAAGATCCAGCTCAAGTTCACTTGTCTTCTTCTGGAAAATCAATCCGTTCCCTCTGGGGCTTTGATGAAATTGCCTTTGGCATGGTTTTGTTACTGTATTCCCAGTTCTATATCTGTTATTTCTGACTTCTTAGCTGATAAATTAGTAAGCTCCATAAATACAGGAATTTATCTTATTAATTTCTTAAATTCATTGCACTAAAATTTGCTCTATATGTGCCCTCATTTTTTTCCACAAATAAGTGAATGAATGTGAATTTTGAAAGATAATTTTTTTAAAATATTTTACTTAGGAGAATTCTATCTCTAACCCAAACTTTACTTATAGATTCTTTTCCTCCATGTCCTGCTTGCTCTTTCCCCTTGGTTTTCATTATCACACTCATGTCCATTACTTCACTATTAAATCTTCAACTCACAGGCAAGAAGTTAAAAAGAAACCAATTCACTAGTCACTAGACTAAGCTAAACTGAACTATGTAGAGCTTTAAAAAGAACTCTGAGTTAATCCGGGATGGAATTCATTGTCCCAATACCATTCAACACATGCAGTGTCTGGTACATAGCAATATCTAGTATTTGTTGGATGAGTGACACAATGAATGATTAAATGAAATTAATATAAAACAAGAAACACATAGTACATAGGAAAATTCATAGAAGTATATAAGAAAGTACATAGGAAAATTCAGGATATGGCTTCAGTGGTACTTCAATGGAACAGCCATTGAATGGTTTATGACAACTGAAGAAGAAATTTAAAAAGGAATATTGAAGCCAATGTCATAATTTATTTCAAATTTTATTTAATACATAAATGAACTTAAAAATTTAAATAATAAAATCTTGAAATTACTAGGAAAAAATTGGTGGATTTATATTATTTTGATATATTTTACATATCAAATAACTCCAGAAAAAATGAAGAGACGGAGCCAAAGCAAAAACAACACTCACTTGTGGATGTGACTGGTGATAGAAGCAAGGTCCAATGCTGTCAAGAACAATATTGTGTAGGAACCTGGGATGTTAGGTCCATGAATCAAGGCAAATTGGAAGTGGTCAAACAGGAGATGGCAAGAGTGAGCCTCAACATTTTAGGAATCAGAAAACTAAAATGGACGGGAAAGGGTGAATTTAACTCAAATGACCATTATATCTACTACTGTGGGCAAGAATCCCTTAGAAGAAATGGAGTGGGCATCATAGTCAACAAAAGAGTCTGAATTGCAGTACTTGGATGCAGTCTCAAAAATGACAGAATGATCTCTGTCCATTTCCAAGGCAAACCATTTGATGTCACGGTAATCCAAGGCTATGCCTTGAGCAGTAATGCTGAAGAAGCTGAAGTTGAACGGTTCTATGAAGACATACAACACCTTTTGGAAATAATACCCAAAAAAGATGTCCTTTTCATTATAGGGGACTGGGATAAAAAGTAGGAAATCAATAAACATGTGGAGTAACAAGCAAATTTGGCCTTGGAGTACAGAATGAAGCAGGGCAAAGGCTAATAGAGTTTTGCCAAGACAATGCACTGGTCATCACAAATACCCTCTTCCAACAACACAAGAGAAGACTCTACACATGGGCATCACCAGATGGTCAATACTGAAATCAGATTGGTTATAACCTTTGCAGCCAAAGATGGAGAAGCTCTATACAGTCAGCAAAACAAGACTGGGAGCTGATTGTGGCTCAGACCATGAACTCCTTATTGCCAAATTCAGACTTAAATTGAAGAAAGTAGGGAAAACCACTAGAACATTCAGATATGACCTAAATCAAATCCCTTATGATTATACAGTGGAAGTGAGAAATAGATTTAAGGGACTAGATCTAATAGACAGAGTGCCTGATGAACTATAGACGGACACTGTACGGGAGACAGGGATCAAGACCATACTCAAGAAAAAGAAATGCAAAATGGCAAAATGGCTGTCTGAGGAGGCCTTACAAATAGCTGTGAAAAGAAGAGAAGCAAAAAGCAAAGGAGAAAAGGAAAGATATTCCCATTCAAATGCAGAGTTCCAAAGAATAGCGAGGAGAGATAAGGAAGCCTTCTTCAGTGATCAATGCAAATAAATAGAGGAAACAATAGAATGAGAAAGACTAGAGATCTCTTCAAGAAAATTAGAGATACCAAGGGAACACTTCATACAAAGATGGGCTCAATAAAAGACAGAAATGGTATGGACTTAACATGAGCAGAATATATTAAGAAGAGGTGGCAAGAATATACAGAAGTCCTGTACAAGAAAGATCTACATGACCCAGATAATCACGATGTTTTGATCACTCACCTAGAGCCAGACATCCTGGAATGTGAAGTCAAGTGGGCCTTAGGAAGCATCACTACGAACAAAGCTAGTGGACGTGATGGAATTTCAGTTGAGCTATTTCAAATCCTAAAAGATGCTATAAAAGGGCTGCACTGAATATGCCAGCAAATTTGGAAAATGCAACAGTGGCCACAGGACTGGAAAAGGTCAGTTTTCATTCAAATCCCATTAAAGGCAATGCCAAAGAATGCTCAAACTACCACGAAATTGCACTCATCTCACACGCTACTAAAGTAATCTTCAAAATTCTCCAAGCCAGGTTTCAGCAATACGTGAACCGTGAACTTCTAGATCTTCAAGCTGGTTTTTAAAAAGGCAGAGGAACCAGAGATAAAAATGCCAACATTCAATGGATCATCAAAATAGCAAGAGAGTCCCAAAAAAACATCTATTTCTGCTTTATTGACTATGCCAAAGCCTTCGACTGTGTGGATCACAATAAACTGTGGAAAATTCTGAAAGAGTTGGGCATACCAGACCACCTGACCTGCCTCTTGAGAAATCTGTATGCAAGTCAGGAAACAACAGTTAGAACTGGACATGGAACAACAGACTGGTTCCAAATAGGAAAAGGAGTATGTCAAGGCTGTATATTATCACTCTGGTTATTTAATTTACATGCAGAATACATCATAAGAAATGCTGAGCTGGATAAAACACAAGCTAGAATCAAGATTTCCAGAAGAAATATCAATAACCTCAGATATGCAGATGTCACCACCCTTATGGCAGAAAGTGAAGAAGAACTAAAGTGACTCTTGATGAAAGTGAAAGAGGAGAGTGGGAAAGTTGTCTTAAAACTCAACATTCAGAAAACTAAGATCATGGCATCTGGTCCCATCACTTCATGGCAAATAGATGGGGAAACAGTGAAGACTTTGTTTTAGGGGGCTCCAAAATCACTGCAGATGGTGACTGCAGCCATGCAATTAAAAGATGCTTACTCCTTGGAACGAAAGTTATGACCAATTTAGACAGCATCTTAA
The DNA here is from genome assembly GCA_020226075.1 of Hydropotes inermis. NCBI lineage: Eukaryota > Metazoa > Chordata > Mammalia > Artiodactyla > Cervidae > Hydropotes > Hydropotes inermis. The sequence continues at coordinate 6,851,924 of CM035295.1, read as the reverse complement.
AAAGCAGAGACATTACTTTGACAGACATTACCACCAAGATCTGCATATTCAAGGCTGTGGTTTTTCCAGTAGTCATGTATGGATGTAAGAGTTGGACTATAAAGAAAGCTGAGCACCAAAGAATTGATGCTTTTGAACTGTGGTGTTGGAGAAAACTCTTGAGAGTCCCTTGGACTGCAAGGAGATCCAACCAGTCCATCCTAAAGGACATCAGTCCTGAGTGTTCAATGGAAGGACAGATGCTGAAACTGAAACTCCAATACTTTGGCCACCTGATGCAGAGAGCTGACTCATTTGAAAAAAACCCTGTTGCTGGGAAAGACTGAGGGCAGAAGGAAAAGGGGACGACAGAGGATGAGATGGCTGGATGGCAGCACTGACTCAATGGAAATGAGTTTGAATAAACTCCATGCGTTGGTGATGGACTGGGAGGCTTAGCGTGCTGCGGTCCACGGGCTCCCAAAGAGTTAGACATGACTGAGTGACTGAACTAAACTGAAATGATATATTTTCAAAGAGAAGAAAGAATAAAAAAAAAAAAAATCAAGTATTTTTGACTAGACAACATTAAGCATTACAAAGAAAAATGAAAAAACCAAAGGACATTAGAATTATTGGTTTATTCTTAAAATAATAAAAAAATTTAATAATGACTATTTATATGCCTTGGGTGATTGCTCTTTTATACTTTTATGCATTACTCAAATTTTATAAAGATTTATTTATATAATAAATTGTTTAATTTCCTTTTTCATAAGGAAAATTAGAGTAAATACAAAAGTAAATAAAATTTTAAAATTTCAGTGTCATAGTTTTCTATGGGGTTGAAGTTATCCTGAAACAGGTTTATTTTCTGAGAACAGGAGGAGTTTCACTGGTCTGAAGAAACTTAAGGAAAAAATTCAAGACAACAGATTATTGCAGCAATGCCAGAACAAGCAAACCTTCCTAAACCATCAATTTTGTCATGGCATTTTCTAACTGAAATTACTAGTTTCAGTAATTTTAGTGTGCAATAGTTCCACACTATGATGGTGCTAAATTCTAATCTTACAAATATTTCAGGTTCATTGTGCTATCTCTTACGTGAACCTAGAAAGAAGCACCAGCTTTGAAACCTAAGACCCAGTGTAGTGATTAACTTACAAATGTTTAGCAACCAGTTCTGTGTGGGTGCTTATTGAAAGAGCAGGAGCCCTAATTTGTACCATTTTTCCATTTCTACCATGTAAACACTTTTAGTATGGCTGATTTTCCAAAGATGGGAAGAGAGAAGCCAAATAGGCTCCCAGGAACCAGTTTAAACCACATTAAGCCAAGTATTCCATCGCCATCCACTTCATATGCTTAACCTCCTCATCTATCATTTCACATGGGAACTCTCTGCTCAAGATAAATAAGAACAGCCTTTACATGCTGGCCTGTTCCTTGTTTCCATGATGCTTCCCTCAGTGGAATTACAGGACAACCATCTCAATCTAGATAATACCCACCAGCCCATGCATTATTACCAATAGTTCTACACTGTGTTCAGAGTCACCTTATGTCACATGATAAAGTTTCCCTTGTTCCCCTATTTCTCAGTGATGTTTTCTTCTTCAGAACCCTTCCAGTTCATATTCTTAAACACTCTTGAGTTAGCATTAAGACCAGAGTCCACATATGGCACACCAAACAGCTACAGACCATGCCCTTATAAAATATACTTTTGAGATATTAATCAGGTGCTCACAGCAATGTATACAAGAAACTGAGCTACTAAGAAGATTAAGAAAACAGCACATAAGAGATGACTTGAAGTCTTCAGAGGGATCTTGTGCTCTGCCACTGTGTGGTATATAGCTTATTTCTGAAAGTATATTGTGTTCCTCAAGTTCAGGGTACATGTCTATTGCAGCGACATTGATTATACCTTGTCTCAGCATTATTTATGGCTTTAGTATATTTTCCAGAAGAGAGCTGGAGCTTTAAAAGAATGTCTTGATCCGACTTGACCTGACAGAGCAACTGATGATGCTGATGAAAGGACAGCAGAGACTGTGACGGAAGAGTGTCCAGAGAGAAGCGGGCAGCCACGTAAGAACGAGGCTGACCCAGGGCCCTGGCCAGAGCGCTAATTTGGGTTGAAGCAGAGAAGACTGGGTAGAACTGTCCGTGGAGCTGACAGCCAGGAAGCAGTTAATCAAGACTGAAGAACAAGGACAGCAGTTCACCTAAAAACACATGAAGGCGGCTCTCCACCTCTCATTTTTTTAACCAGCTTTCCATATTCAAAAGTCTACAGTGATGACTTTCATTTCTTTTCACAAAATCAGCATCCTCAAAAAACTGGGTATGAACAAATTTGCACCATTCCATTAGCGATAATGAATCAAAAAATTAAGGATAATAGTAGGGTTTTAAACAATTAATATCTATAGGCATCTTCCTCACAAAGATCTATTTATTGGCCAAGACAGGCCTTCCAACCTCCCCAACACTCAAATTTTACTTTTATTCCAACCTCCCCAATGCTAAAAATCTCATTTTTAATATATTTCATGACTTTATTTAGAATAACAGAAAGGGAGAAAAAAGGGAGTTTTTCTTTGGAGAAAAAACAAATTATCCATCCTAGGTAGAAAAATCCTGATAGCTTACAAAAGGTACAAAAAGAAATCAGTTTGAAATGATTAAGGTTTCTTTCTTCCTCTATTTTCACAGAAATGCTTTAAAGTTTAGCTAATATGTAATATGTTCCACCTACATTAGATAGATACATGAATATTATAAATGAAATAAAAACACAATAAGTAAGACTTATTCTTTTTTTTTTTTAGACTTATTCTTAAGTACAAATTCCTATTAGATTTAACATAATCTATGAATTACATTTCTTATGGATGCCCTGTAAATCGATGTTGGGAGAATGTGAGATGTTGAGGAAGATAAATAACTTAATAGAAGACACCCAGGTAATTTGATAAACTCACCACTTTACCTTAGGTCACGCCAAAACAACTGCTTTGAGAACCACTGGTATTCGGCCACCTTGCTCAAACCTAACCTTGGACATTTGCCAGGATCATTCTTCTTCCATGCTAATATAAGGAAAATAGCTCAAACTATCATAACTGCCCAGCACTGAATTAGTTTTATAATTCTTCTTCCCAGAAAAAAAAAAGTTATTTCCACTACAAAAAATACTTCTTTTATAAAGAACATAAAATTTTAATACCTTTGTAATGAAGCAAATCTTTGTAGGTTCTTTAAATTTCCTTAATCTCGAAGAGCTAAATTAAACCTGAAGTGTTAGTGTTACTCGCTCAGTCGTGTCCGACTCTTTGCAACCTCATAGAATGTAGCCTGCCAGGCTCCTCTGTCTGTGGGATTCTCCAGGCAAGAATACTGGAATGGAGAACCTGTCCCTTTCTCTGGGGGATCTTCCAGACCCAGGAATCGAACCAGGGTCTCCTGCATTGCAGGCAGATTCCTTGCCAGGTGAGCTACCGGGGAAGCCCAAAGCCTGAAGACCATCATTATTATAACAACAAATCAAGCTCTTATTTATAAAAACAAGTGCTAAATGAGTAGCATTCAGATAATCAAGGCCTTTTAACATGTGCTAGATCATTCAGAGTGCCCCCTCCTTAGCTTTTATTTGTATACAGAACAAATTATTAGATTTCTGATACCAATGTCTCAGCAGCAATGACATTTTCCTAATGACCTAATGCTTTGCTATCAAAACTTTAAAATTTTCCTGACTTCTTCCAGCATTTTCAGTGATAAACTAAGGCTAGAATAAGACATCAAAGTGAGCCTAACACAAAATCTCTGGTCCCCTGAGGGAACATCAAAAAATACCTATTCAACACCTCGTAAGTTCTGTTGCCAAGTCTGAGATGGTTTGACTTTTATGAGTTTATCTTATTTAGTTTTCTTTTAGTTTAGATCACTGGTTCTAAAATTTCAGCATACATCACAATTATGTGTAGACCTCATCAAGACATAGATGGTTGGGTCTCAACCCGAGTTTTTGACTGTGTACAACTGGCAGGACCCAAGCATTTGCTTTCTAGTAAGTTTCTGAGTGATGGTACCTCAGGTCAAGGGATCACCATTTGAAAGCCACTGACTTAGATAATCACGGTATTCCACTTTAGGGTAAACTTTGTCCTCAGCTAGCTGCATCTGATCAAATAATTCTTAGGGAAAGTTCACAGCACTAATCAAAATTCCAATTTGAGAATCAACTTTCATCTATTTTTCAGTCTTTTTTTAATAGCCCTGCTGGGAGAACATTAAAAATATTTAGCCTAGTCATGAACAAAGACACATCAAGAAAGTTAATATTTCAATAAAAGAGGAATCAATGTGTGTACAACATATTGGTTAAAGGTTAACAGCCAGAAGACAGCTATTATCACCTTTTTGCAATAAAGAAATACAAGTGCTAATAGCTTAAGGGACTTACCCAAGTCATTTAAAAATTCTCTAGTGATGTTTAGAAGAGGATCTGATCAGCATTCCTAGTGGCTTATTTGTTATAATCACAAATAAGTGGGGCATTTTTTATACCCCACTATAATAACCCCACTATAATGCTGCCTACTCTTGGATGACAAAATCTTCCTATTTCTTCTCACTGATACTTAAGACTCTGTTTTAGAAAAATTATGTTTTTAATATAAAATTTAAAAGAGAAATTTACCTAACAGAAAATAAAACTATATATGAATGTCAGTCATGCATATTATTATAAATAGATAATGAGTGAAATTGCTGTGATAAAGCACTTGCTTGCCTGGGACCTATAAATACACAAGGTCTTAAACAAAAGAATAAGAACAAATTCAACTTCACAGGGTGTTAGCCAAGGAACTGCCCAAGACTACAAACACCTTACACTCACTCCCAACCATGGCTCCAAGGAGCTTTTATGAAAACTAGACCACTTTCTGGACATATGAAGCCTCATCTGTAAAAGGAAGATTATTGGACTAGATGAGGTCTAAATTCATTCAAGCTCTAAAGTTTACAGGTCCAGCGGGCAAAAATTTGTTTCCTTTGCTTTTCATTTTCCTTTTTGAATTATAGATTTCAATTAGGTAAAAAGCAAATTTTTAAAAATGTCTTACTCTGACCACATACAGAAAAAACAGAATCACTGCATTTCGTTGCAGTGAAATGACTGGTCCCAAAGGGAAGCAAATAAATATATAATCTGTTAAAGTTATTGCACACTATACAAATGATAAAGAACAAATGTATAATAATCTCTAAAAATCATGCATGAGTTGTTTACTGTTTGTTAACATTAATGGATAAGTTTATTTCTCTTTCTTCCTAAACCATCAAATGCTATTTTAAAATATGGCCTTGCTTTTCTTCTCGATCAGTCTGTGTCTCTCCCACACACATGTGCTCTTTGTTTCCCTCCATTACATCAACTTCAAAATAATTATGCAAAAAGGTTGAACTGAAATTACAGTCAAGGTTTGATTGCAACTCCAATCTCAGCAAAAAAAAACAACCTCCAATTGCTAAATTTAGACATCTGGGTAAACTTCAATTAAAGATGCTCACCAGGAGTCAAATAGCTCAAATATTTATTAAGGATGTAATATCACCATTAGATAAATAGACAGCATTATCTCAAAACAATAATTTCAAATGTATTTTATGAAAACCATCAAATTGTTCTATCATCTAAATAGATACATGAACATTTCATTTAACTTTTATTTTCAAAGTAGCTTATCTATTTGTGCACTCTAAGGACAGAAAACAATCTTTTCATGTAAACAAGGTTTTTCAAATCTAAATAGTAGCCACAGATATTTTTATCATGAGATTAAAATATGCAAATTAGATGACTTCAAAATAGTTACCAACCTCCATTTATTTGTATCATGTTGATGCCTGTTGATTGATCATGACCAACATGAATATACCACTGGAAGCAATAAACTTGGCTAGAGAATTCAGCCTACTATTATTACTAGGGAAAAAAATTAAACTCTCCATTCTGTAAAAAGCCTTCTCTACTTAGCACTAGATTTGCTGATGTGAACAATTTTATTCTAAGAAAGAGTTTGGATTTTACGGAAACTTAAACATTTTTTAGATATGTTACACTTAATGTTCGTCTCCAGTGACCATTTACAGTAAGCCAGGCACACGGGCAACTTTAGGGTCATGTTAATGGCTACTACCCCACTGTAAAAATCAGGAAGGGGAGTTAATTGATGAAAATAATGTAACCAAAGATAGCCTCATTCTTAGTGCATTCAGATCAAAATATAATATTGATTTAATTTGAATGATGACTATTCTATAAATTATTTATATAATCACCTTTGATTTTCATTGTTCCTTTTATGCATTCCATGTTCAGCAATTATCATGCTAGAGAAGACAAGCTTCACCCTTTTGTTTCATTCTTCACTGAAGGGAACAATTCTGTGAGGCAGGTTTGTCTCTCTTCCTCTGGGATTCCTCCAGGCCAACACACAAGAGGAACATGTTCGTGTTGGTAAAGAGTGTCATGGGCTGGGGCTCTGTCTATCACCGCCCTCAGCTTAGGCACAACATGTTAAATGTTTCCACGCTTCATTTCAGGACAACCCGCCTCCTTCACTGTGTGATTCCTTGGAAACACTTCCACCTTGGCATCTAAAAGCCACTATTCTATATGATGAAATGTCAGAAAGCTACTAGAAATCAGGTCTTGGAAGATTACTCACTAATCGGAAAGTGTCCAAAATATAAAATCAAAGTTGCACATGTGCTCCATGGTGTCCAACTCTTTGTGACGCCCTGGACTGTGGTCTACAAGGTTCCTCTGTCCCTGGGATTTTCCAGGCAAAAATTCTGGAGTGGGATCTTCCCAGCCTAGAGAGCGAACCTGTGTCTCCTGCACTGAGGCAGAGTCTTTAGCATTGAGCCACCTAGGAAGCCCCCAAATAAAAGCTACATGGTCCTAATTTTTATAAAGTTTAATTTTAATTATATCTCTAAAATTCACAGAAAGAAAGTAAAGGAAATTCATGAAGATGGTACCTATGTTTTTTCTTGTTTTAGAAGTGTAGTAGATTTTTATGCTTTATCATTTTGCCCATTGTATGTGTAAATCATTTAAAAAAATATGGAGCATTTTTAAAGTGCTATCATAAAACAAATGACCTCTGAAGGAACAAGTAGAAGTAAAGGACCGAATCCTTGCTCTCATATTCATATCGAATCTGTCTGCCATGACTTTTAGAGGTCAGCAGGAGGTCTGAACAGGCAAGGAATAAGTATGAGGGGAATAAATGTGAGGGGAATTGAGTTTAAGAAGTGAGAATAATCAAGATAGACACGGAAATATGCAGCACAAGGATACAGTAAAGCAAAAAAGGAGATGCCTTCCAAAATATTCATGACATCCTAGATATTAAATTTATATCACCAATTTAAGTATTAATGTAAATAAAAAGATGACACTGAACACAAAGTGAATGATTTAAATTATGATTTCACAACAAGCTATTATTTGAAAAAGGGATATTAAAGCCGCTATTTGATAAAGATATTGTTTGGTCACTTTTCTTAGCATCGCGAATTATATAAAATTGTTTTTGCTGTCCAGTCGCTCAGTAGCCTCCGGCTCTTTGTGACCCCAGAGCCTCGCAGCACACCAGGTGTCCCTGCCTTTTACCATCTCCCGGAGCTTTCTCAAACTCATGTCCACTGAGTCGGTGACGCCATCCAACCATCTCATCCTCTGCCGTCCCTTTCTCCTCTTACCCTCTGTCTTTCCCAGCATCAGGGTCTTTTCCAATGAATTGGCTCTTCACATCAGGTGGCCAAAGTATTCCTGCTTCCGCTTCAGTATCAGGCTTTCCAATGAATATTTCAGGACTGATTTAATTTACAATTGACTGGTTTGATCTCCTTGCTGTCCAAGGGACTCTCAAGAGTTTTCTCCAATATCACAGTTCAAAAGCATCAGTTCTTCAATGCTCATTCTTCTTTAAGGTCCAATTCTCACATTCATACATGACTACTGGAAAAACCATGGCTTTGATTAGATGAACCCTTGTTGGCAAAGTCAAGTCTTTGCTTTTTAACATGCTGTCTAGGTCTATCATAGCTTTTCATCCAAGGAGCAAATATCTTTTAATTTCATGGCTGCAGTCATCATCTGCAGTGATTTTGGAGCCCAAGAAAATGAAGTCTATCACTGTTTCCATTGACTCTCCATCTATTTGCCATGAAGCAATGGGACCAGATGCCATGATCTTAGTTTTTTGAATGCTGAGTTTTAAGCCAGCTTTTTCACTCTCCTCATTCACATTCCTCAAGAAGGTCTTGAGTTCCTCTTCACTTTCTGCCATAAGGATTGTACCATCTGCATATCTGAGGTTATTGATATTTTTCTTGGCAATCTTGATTCCAGCTTGTGCTTCATCCAGCCTGGCATTTCCCATGATGTACTCTGCATATAAGTTAAATAAGCAGGGTGACAGTATACAGCCCTGATGTACTCCTTTCCCAATTTGGAACCAGTCCATTGTTCCATGGCCGGTTGTAACTGTTGTTTATTAACCTGCATACAGGTTTCTCAGGAGACAGGTCAGGTGGTCTGGTGTTCCCAACTCTTGAAGAATTTTCCACAGTTTGTTGTGATCCACAGAGTCAAAGGTTTTAGCATAGTCAATGAAGCAGAAGTAGATGTTTTTTCTGGATGCTCTTGCTTTTTTGATGATCCAACGTATGCTGGAAATTTAATCTCTGGTTCCTCTGTCTTTTTTAAATCCAGTTTGAAAAAATAAAAATAAGAAAAAATAAAAAATAAGTAAATAAATCCAGTTTGAACATCTGGAGTTCTTGATTCATGTACTGTTGAAGCCTAGCCTGGAGAATTTTGAGCATTACTTTGCTAGCATGTGAAATAAGTGCAACTGTGTGGTAGCTTGGACATTATTTATAATAAAAAAAATGGAGTTACAAGAGCCATTTACTAATCTCCTTCAGTTGACCTATTCACTAATGAATTTTACATAAGAAAAAAACTTTATACCAGAAAATTATTCTATCTAAAATTTATTATTAGAAATTCTACTTTTTAGAGGTAGGATTTATTCCTCATTTATTTATTCCATAGTTCATCAGGCACTCTGTCTATCAGATCTAGTTCCTTAAATCTATTTCTCACTTCCACTGTATAGTCATAAAGGATTTGATTTAGGTCATACCTGAATGTTCTAGTGGTTTTCCCTACTTTCTTCAACTTAAATCTGAATTTGGCAATAAAGAGTTCATGATCTGAGCCACAGTCAGCTCCCAGTCTTGTTTTTGCTGACTCTATAGAGCTTCTCCATCTTTGGCTGCAAAAAATATATCTTCTGATTTTGGTGTTGACCATCTGGCGATGTCCGTGTGTAGAGTCTTCTCTTGTGTTGTTTGCTATGACCACCAGTGTGTTCTCTTGGCAAAACTCTATTAGCCTTTGCCTTCCTTCATTCCGTACTCCAAGGCCAAATTTGCCTGTTACTCCACGTGTTTTTTGACTTCCTACGTTTGCATTCCAGTCCCCTATAATGAAGAGGACATCTTTTTGCATGTTATTTTATAGCGTCTTGTAGGTCTTCACAGACCCATTCAACATCAGCTTCTTCAGCATTACTGGTCAGGGCATAGACTTTGATTACTATAATGTTGAATGGTTTGGCTACAAAGATCATTCTGTCATTTTTGAGATTGTATCCAAGTACTACATTTTGGACTCTTGACTATGATGGCTACTCCATTTCTTCTAAGGGGTTCCTCCCCACAGTAGTAGATATAATGGCCATTTGAGTTAAATTCACCCATTCCAGTCCATCTTAGTTCACTGATTCCTAGAATGTCGACGTTCACTCTTGCCATCTCCTCTTTGACCACTTCCAATTTGCTTTGATTCATGGACCTAACATTCCAGGTTCCTAAGCAGTATTTCCCTTTATAGGATTGCACTTTGCTTCTATCACCAGTCCCATCCACAACTGTGTGTTGTTTTTGCTTTGGCTCCATCCCTCATTCTTTCTGGAGTTAGTTCTCCGCTGATCTCCAGTAGCATCTAGTCAAGGCTATGGTTTTTCCAGTGGTCATGTATGGATGTGAGAGTTGGACTATAAAGAAAGCTGAGTGCTGAAGAATTGATACTTTTGAACTGTGGTGTTGGAGAAGACTCTTGAGAGTCCCTTGGACTGCAAGGAGATCCAACCAGTCCATCCTAAAGGAGCTCAGTCCTGGGTGTTCACTGGAAGGACTGATGTTGAAGTTTAAACTCCAATACTTTGGCCACCTGATGCGAAGAGTCGACTCATTTGAAAAGATCCTGATGCTGGGAAAAATTGAGGGCAGGAGCAGAAGGGGATGACAGATGATGAGATGGTTGGATAGCATCACCAACTCTATGGACATGGGTTTCGGCAGACTCCGGCAGTTGGTGATGGACAGGGAGGCCTGGCGTGCTGCAGTTCATGGGGTCGCAAAGAGTTGGACATGACTGAACAACTGAACTGAACTGAACTATTTATTCCAAGTTTTGTGAGATGTCTGACTCTCAGTCCCCCCAACACCATTCTATGAATTGTGGCAAGATAGCTACATGAAGTAGAGGATACACAACCATTTATGAAGATTACAAAGTTATAATGTCCCTATCTTTACACCCAGAAGTTTTAAAATATAACAGAATTTGTCTGAAAAAATCTTAATGGATTCAAATACGTCCTAATAGCTCTTGCAAATGGGGGAGAGTGGTAAATTAACATTAACAAAATAAATGGTCTAGAGTATCACAAAGTGTTATCAAAGAAATATATCCAGGAAGACATGCTAAAGATAGACATCTATTAAATTTATAAAGGTTATAAGAATTCATAAACCAATTCAGGCAAGGTTTATTAAAATCATATAAGCTAAATAAACATGGTATTTCACAATCTGACCCTACAAGACTGTGGACTTATTTCCTGTCACCCATCATTCTAGGAAGTGGAATAGAAGATTTCTGATAAATTAAAATCTAAAATGAGTTTAGCACTCTTGTATAAAAATAATATTCCCATAAATGAAAAAGTAAAACCATACATGTGTGTTTTGGAAATTGAGCTTTTACAACACTTGTCCTGGAAGATGGACAGTTATAATAACTATATTAGAGTTAAATTAACTTACATTTAAATATGCCCATATCATCCTGTTTCCAATGAAAATTTAGACACTTGTACAAAGAATACACAAAAAAACCAACTTCTGATTTCACTCCGTAATTAAATTAGTGATAATAACCACAATAACGAGGGCATAGGTTTAACCAAAGTTATAATTCTGATTCCAAATTTGCTACTTACCTGAAAATCTCTTGAGAGAAAGAATTATGTCTAAATCACTGTGCTCAATAAATATTTTCAACATTAATTCCCTTATTTAAATTCAATTCAATTCACAGTCACTGAACATTGACTCTGATAGACAATGGTCACTAGAACATGGATCTCCTTATTTTTAAAGTTATTTTCACCTCAGTGTCCATGTCTCAATAAAAGAAGACTACATTAAATCATTTCTAATGTTCCTTCCCACCTGCAAATTTTGATTCTACTACCTGAAGTATTATTTGTTTAAAATTATGCAAAGTCTCATTATTATGTGTTTTAATTTATCCCAGTTAATGGTAAGGAACAGTGGTAATGGTTTAAAAGCCTAGAAATAGATGCCAGACAGTCTTACATCTAATCAGAAGCCACACAATAATTTGAAAAAGGAAAGTTTAATACAGTGAATTATTAACTATAATGAAGGATTGGAATAAGGAGGTGTTGGCTAGTAAAACATAAAGAGAAGTCTAAAAAATATAGAAATAGCAGACAGAAGAAGCAATCAGTACTCTCAGAGCGGAGAGAGAGCCCCCTAAAGAAGGCCCGCCCCCACCGGGACTAAGAAACAGACCCTGGGGGTGAGGGGGGCACAGCCATGACTGGCTGGCTGGCAGAGGATTTTCCGCGGTGCGCGGCTGGCAGAACTTGATGGGTATCTGTGGTCTAATGTGCTGCCTGTGAAAGCCGTTCACAGAGACGCGCCTGTGGCCACAAAGCCAGCCACGTGGAAGCGATGGTTAGCAGATGCTGCCGCTGCCACGCGCCCAGGAGCGGGGACTGACCGCGGCCCGCAGGATCGGGCGCTGCGGAGGCTGAGCGCCGAAGCGGCCGTCCCCGCTGCGGGAGCCCGCTGGTCAAGCGCGCCAAGCCCGAAGGCCGAGCCCTTCCGTCCGCAGCGACTCTCCATCCTGAGAAGGCTTACCATGCGCCCCGTGTCAGAGGCGAGCGGACAAAAGTGTCAGTCTGGGGCACACGGGTAACCAGCAGATAAGCAGCCCAGTCTAGCTGACCCCCAGCTTCTGCGTGGTCCCTGCTGCTCGCGTTTTACATCCCACACAGTAAAACAACCATACATCGCTACACGACAATGTAGAGGTGGGCTTCTCAGAAGAGACTGCATGACTTCCTCCAAATGAGAAACAGTCCAAAAAGTCATTGTGCCCATCACTGGCTATGCTGATTGCTCCTCAGGTTCAGCAAGACTCCCACTGAATATTGTTACCTAAACAATGAATTATAGATTTAACTGCCAATAGCATTTATATGACACAGAGAATAAGGTGAGATATGAAGAAAATTGAAGGATACAAATAAGTGCACACACACACACACACACACACACACACACACACACACACAAAAAACAGTCAAATAAAATTACACAAGACTTCTACAGGCCCCATTTCTGTGATTGATCCTGGGACTTTTACTAATATCTTTGACGGTCTTCTTTCATTATCCACTAGTTATTACCTCTATTATCAGCCAGAACTTTAATTAACCAGGGTTTAAATGACCCAAACATTCTGAGTCCTCAATTATTTCATCCTTGCAGCTTTGGTAAGCTGCTTGTCCTCTTTAACCTCTTGTTACTTCACAAATAGCTAGTTCTCATCTCAAAACTTTGCGATGCAGTTTAAATGAGTTAAGCCAGGATGAATTCTAAGTACATAATAGATACTTTGAAATTCACTCTATGTGTTTTCTGCATCAATTCCTTTCTAAATGAAGGTTACAAGAAACATATTAGAAGGTGTATGCGTATCAATATTTAGCTTTTGGCTTCCAAAATAATTTTAAGAATGAGCTTTACAGATCTTGTATCATAAACCCTATATTTGAGTCCTATTTAAAAACTAGAAAATATACATGTATACATAAATATATATATATACATATATATATATATATACATATATATAGTATATATCAGAAAGGTAGAATATGTCCAAATTGGGGTACAGTAAGATTGTTTCTTTCATCATATATTTCTGTAGTATTTCAATTTGTTACTATCAGTATGAATGATTTTTCTCATAGTCTTATGTTCACAAATTTCTAGATTTATTACCCAGAGCACTTAACCTACCTGGATTTCTTTTCTAATCTGCAAAATAAGAGAATTAGAATAGATGCTCTCTAAATTTTCTTCCAACTCTAATGTATATGATTCTATTTTTATAACTTCGGCTATACATCACATACGATGAATAGTGTATTTTTAAGTTATGTAAAAAGACACAATCTTTGGATTAGAACAACATCAGCTCAGATGCCACCATTTGCTAGATATATAACCTCAAGTGAGTTGCTAAATTTTGGACATAAATTTCCTGATTTGTAAAATAGGGGAAAAAAAAGAAGAAGACCTCATGCGCATTAACATACAATAGCAGTTCATCTAATTTTAGCTATGCTCTTTAATCAAATAAAAGTTTGCCCTGATCCTAAGATACACCATAACTATGTTATGATCCATGAAATGGAAGGAGTGGAGGGAGGAAGGAAGTAGAGTCTACAATTAAATCATGGTATGCCATTATTGAGATCCTTTCCAATATCAGAGACGTCAACATGTGGGAGGAGGAAGATGGTTAAGTTTCTTTTTAAATCTGTGAAATAAGACAATACTGCTAATTATTATTCACTCATCATTACCATGCTGGTTGAAAAGGCAATTCAGCAGTCATTTTTCATATCCAATTCCCATAATTAAAAATATTAAAACAATATTACATAATGGATAAGGAAGCTGTGGTACATATACACTATGGAATACTACTCAGCCATTAAAAAGAATTCATTTGAATCAGTTCTAATGAGATGGATGAAACTGGAGCCCATTATACAGAGTGAAGTAAGCCAGAAAGATAAAGACCATTACAATATACTAACACATATATATGGAATTTAGAAAGATGGTAATGATAACCCTATATGCAAAACAGAAAAAGAGACACAGATGTATAGAACAGACTTTTGGACTCTGTGGGAGAAGGCGAGGGTGGGATGTTTTGAGAGAACAGCATCGAAACATGTACATTATCTAGGGTGAAACAGATCACCAGCCCAGGTTGGATGCATGAGACAAGTGCTAGGGCCTGGTGCACTGGGAAGACCCAGAGGGATCAGGTGGAGAGGGAGGTGGGGGGGAGTGGATCAGGATGGGGAACACATATAACTCCATGGCTGATTCTTGTCAATGTATGACAAAACCCACTACAATATTGTAAAGTAATTAGCCTCCAACTAATAAAAAAAAAAATGTTCCCACCAATTTCTTCAGAATACTAGACCCCCAGCCGGTTGAGGGCCAAAGATCTGACTAGGTATATAGTATGTTAAAGGACCTGGGAAATTCTCTGATCCACTTTACCAGCAGCTGAAGTGTAGGTGGCTGCTCAAGGATTAGGGGATTTAAAGTGCTAACACATTTTGTAAAACCAAGTTCTAAAACCAAACAAAATGAAATGTCCAGGCAAAAAAAAAAAAACAACAACAATATTACAGAATATGGAAAGTGAAAATCAAGTACTATGTGCCTTTTATGAAAGAGCAGGATGCAGGCAATTTATACTGGATTAATTATTAAGTGTCTACTATGTGAAAGATAAGATACTAGATGCTTGAACTGTTCATATTGGAGTAGACAGCCTAGAAGGGAAGAAAACTGTGCATGGAATTTGGTGATGATAAAGAGTAAAAGAAGTATTGATATTTAACAAAAGAAATGGAGGACAATTCTGTGTTATCTTTTTCTTAAAGCAAAGCATTAAACCCTTAAACAATGTGAACACTTTTCAGTATCTGTCCTGGAAGTTTCTATATGTATAAAATGAAAACACAGTATCAAGTTGAATCAACATGAAGCAAACAATCCAGTGACCAGGGGCAAGGTGCCATGAGGATTAGAGTAAAAAGCATTGTAAGAAAAGAAGCAGAAAGTTAAAATAGCTATTTCCCAAGCCTGACTGATTTATGAACCTTTTGTCTTAAAAAATCTGGGGTTTTGATTCCTGACTTAAACAAACAACAATGTAGGAAAGCAAATAGACTTGCTTGTCTAATAACAAAAGGGGGTGGAAGGTGAACCCATAGAAAAGTTTTCAAAACAAAAATGACATACTTTAAGGTTTTACTGTCGTCTCAGCCAAGAACAAGCAGATATTCTCAAACTAGCTAAGAATGCTTATGGTAATACTGGACTAGCAACAGAGCCAGAAGGCATTTAGTCATCTTTTATTCACTTAAACTCATACCCTGAATATCTTCTTTTTTTCTTCTACCTGTGTAAGTCGTTTTGGTTTATTTTAAAGCTATTGTAAGAGTGTTCCTCATGGCTCAGATGGTAAAGAACCTGCCTCCGATGTGGGAGACCCGGGTTTGATCCCTAGGTTGGGCAGATCCCCTGGAGAAGGAAATGGAGACACATTCTAGTATTCCTGCTGCAGAATTCCACCGAGAGAGAAGCCTGGAAGACTACCGTGCATGAGGTGTCAAGAGTCGGACACAACTCAGAGACTTTCACTTTCAAAGCTATTGTAGGATAGATAGACATTTTACCTAGTGGTTTTCATAACAAAACAAGCCATTGAAAATTTTAAATTATATATGTATATATATATATATATATATATAAGGTTTCTGGGGATTGGTTTTCTGTATTTTCTCATATTTCTTTCAGTTCATATTTCAGGGAAATTGAGTTCACATGCTAGAAAAGCAGCTATCTATCTCTTTCAAAAGTTTTCACAGTTTAACGCATCACAATGGCTGCAAAATTTCTATCAAACCAGACTATCTTCATTCATGTCTCTTTACAACAGTGTATCCTGTTTGTAATCTTGAACAACAGAGAAAGGAAAGTTGAAATGACACATTAAGGAGACTTCAATAGTTAATTCTGTGAACTCTTTTCCCTCCAGAGAGCTTGCCAAGCAGAGGGATGTTAGTATAAATTTGTATAAACGTCTATACAAAGGATCCTCATTTCAAGCAACCTATTTGGTATTTATTCATTTCAAAAGTGCTTTGCTTGTATTCCATGGACATTAGAAAGAGAATGTGCAATATACTCTGTCTCTTGGTTCCATTTAGATTAACTTCTTAAGGAAGCACTCTATTAGTATAAAGTTCTGGACAGTTGCTACTGGTGACATTGTAGCCACATATAACCTTTAGCAATAATTGTCCCAATAGCTTATTTTGAAAGAAAAAAAATGAATCAGGTTTTATATGCTATATAATTACAGTTAAATAAAAACAAATATCCAGAAATTATCAAGCATATAATTACAACTATAATGACTACCCTGTTATTTTTCCCCTGTTTTTCTTTCTGTGCATCTTTATGTCTGATAAATTCACATTCTCTAATCTTTCCACATTCTTGTTTTCCTTCTATCTGCAATGTTTAACACTTGCTGCGGGCTCAGTCATGTCCGACTCTTTGCAGCCCCATAGACTGTAGCCCGCCAGGTTTCTCTGTCTATGGGGATTTTCCAGGCAAGAATACTGGAGTGGGTTGCCATCCCCTCCTCCAGGGGATCTTCCCAACCCCAGGGTTGAACCCAAGCCTCCCACATTGTGAGAGATTCTTTACTGTCTGAGCCACCAGGGAAACTCAAAAATACTCAGTGGGTAGCCTACCCCTTCTCCAGGGGAACTGCCCAGGGTTTCCTGCTTCGCAGGCAGATTGTTTACCAGCTGAGCTACCAGAGAAGTCTAACAGTTGCTAGGCACTTACAATGTTTTCAGGTAGAAAGCAAAATAAGAGGATAGAATGCTTTATATGTATAATTAATAAAACATAATAGTTACATAAATATTATTTAACATATATTTATAATCTTAAAATGAGTTACATTAGAAAGGAAATAAGGAGCTTCCCAGGTGGTGCTAGTAATAAAGAACCTGCCTGGAGGTAAGAGATGCACATTCAATCCTTGGATGGGGAAGATCCCCTGGAGGAGGACATGACAACCCTCTCCAGTATTGTTGCCTGGAGAATCCCCATGGACAGAGGAGCCTGGCAGGTTATACAGTCCATAGGGTCACCAAGAGTCGGACGCAACTTAAGAGACTTAGCATGCATGCACGCAGAAAGGAAATAAAATTTCAAAAGGCAAAGAGAAAGAGGTGTTTTTGAACATAGTTATTGTGGTAGAGAAGCTTCAGGAGCACAGATTCAATAAGAGGACTCAGTCAAGTTACAGAATACAGAACTAGAATTTGGGGTGTAAGGAACAAAATTTATAACCTTTTGATGATATTGATCTTACCCGTGGAAAGAAAGAGGAGTTAAAGATGAGGCATGGAAGACAAAATAATATCAACACATTTTTAACACTGAACACAGTAAGAGAGGGAAAGTAGAAAATATACAATTCAAGAATAAACCAATTCCAATCTGTGCCAATCAATGAAGAGCAGATGTATGAGAAAGTCCAGTAAGTGTTAATAGAATTCAGAAACCCCATTCCTCTCTAAGCTTTATTATCTAATCGGTCCATGGAAGGATTCTTTCGCACCTGATTTTTGCTTATGAAAGAAATACATCTAGAATTTTCTGTTAAGCATTGTGAATTTAATACATGCATTTATTTCTATTGTAACACACACACACATAAGCAATTAAAAAGGAACAGACTCATCTGCCTCCTTAGCAGAGTAGGCAGTGAATCAGTCTCATAAAAAAGGACAAACTCACAAAGCCAAAGAAAATTAGAACAATGTAGTGATGTTAACTAAATTTTTGAATACTGGAAGCCAAATGGGCAGTTGCTACAGATTGAGGAGACCTGACCCTGAGAATCTTGTGTGTGAGGAGAAGGAGGATCAACAACAAGGTAAACACACTTTTCAATTACCAAGCATGATTTGCTACTTAAAAATTTAAGTCTAAACTACCTATCAACTGTGAGAATAGAAAAGCATTTTCCAATATACATGCTCTCAAATAATTTCTCCCTCCATATAATCACCAGCAGCTGCTGGAGAATGTTCTAAAGCAAAACTAGGGAGGAAACAAGAAAGGAGGGCTTCCCTGGTGGCTCAGTGGTAAAGAATTTCCCCTATTAAAGCAGGAGACCTCGGTTCGATCCATGGGTTGAGACGATTCCCTGGAGGAGGAAATGGCAACAAACTCCAGTACTCTTGCCTGGAGAATCCCATGGACAGAGGAGCCTGGTGGGCTTCAGTCCATGGGGTCACAAAGGAGTCAGAAACAACTTAGCGACTGAACAAATAAGAAAGGAAAAGACAATATATCTTCCAACTTTCTATCAGAGTTCCTAGTTTCAAGCAACCAAAGAGAATTCTAGATGATTACCTAGATGAAGAGCATTATCTGAAAGATATGGGTCATTTGTAGACTCATTGGATCTGCTAGAAAAACAAGCCATACCACTGCACTGCCCCCAAAGAAATGTGACGTTTTTCATCTCTCAAGGAGTGGTGGAGGTGGGAGTGGGGTGGGGGTTGGTAGAATGAAAGGTTCAGTTCAAGGAACCCAAGATCATGTACCTCTAACAAAGTCTGTTGGTTAAATTGTACAGATTTCTGGTCAGAGGACCAACACCGCCTTCAGTCAAGTTGTGCTGAAGAGACTTTTCAAGAGTCACACCAACTGGCGGTGCTCTGTCCCTTTCCCTGATGATCCAGAAGATGAAGCATCCTGGCCCCAGAAGATGAAACAGCTGTGGCTGCTGCGACTATAGTCGAGAACAATGTGCATATCCAGGAAATGCCCCAACTGAAGCTGTGGGCTGTACATGAGCAGACATGTGTGGAACCTCATCCTCAAGGCCAGGGGTAAGATCCTCACCTTCAACCAGCCGGCCCTGGACTCCCCCAAGGGCTGCAGCTCCACCCTGCTCTCTGGGCCTCACAAAAGCAGGGAGGTATACAGACGTTTCCACAAGGCCCGGGAGACAGCATGGCCACACCAACCCCTCTGTGGGACCAGAGGTTCCAGCGTGCCAAAGTCCATCCAGACAGATGCAGCTCCAAACACTGACCCAAGATCCTGGCTTGTTATTAATGCTTTTGGATGTAACTCCAATACTTTGGCCAACTCATGCGAAGAGTTGACTCATTGGAAAAGACCCTGATGCTGGGAGGGATTGAGGGCAGGAGGAGAAGGGGATGACAGAGGATGAGATGGCTGATGGCATCACTGACTCGATGGACATGAGTTTGGGTAAACTCCGGGAGTTAGTGATGGACAGGGAGGCCTGGCGTGCTGCAGTCCATGGGGTTGCAAAGAGTCAGACATGAGTGAGTGACTGAACTGAACTGAACTGAATAAAGAAAATGAAACAAAATGAAAAGAAAAAAATCACTGAAGCTTTCTGTTTCATTTTGTACAGAAAATCACTGGGGATCAGTGGACACTTTGGAGATCACATCCTAGATGACACACAGCTTTCCAGTCATTTGGTCGGAAGTGAGGTAAGAAAAAAAGCAATGGTTTGGGTGTAACACATGATTACAGATCTAGGGTTTCCAGCAGGATTCCGGATGGTCAAACTTCTGCAGCAGCTCAAAAGAAGCAGTGAGAATGGGAATCAGAGAGCGCAGTTAACTGCCAGAGTGCCTTTCAAGCATTCACTGGGGGCCTTGAGCTGCCCCTACCTATAAAAAGAACTGTTCCTTACAGTGTCATTTCTGAAACCAGAAAACAGGACTCCCTGCCCCCTCCCTTTACCCATCCTGGGCCAAGTTAAAGTTGGCCGTGGACACATTTGACTGAGACATCCTAACTCACACATCTGCATCCCAGGTGAAAGGGTATCAGAGAAAGTGAGAATCTAGCATTTTCAGCTCTGTTGTTATTGAGTCACTAAGTCATGTCCGACTCTTTTGTGACCCCATGGACTGTAGCCCGCCAGACTCCTCTGTCCATGGGATTCTCCAGGCAAGAATGTTGGAGTGGGTGGCCATTTCCTATGCCAGGGAATCTTCCCAACCCAGGGATCGAACGTCTCCCGCTCAGCAGGATTCTTTACCACTGAGCCTCCTGGGAAGACCAGCATTTGCAGCTACTATACACTAAGACGTTCTTTACTTTCCTACAACGTCCATCACAGAGAGAATTTTCCCAGTCACACAAAAGGCTTCAGATGCTGGGCATACAGAACAGACAGCAAGTGTTTGCTTGGTTGTACTTTTATCTTTTTCTATGGTATCCATGAAATAGTGGTCCTAGCACTAGAGAGAGGTGAAGGGGAATTTTTCTAGAAAACAACATGGAATATGAGGACAACGGTTATTCACTGAACTTAGAGAACAACCAGACAGACTGGAGTGGAAGACTTAAGAATTAAAGTTCTGGGAGAGATTTCATAAAATTAAAATTATTCCAAAAAATAGCTTATTTGACAATTTTGACTTAGTGGAAAACGGAACTGAGAAGTGTTAAACAATATGGAAAAGATAGTCACAGGTTATAAGAAATACTAAATAACAATAATAATGATAATGGGAAATTAATTCCACAAATGAATACAAGCTGTGCAAGAAAAAAGTTTTAATACTGTGTGTGTTGGTGCTCAGTTTGGTTCCGAATTTAACAATATACACATAGCCATAATAACTAGAAACTGATGATTCAACGTGAATGTTAAAAACTGGGTTCATTAGCTAGGAAGAGGAGATACACTTACCTGTAAGAGAAACATCCGTTTGTGAGAGCAGTTTAACAGAGCTAAATTGTCAGTTTCTATAGTAGGAAGTACAAATATATATATATATATTTCAGATATACAACATCTGAAATGTGGGGAGATATTAAAAATGAGTTATTTTAGAACCTAGCTAAATAACAAAGAAAATGACTAAAAAATTTAAAAGCAGCATCCACCGGGGAGTACAGAACTGTTACTGGTAAGGATGGACAGAAGACTACAGTTTACATTTTATATATTACATTCTGATTTTTTTTTTTTTAGAGCATTTTATTTTTTAATTTGTAGTGAATTTTGTCATACATTGAAATGAAACATCCATGGGTGTACATGTGTTCCCCATCCTGATCCCCCTTCCCACCTCCCTCTCCACCCGCTCCCTCTAGGTCTTCCCAGTGCACCGGGTCCGAGCGCTTGTCTCATGCATCCAACCTGGGCTGGTGATCTGTTTCACCCTAGATAATATACATGTTTCGATGCTGTTCTCCTGAAACATCCCAACCTCACCTTCTCCCACAGAGTCCAAAAGACTGTTCTATAAATCTGTGTCTCTTTTTTGTTCTGCATATAGAGTTATCATTAACATCTTTCTAAATTCCATATATATGTGTTAGTATATTGTAATGGTCTTTATCTTTCTGGCTTACTTCACTCTGTATAATGGGCACCAGTTTCATCCATCTCATTAAAACTGATTCAAATGAATTCTTTTTAATGGCTCAGTAATATTCCATGGTGTATATGTACCACAGCTTCCCCATCCATTCGTCTGCTGATGGGCATCTAGGTTGCTTCCATGTCCTGGCTATGATAAACAGTGCTGCGATGAACATTGGGGTGCACGTGTCTCTTTCAGATCTGGTTTCCTCGGTGTGTATGCCCAGAAGTGGGATTGCTGGGTCACATGGCAGTTCTATTTCCAGTTTTTTCAGAAATCTCCACACTGTTTTCCATATCGGCTGTACTAGTCTGCATTCCCACCAACAGTGTAAGAGGGTTCCCTTTTCTCCACACCCTCTCCAGCATTTATTGCTTGTAGACTTTTGGATAGCAGCCATCCTGACTGGCGTGTAGTGG